>ML790920.1:238903-268394 GCA_009831015.1 Picea engelmannii | reverse complement strand
AAAAAATGCATGAATAAATAAAGTTCGGATGTTCAGATGCCACTTCAGATAGGACAGTTCAGTATGACAAGGAGGGAGTTGCATAGGACAACTTGAAACAACATAAGTATCTTGCATAGGAAATGACTCTACAACCCTATCACTACAATGAAAGGAAGAATTGACTTTGTTATACAAGGAAAAAGACACTTGCTAATAGGTTATAAAATCTACATTCTTTCCCCTTTACATTTTATTAACAAATCTATAAAAAAGTGTTGGGCTTGTTAAAAAATTATGAAATGAAAAGAAGGAATTTCTTAGAAGAAAACATTTATGATCTTGTTATGAAAAATATGTTGTTGTAAACCAAATGTCATGAATATTTGTAGAAATTTTTTACTTGCTTGCATCAAATCGAAAATATTATCTCAAACTCTTGGAAAAGATTAAATATCCTCTTATTCTAATTATGGATTTTAAACTGAGGAATCTAATTAACATGTGAGAACTTGAGCATGAATATAAGGATAGTAGGTACAAGACACAAAGTCACAATATGCTCTTCATCCAATCCAACTATTCACTTCTCAATGATGTAGTGAGATGATAGTACAAACCAATGCACAAGGAAACAACAAATCATTAAAATCAAATTATCTTCAAATCATAAACAAATAATTAAACCTTGCAATTAGATTGGATCAACAAATACCTTTAAATCCATCAAAACCCATTAATGCAAAAGGTTCAAAAGACAACCTATCATTCTCATCACACAAGGATCAAAGAAGCATCATAAATCAAAGGTATAATGAAGAACACCTGAAACTACAATATCAAAGAGATTATTGGTCATGGGAAACCTCCTCAAAGATAAATAATGAATAATGATATAAACCCTTAACCCCCTCAAGATAGATAAATAATATTCAGTAGGCTCATAGTTGTAGTGGATTAGGCATTAGAGTTCAAATTTTGGTAGGGGACCCCCTTTCCTTTTGCTTTGATAAGCAAAATAAAGGGGGGTTGTCATGGCCACAAAACAGTGCATCCAAATAACTCTCCCACCATAACAAATCATGTTTGGACATATTCAAATGGGAAAAATAAATATGTTGTGCTTCTTCGATTTGATAAAAGAAAAAATAGACTTCCACTAGTTTCAACCATCTAATTAAAACTTCAACATTAACTTGAACATCAAACACTACAAGGAAAACACCTTCTAGTGGAGGTTTTTACGGAACCTCCCTGAAATTTTTTTCCCGTCTTTGTTGTTAGTGGAGGTGGGTGGCTAGAGAATTTTGTAGAGGTTTTTTCATTGGTGCTTTTGTAAGATCAATGCACACTAGTGCGCACATAAAAATAACGCCCCAATGCTGATATATTAAGACACATTGTTAACAACTATAAACAAAATAAAACACAAAGCAATGATCCACTCTAAACAAAGCTTGTCGGTGCACATACTCATTCCACCCTTGTGCTCGACAACATGATGCCCCAGTGCATACAACTGTATGACACACCAAGGCACGGTAAAATAAAATAAAAACTTACCATATAGTTTTTCATTGTTACATATCATTCGATGCTTCCAACGTCTTAGATAAGCATTGATGCCCACTCGCATTCCACAACCGCCCCATTTGCAGTGCTCTATAGTCAGTTTGATATCTCCACTAGTAGATTCCACACATTTCCAAATTTTGAAAAATACCACAAATTTGTATTTCTTCTCTATGGTGCAACCATGCCTCATTGGGAGAGAAGAGACCAAGTAAATTGTTTATTACCTTGTTATTTTCATTTTCATTGCATTAAAATTTGAATTTGGCCTAAAATTGGGTCTTTTTTAGATTTTTTTTATTCCACGTGGTGCGTTTAAATGCTTCAAATCACCCTGGAATATAGTGTGTTATGTGAATTTATAGGAAGCACCAACAACAATGAATATATAATAAATAAATCCATCGGTGTCGTTCATTGAACGACACACAAAAATGTTGAAAAATAAACAAAGCAATGTGTCTTTTGGGATGACCGTTACTAGTGCATAAACACAATGCATCATTAAACAAAAGGTCGATTCTTCAAGACAAATGGAGCACTGGTGTGTTCCATTAATCAATCACACCATTTTGATTTCGTTATGAAAAAATTAGTCTTGTGGTGCATCATGGTCAAACATCTGCACTGGTGTTGTGTATATCAAGGCACTGGGAAATATATATAACATTTTAACATAGCAGTGCCTCTTATGGGATGGATCGAAAACAATGTGTTTAATTTAACCAACCACACTGCCAAGTTTCTATTATAAAAAAATTAACATAGTGGTGTGCACAATTCCACACAACGCACCGGGGTTGTTCACAACATGGCACTAGACCAAATATTTAAGAATTTATCATAGCATTGCATCTTATAAAACACCCTGTTATTGGTGCATCCTAAGAGACAATGCATTGCTAGAAGATACAAGTACCCCAAGGAATGTAGAGCACCGGTGCTTTCCATATAACAAACCGTGCCTCCCGATTTATAATAAAAAAAATTAACAAAATGGTGTGTTCCATAGAACCAACCTCATGAGTCACACATAACATATGTAAAATGGCATAGTGGTGCATCTTGTAGAATTCCTCGTAATCAATGTGTTAGAGAACACAACGCATGGATAAATACATATCGGTGTTCTATGCCTAATATAGCACACCGGTCGCAGTGTGTATTATCTATTATAATGGCATCGATTACTTTTCCACATTTTTTTTTGCAAACATAAATTAATTTCAATTTTTTATAAATACAAAATAGTTATATATGTGTGTGTTTTATAATTTCAATTTGTTTCATATATTTCCTAAAAATAAATTTATGTGAATCAAATTCGATGACAAGGATGAGCGCAGGATCAGGAGCATCAACAGCCAAAAGAAAAACAATTTAATTGATAAAGTACGTATGCAAACCTCCATAATTAAATTTTGTGGAAGTTTTTCTTTGTAGAGGAAAAAACAGAAGTCATGCTTCGGTGCCTCTCATAATTTAGTGCATGGACTTAATCCTATACCACTCCCTCAACAATTTATCTCACATCTCCTCCTCTATGGGCCGCTCTACTTTCTCCAAGATACCTTCCTCGTCAATCATGTAGCCATAATATGGAATGGCATCAATTTGCTTTTAAATATCATACCTAAACCTTCTTGTATTCACCTCGAGGGGGATTATCAAATAACTCTTTGAGGCCAAGGGGAAATTTCATTGCCCAAAGTATTTGTAACTAGGGCCCTTTTCGGTGGCATCAGGCATATCAACTTTGTTAACTTCCAATTTTGTCATCTTGTCCCCTACTTTGGCATAATTAGGACTACCAAGCTCCACGATCAGACCTTTCCCGTGCCTCTCTGGCCTAATCAACAAGAAAGGAACCCTGGTGAATGTATTAATTATAATACTCTATCAACCTCAAGAATTACCTAAGGTTCATATTGTATATTCAATAGAAGTTAAGAAGCACATTTGGAAAAAAAACTCATGATCCATAATCCTCGCTAGCATGCCTTATCGCTGAATACTAAGAATTTACTTGGCCTTGGCCTAATCCTCCATGAGATCCTCACTCATTTATTTACTGAGAAGATGATGTTTCTTCTTCTCTACAATCATGTGCTCGATCACTTTTTCATTCAGAAGTGGCACATGGGAAACAAACTCTTTCTCTCTTTGTTGTTAGTTTCCCATGCCATGATCTCCCATTTATTCGGTCACATCCTCCTCTTCCTTGAATATGATTGACGTAATAACATTGAAATCCCCAATATTGATCATCAACCTAGCCTCCCTACTAAAAGACTCGATCCTCTGCCACTACTTCAGTGATCTAGCCCACATATCCTTCTCCACGGGTCACTTGACTTTCTCCAATATATCGTTCTCATCATCCCTATAGCCATAATGATTGGCATAAATTCGCTTACAAATATCATACCTAGACCTCCTCTTATTCACCTCGTGGGGCTTATTGAATATCTCTTTGATGTCGGGGAGTAATTTCATAGCCCCACTTGTATAATTGGTTGTTGGAAGATTGTAACATGCCATCTTCTAGCAATCAATTGTACAAGAGGGGATAGGAAATTCCTCCCTTATGTCAAAGAGCTATTTGATAAGCCCCTCAAGGAGAATAAGAGGAGCTCTAGGTATGAGATATCCAAGTGAATTGATTCCAGTTATTATGGCTATAGGGATGACGAGGATAGTACCTTGGATAAAGTTGAGCAACTCTTGGAGGATGAGATGCATGCTAGAGTGATAAGAGAGTGGCAAAGTATCAGTTCTATCAAGAGGGTGGCCAAGTTGATGGTCAAGAGAAAGGAGGCCACTATTGTTAAGTTGGTCCTATTTGAGGAAGAGGAGGATGTGGTGGAAGAAATGGGAGAACAAGACAAGGGAAACCACCAATAGAGAGGGTGAGAGTTTGTTTCTCATGTGACCCCTCCAGATGAGAAAGAGATCAAGTGCATGGTTATGGAGAATAAGAAACGGGAGATTCACAGTAAACACATGAGTGAGGAACTCATGGAGGAGCAGGTTGAGGTCAAGGAAATTCTTAATATTCAATAATAAGGCATGCTTGTGAAGTTTATGGATCCTTTGTTTTTTTTCAAATATGCTTCTTAAATTCTATGAAATATGCAATATGGGCCTTGTTGATGATTACATCTATGTGAGACATTATCTAGGACACAAACCTGAGAGAAATCCCTTGAGATGGGTGTGTGGTTCTTATATGAGACACATCTAGAACTTAGAGATGGCCTACTCCTTACAAGAGTTGAGAAGAACTCCAGATGATTCCCTTGTGTAACATAGTGAGAAAGGAGATCTGTAGAGTTAGACATGCCTGTGGCTGAGCACAAGGTGAACATGTGAAATCCCAAAGTGTTGGGTGCATTGTCATGAGAAAGAAATGAAGATGATGTATTAGCCTCCTTTGAGCAAAGAGTTCATGAGAAAATCCAGATGACTCTCCTATGTAATGCAACGGGAAAGAATATATGTTGAGTGGATGTGCATGTGAACAAGCATAGGTGAACGTGATCTTAGTGGCTGAGCACTAGGGAAGAAGTGGTTCTTCTGTGTAATGCAGTGAGCCAAAGATATGAACATCCCTATAGATGTGCCCCCAGTGGCTGAGCACTGGTGGGTGTATGAGATCCCTTGATATATTGTTCAAGAGTCAGACCTACCTGTAACCCTAATTGTAATGTAAAGGGTACAGATCGACCCCACCTTAATATAAAATATAAATAATGTAAAAGATAATAATTAATATGGTAATTATTAATTATATTTTGAGTTATTGAGGTCGGCCCTATTGTGCCAAAAGACACATCATTTGATGTGACAAGTCTTATATAAATAAAGGTGAATCCCCATTGAGGAAACACACTTAACATTGTTTCATCTCATGATTTCAGAAGTTCTTGTTTGAAATTATGAGAATTGCAACACCCTCTTGTGTGCTAGATTTGGTGATGGTGTGGGAAGTATTTCTCTTGAGGAATATAAAAAAGTATTGGTTAGGTTTTCTTCCCTTGTTGAGAAGGGTTTCCCAGGATACTTCTTGTGTTCTTGTGCATGGTTATTCTTCTTGTGATCTTGGTTTGTTGTTGTAGTTATGGTTCAAGTAATACTTAAACATAAAATTGAAAAGAATGCATGAGCCATAGCTCATTGAAAATATAACATGGTATCAGAGCGGGTCTTGAAGACCACCACTTGCTTAAGACTAAAGGTAGACTGTTGACTGCTAAAACCTTGTTGTTGTTGCATAGAAGAAAAGGGCCAGACCCCTTTTAATTTTCTGTGGTGAAAGTTATCCCACCGTGAGCCTAAGGGAAGGGCCAGACCCTCCCTTAAAATTCTTTGGAAAGCAATAAGGCTACCCATGGAAAGGAATAAGGCTACCCATGTAGCAAGGAATAAGTCTACCATTGGTTGACTGTGTTCCTACAACCCAAAATTATGTGGTGTATAGAGAAGGGATGAAACCTAGGAGAAGAGGTTAGAACCTAGGGAGAAGGTAGTCGCAACCACTGTAAAGAATCCAGCTTGTTCTGATGCCCCTCCTTAGTTTCCRCAGATATACCCCTAAAGAAGAAGGGTCAGACCCCTTCTGAAGTGAAATCAAGGTTGCCACARCCAAAACATATGAKAYTGTACAGACAAAATTTACCTCAGTTCGAGACTATCCAGGCAAAGACAATGACGAGGTTGTCCAAAAATTTGAGACTGTCCAGATTCCTGAAAACAATAATGAGGCCGCARTCCTGTGCAAATTTTACCTCAATATGAAGGTATTAGAAGAATATTGTTTTCCTTTTTCAGGAAGACTGTGGGATGCTAAAAATTGTGTAAGATTCCTATAGCAGGCCTAGGACTATGGGAAAAAGYAGTGTGCTAAGAGAGGAATATTTAAAGGGACAGAAGCACACCTTAACCCTCAACCATCATTCTTCACTCAGACAAAACTTCTCAATTGAMAGATGTCRAGACTRGTAGTCAAATACAAGTATTTTCTGACGATCAAATTGTAAGTATTTTAAAGTTTCATTCACATGGGAATGACTTATTTTTTGTTTAGGTGGATCAAAGGGTGCTTTAAATATTTGGGACATTAGAGCCCACAAGGTGGTCCATGAATTCTTGAGAGGTCTTGGCATAGACTTCAACTATGATGGGAAGCATTTTGCATCTTCTTATGATATTTCCAGTGAGAAGTCTATTGTTGTTTAGGATTTTCACACTCAAGTTCCTGTATCAAATCAAGTCTATGTGGAAGAATATACTTTCCCATGCATACGCTATCATCCACTTGAAGCTAATCTTGTTGACAAATCAAATGGAAACTACATTGAAATATTCACATATAATCCACCATTTAAATTAAACAATTACAAACAATTCGAAAAGCATGAAGTTTCATGGTTTCCAATTCGGTGTAGATTCAGTCAAGATGTTGGGATGGTGTTGTATCAATATTTGAGTAAAAGATGAGAAAATAAAGGCTCCCAAGCAAGGGGATAATTTCCATAGTCAGTTAGAGCATACCTTCACTGGCATTGATTATTCAGTAGAAGAAAACATGGAGTAGGCTCCAGACGTTCAGTCAATAGAATATGAAGAGTCTCTTCCTCCAAGGAAAAAAAGAATAGCGAAATGAATATGTTGGTATGGTGTCAAGAAAATATGTTGCAGTGTTGGTTATAGCAGTTGTACACCCTAAAATGCATTGTCTAATATCAAGGTCTATGTATGAGTTACTTGAAAAATAGCACTACAACAATAGTGGTGTTGATAGAAACCAGGATGTTGAGAAGAGTTCCAAGCCCAAATTTAAAGGATTCTCTTAGGTATAGAAGGACCAAGTTTGAGGTCTATCCTGAGCATGCAGAAAGTTACTAATAGACCAGAGTATAGGTGGCTACAAGACAAACAAGAAAAAACCCTATTGGTGTACACTCTCATGTATGCACTTGTATATATATTATTTGCATCATTGTCATAAGGGTACTTGCAGGAGGAAGGAACCCTTGGTGAAATCATGGACCAAGAGAGGTCTCAGTGCATTTCGGAAAAAAACACATTGGAAGTCATGAAGACACCAGGTTTGATTGTTTTAAACTATCATGCTACATTACAAATAGGTGTTGTAGCTGTGACAACAATCCTTAAATTGTTTTGATTCTAGAGATGTACTCATAAATCTCCTCTAGGAGATATTCTTGTCTTGTTTCCTTTCGTGTGTTTCCTTGTTCCAAGTAGGTTAACAAAAAAGGAAGATGTTTTTCCTTCAAGACTCAAAGGGAGTCAAAACTATTTGAGAAGAAGGAAAAGACAAATACTTTCTCCCCCTCAGCAGTTCAGAGGGAGACATCCATTGATACAACTTATCCAATTGATATTTCCAGGGACTTTACAGTAGGTCATAAAAGGCTTATCTGTGTTTGACAAACTCTGTAAGAGGAAAAAAGACATGCAGATGATGGAAGTGTCGAGAAATGAAAAAATGATACTTTTAGTCAAGGGGATTATCACAAGCAGAGGGAATGAACTATGATGAGGCATATTGATCTGGTATGATGCACTACTTCTTGGGACAAGAAGTATGAAAAAGAACCAATGAGACTTTTCCTAAGTCAAGGAAAATATACAGTGAGGATATTAAATAAGCTCAGTATGACATAATGCAAATCCATGTCTACACCGATGGTGGTGGATTTGATGAAAAATAAATGATGATGATTCAGACGAGATTGATCCACATGTGTACCAACAACTGATTGGATCATTGATGTATTTGGTTAACACCGGACCTCATGTATGCTATGCAGTGAATGTTCTTATTCAATCCATGAGTCAGTCGAGACAGACTCACCAACTAACAGTAAAGCATGTATTGAGATATATATATATGAGGCATAATTGGATATGGCCCGAGATATGCCTCTAGTGTGAATTTGATTTTGCAAGGATATGTTGATATAGATTGAGAAAAGAGTACAGTGAACTGAAAGAGCACATATGGTTGTTGTTTTACCTTGGATTTTTCATGGTTTCCTAGTGCAACAGGAAACAAGGCTCTGTGGCCTTGAGTAACATAGAAACATAGTATATAACATTGAGTGTAGTAGTCTATGAAGCAGTGTGGCTTCTGACAGATTTATTTAATAATGAGATGGATCCTATTATTACTTGTGATAACCAGAGCTATGTGAAGCTCTCTGGGAACCCTGTGTTTCATGATAGACCGAAACACATTGAGATAAAATATCATGATATCATAGACATGTTGCAGAGGAAAGTAGTACACGTGCAGTATCTTCCTACACATGAGAAGATTGCAGACATCTTCACCAAATTGGCTTGGTGAAGAATACCTCCCTAGTTGAGAGGGAGTGTTGATGACTACACCCAAGAAAAATTTCTAAGTACTTCTGTGTGAGACTTGAACTGATGAAGAATGTCTCCCTAGCTGAGAGGGAGTGTTGATGATTACAGCTACGTGAGACATTCTCCCGGACACAAACCTGAGAGAGAGCCCCTGATATGGGTGTGTGATTCCTATCTGAGACAGAGCTAGAACATAGAGATGGCCTCCTCCTTACAAGAGTTGAGAAGAACTCTAGATGATTCTCTTGTGTAATGCAGTGAGAAAGGAGATCTGCAGAGTTGGACGTGCATGTGGTTGAGCACAAGGTGAACATGTGAAATCCCAAAGTGTTGGGTGCATCGTCATGAGACATAAATGAAGATGATGTATTAGCCTCCTCTGAGCAAAGAGTTGATGAGAAAATCCAGATGACTCTTATGTGTAATGCAATGGGAAAGAAGATATGTTGAGTGGACATGTATGTGGATGAGCACATGTGAACGTGATCCCAGTGGCTAAGCACTATTGAAGAAGTGGTTCTTCTGTGTAATGCAATGAGCAAGAGATATGGACATCCCTATGGGTGTGCCCCTAGTGGCTGAGCAATGGTGGGTGTATGAGATACCTTGTTATATTGTTCAAGAGTCAGACCTAACTGTAACCCTAATTGTAATGTAAAGGGTACAAGTCAGCCCCACCTTAATATAAAAGATAAATAGTGTAAAAGATCATTACTATAAAAGATAATAATTAATATGGTAATTATTAATTATATTTTGAGTTATTGAGGTCGGTCCTATTGTGCCAAAAGACACATCATTTGATGTGACAAGTCTTATATAAATAAAGGTGAATCCCCATTGAGGAAACACACTTAACATTGTATCATCTCATGATTTCAGAAGTTGTGGTCTGAAATTATGAGAATTGCAACACCCTCTTGTGTGCTAGATTTGGTGATGGTGTGGGAGGTCTTTCTCTTGAGGAATATAGCAAAGGATTGGCTAGGTTTTCTTCCCTTGTTAAGAAGGGTTTCCCAGGATACTTCTTGTGTTCTTGTGCATGGTTATTCTTCTTGTGATCTTGGTTTGTTGGTGTTGTTATGATTCAAGTAACAGTTAAACATAAAATTTAAAAGAATGCATGAGCCATAGCTCATTGAAAATATAACAGGCCTTAGGTCATTCTTGAGGTTGACAGAGAATTATAACTAAGACATACACCAGGGTTCCTCTCTTGTTGATCGAGAACTAGGAATCTCTGATGGTAGAGATTGGTAGTCCTAATCATGCCAAATTAAGGTCCAAGATGATGGAGTTGGAAGAGAACAAAGTTGATGTGTATGGTGCCACAGGAAAGGGCTCCAATTACAAATACTTTGGGGGTGTGAAATTCATCGTCGATGTCAAAGAGCTATTCAATAATCCCCTCAAGGTGAAGAAGAGGAGGTGTAGGTAGGAAATTTACAAACAAATTGACACCAGTTCATATTATGGCTACATGAATGATGATGATGGTATCTTGGAGAAAGTCGAGCGGCATGCAGAGGAAAAGGTGTGAGATAGAGTGYTGAGGGAGTGGAAGAGGATCGAGTTTGTGTGCTAAATTATGAGAGGCATCGAAGAGTGATTGCCTCTGTAAAGCACAACCTCCAYAAAATTTTAATTGCAAAGGTTTGCATATGTAAATTGTCAATTAAATTGTTTGTCGATGCATTTTTACGTAACAACCACGCCAATGTGCTTTCAATTGCATTGATGCACTRTAAACAATATAACACACATGTATATTGTGTTTTTTCATATCATGTTGATTTTTATTTTTGTAAATAAAAGAGAAAAAATTATATTACCTTAMGAGCATCGAAAAAGTACATTGTTCTTTGTTTGCCAAATGTTCCACCACATCGGGGAAACCAAAACAGGTGGCTTGCATAAACATTTGGAAACCATAACAATATTTTCAGAGTTCAATGTGACAAATTTCATATTCCATACATGWGACATGTCTGGTGTCATGCACCAGAGAACGTGGCCACCATGGTTGTATCCATAGATCRGAAAATTTAACAAAACTGAAAAAAGYTGAAGTCGGTTCCTGATATGAAAAAAGAGAGAGAAGCTAGAAATATGGMAAACCCRGATGTCCATCRGTGTCTTAGGTGAAGACGAACCTTTTTCCGTAGGTCATACAACGAGTTTTCTCTGAGACATTTGACAAGGCAYCGAACAAAAGGTCCATGCGTCAACTGAGAGTGCGTTGATTTTGAGTTTGATCCTCCAGGCTTTGTCGCATATCAAAGATTGTTTGAAGGTGGTCGTATCCATATCAAAATCCGTCGGTGGAGTTTCTTCCATGTCCATCCCAGGGCTATAGTTCCCGATGATCCACTCTTCCAGCGAGTTGGGGGGGATTTCTTACTCCACCAAGCATCTCCCTTTCTCCAAAGGCCAGGCTTGGGGCATGGTGATGATGCTAGGCTTAGGTGGGGCTTCAAAGGGCTACATCTCAAGAGGAGGAACTTATTCCTCCACCTGGAAGCTTCCAGAATCATGCATATTTTATGAAAGGGGTGGAGGCGAGTTCTGGGAAAGAGGGGAGGGAGGGGGAGTCTCAGTCCAAATTTGGCCCTTCCGGGGGAGCTGGTCAGAGGGGAAGGCTATGAGGGGTCAAGGCGACTTTGTCGTGTGATGAAGTTGTAATACAGTGGCCCTCTTTTGGTTTTTCCATGCTCTTTGGGAATGGTTGAAGGATTGTAGAAAATTTGGGGCAATGGAGGTGAAAACCAGGCTAGAGGAGTCATGCTAGTAAAAAGGAGGCTGAGAGAGGTGAACAACAGAGGTAAGGAGGCGATGGGAGAATGTACATAGCAGGAATAGACGGAAGGCAAAAAGAACGAGAGATCCAACTGAATATGGTGAATGACGAAGTTCCCAGTGGATTTTACATTCATAGAGGTCAGTTGAATGCCAGTGGGGGGCGCCATGAAAGCCGAAGTGACATTAGCCCAAGTTTGAGTACCCGCTTCTGTACTCCAGAGCTGATTTGCATGAAGAGTCATTAACTTCTCAGAGGTAGAGAAACACACTACCGTTACTGTAGTGTTAAATCCTGTCATTCAAATGGTATGGGGGTATGGATGATGGCTGGGGGTAATAACTCCCCTAGATACATGCACGCCAACAATCTTAGTTTGGCCAGTTGTCACCCCATTCGGGGATATCATGTTGATGTTGTTGTTTTTTTATTTATAAAATGTATTGTGAGTATGTCAATGATTTCTCTATTTTTAAATTAAATTTGAGATATATCACTCATTAGAATTTAGAGTTTCCATATAATGTTTAACTTTAGTTTTATGAAATCGTTTAATTTGGATTGTGATTGCAAAAACTTATAACCATTAATACCATATAATGTTTAATTCTTCTTCAAGGTGAATTGTTTGTTGTCCAACAAGATACAATATGTTGATTAAATGTGTTTACAAAAACAAATACATAAATATGACGAGTGAAATGATTGTGATTTGAATAATGAATTCTTTTTCATATATTATAATAATAACATTATGATATAATTATTCACTACTACTAATAATAATGATGTAATAATAATGTTCTTTTATTAATTTTTATTATTCAAATATTACAAGAAAAAACTCTAATATAATCGTTTACTAAAATCACAATTATTATATTTATTTTTTTCAAAGAAATTATTAATTTATATTATTCGACTATTATAATATATTAAATTTATTAAATTATGTTTAAATTATTAAATTTAAAGAATATATAATAATAAAGTTTAATCTATACACTTTGGATGACATGGTTTTTGTAACACCTTGTTTTCCCCCATGATCATAATTATGTCAAGACTTCATATAATGTGATTATGAAACATGTAATTATGTTGTTTTCAAATTTTTGTGGTGAGGAGTTTCGAAGGTGTTATCTGATAATCCACAGCTGGTGTCATTTTTCGTCATCGACATTTTGAAACCGAATCGAGATTCATCATCAGGACTAATCATCAAATGAAAGCTTGTTGATCTTCGTCAAATTAACAAAAAAATAAATAAAAGTTGTTGAACATGGCCTAAACAGCCATAGTCCCTCTAAGAAGCTGGTCGCGAAGGGGAACCTCCGCGTAGCTAGTTAGCAGGATGAGGTCTCGTTCGTTATCGAATTAACCAGACAAATTGCTCCAACAACTAAGAACGGCCATGCACCACCACCCATAGAATCAAGAAAGAGCTCTCAATCTGTCAATCCTTACTATGTAATTATGTTATTTATTAATGGAAAAATACCAAATAGTTGACTGAGAGAGAAAAGCCTTGAGTACTAGCCATGATATCATAGGCGAGAATTGATGAAGTGGATTGATGAGGTGGATTTGTGAGGTAGACTGGTGAGGTGGACTGGAGAAAATTCAATGAAGAAAATAGGAATCTTTCTCAACACTCCAGCCTACAGCTACAAATTGAATGTGTCACCTGCCAATGTGTCTAAATCGTCCAAGAGCCACGTGATTCATTATGGAAGAGCAAGATTGATGGTTGAAGCAGTTATGACCGCTGACAAATTTGATTGCTTGAAGAGGCAAGGGGTCGGTTAAAACCTAACAAAAGGACACCCTTAGATTTCCCCTTTGAATTTGGGAAACTTGGTTGGAGGTTGCGTCTGGCATCAGCCACGGGAATCCCAAGGAGTTGGTGGAAGAAGAGGCCAAAGGTGGAAAAACATCATCAGACTAAAATAAAAGAGCAAGATGAGGAATCAAAGAAAGAAAGAAAGCAACGGATTTACAGAGGCTAGAGGAGATGTGAATAGGTTCTCACCGAGAACCAAAAAGAACACAATGAGTTGCAGACTTAGGATTGGAAAAGTGGTGAAGAGGAGACTCACACACTTTAATCTAAGCAATAGAGCAATTGGGAATTTTTTTCTGAAGAAAATAGAAATCTTTCCCAAAAGAGTAATGGTCACCCTAAAACATAGAAGACCCAGATCCAGACTGGAGCAATAGGGGACTGTGGCTTGGCTCTTACTAGAAAGAATATGACATTGGAAGGAGAAGTTGTCGAGGGATTGTGCAGTAGAGAAGGGACTCCCTTGTGCAAAGGAAATCTAGTTGGGAAGTTTCTTGATAAACCTGTGGATGTCTTGAGCTTAGTGGGAAGAGGTAAACTTTTGTTGTTTCCAGTGGAGTGAAGGAGAGTAACTCTCATGGGCTATTTAGTTTGGCAGATAGTTTAATCAATCCCCTTGTGATATCATGGCTTGGCACGGGGATGGAATGTTGTAGGAAGGAACTCTACAGTATAGCCTAAGTTTGGGAAGAAAGGCTTCCTCTCTCAATCAGTTGGTTGTTTTTACACATTTCATTGAATATATAAGTGTTTTAGCTCACCAATTTGATGTATGTTTAATAATGCAAACATATGATGTTTTATGGTTTAAATGATAAAAAAAAATGTGTACTGGCAGAATCAGCGACGGGAGGTTCTCGTACTCGCGCGACACAGGGTCGATTCTCGTCTGCTACCTCTATAACCTCCAATTTCATCCACATAGCCCACAATAATGGGGCATGAGTAAATCGGGGTGAGAATCGAACTTGAGACCTCCTTTTTACATATTTCCTTCCATTTACATGACACTTGTCAATCGGTCTACAACCCTACGGGCGTTTAAATTATAATTATGAAATGTATGAAGAAATGGTTAAGTTCCTGAGTAAAATGGACCGTGTATGTTTATTTTCACTAGTAACCTAATGATTCTATGTAACCCAATAATATGTGCAAGGAAGGGTGTATCCCTGTGAATTTTGTAAGTTTCTGAGTCGAAATCTTGCAAGATATGAATAAAATCTTCATCTAAATTGGAAGGAATGCTCTAAATCTCATGGAGAGTTTTTGAGTAGATAGGGAGATTTAAGCCCGATGAACCAACCTATGTTAAATGGAAAGTTTGCAAGATATGCAAATATCCATCCAAGTCCAACGTGAAAATGGCCTTAGCCAATTTTGGAACGAAGGTGAGAGTCTACAATTGTCTGGTAAAGTCTTAGAGACGTCCCAGAAGAAACCATGAAATGGTTAAGTTCCAAATCGAACTTTTAATTGGATGAAATCATGTGTTTGAGTAAGAGGAGATTGTAGTGGTTGATTCAGCGCAGTGAGTAGATCTGAATTGTCATTTGGAGGAAACGATCATCAGAGTGATTGAGCACAAGGTTTATTAGGGTTATGATGGAAGGAACTCTGAGTCAAGAACATTAGTTGATCTATTAGAGGACTAGACGATGAGATGGTGACCATTGATGTCACATATAGACCTGTTGGAAGGAAGACTGTTAGAGGCCAGGAGATAGGGTGTGAAGTAGGAGTCTGAAGATAGAGAGGTTCGAGGACCGTCGAACTGTCAGGTACATCCCATAGGATCTCAGTCATCTATTTATGTAAGATTTGACCCAAGGCAGAAAGCCTAGGAATCTTAACTACTGAGTAGTTGTAACCACTGAATGAACTTAGACTGTCAGAGGAAGTGAAGGGGGGTCGTCATATTTTTCGGAGTGTACGTGGTTGGAGTGAGTCGGTCGTGGTGGTTCATGGCACCAGAGTGAATGCACTTTGATAGAGAGGGACTCTGAGAGTAAAGGAGGACTGCTAATCGGTGAAGGGGGAAGCGTAAGTCTTAACCATAGGATCATCGTGGAATCCACTTGATCACCAATGAATGCATGGAGAGACAGTTGATAACCATTGTATAAGTTTAAGAACTGAAAGAATCGGGGTTGTTGGTTTCTGAGTCCGAGGCTCATTAGATCCACGAGGGTGATCCATCGGAATGAATCCCTTGGAGAAGATGTTGATCTTGGAAATCAGGTATTTCGACATGGAGGAGTTTGACTCGATCTAGACCGTTGATATGGAGACAATGAGTGATTCTAACCATCTGATTAAGGGTGTATGGATCCCTTGTTAATGCAGTGAGCCTTGTGGAGGAATTCATTGAGATTGGGGTTTGAAACAAGTAGAATTTGGATACAGTAACCTTGTGATAAGAGAAATTATCATTAAAACATTGAAGAACCAGAATCTTACCTTGACGACAGAGAAAAAAATGAACATCCCACCAGCCTAAGAGGGAGTTAGGAGGTTGGGTGTGTTACAATTTTACAATTTTAAACTCTATTACCAACTTTATGAATCTTCTGTTAAAAAGGAAAGTAAGTATTAGATGAATCTTCCATTGAAAAAATATGCTAAGTCTTGCATTTCGTTGATTTTGTATCAACATGTATGCAAATATTGGATTCGATTAATTAATGAAAAAACTAATT
Source organism: Picea engelmannii (assembly GCA_009831015.1). NCBI lineage: Eukaryota > Viridiplantae > Streptophyta > Pinopsida > Pinales > Pinaceae > Picea > Picea engelmannii. Next base: position 252,109 of record ML790920.1, on the reverse strand, counting down.
TGAAAAATTACTCTTATGAAATGTTATTTTTTCATTTATTTTATTGATAACATTATAATAAATGTTCATAATTAAATTTATAATTGTTATATTTAAAAAATATATATTATTTTAAAATTATAATTAATTAAATATGAAAACAAAATCATTAATAATAATGAATTTTTATATACACAATTTGCTTTAAATGACTATAATTTTTTGCTACCACCAACTTTATGAATCTCTTCATAAGGAAATGTAAGTATTAGATTTAGTTAGTGAAGAAAATAATTAATTTGTTTTTTAAAAGAAACTGAAATTGTATTTATTAAAAAGGAGGTTGTGTCAAAACAAACAACTTAGTACATAGTGTTAAGTTTCAACAATCTTAAGCATTTATCTGAGGTTACAAAAGGAGTCATACAACACATCAAAATGTTGATGGAGTATGTAATTGAACTAACTGAATTACAAAATTTCTTGCATGCGTAGATTTTAACAAATTGCTTTAACAAGATAAAAAAATCAATACATTTCTAGATTGGATTATGAGTTCGGCTTCRACTTCTTGTCACCAATGACTGCTCTCCTGAAGAAGATTTTTTCTGCTTTACTACTGCATTCCAATATTATTTTCTTTTCGGTGACTTTAGTGCCTCTCCCTCCATTCCTAACATGCCTTGATTTGGAGGTTCAAGTTGTTCAAGGGTCTCCCCTTCTTCTCCCTGGTCCGCTCAACTTKCTTTTTGGGAAAGAACTGAGGAGGTAGAATGATCTTGTTCYAAAAAATCTATGGTGTTGCATCAGGATTTTTGAATGCTTCTTAGTCTAGATCTGGAGGGATAACAACTTCCTCTTTGACAGGATCATGTAGATCCACATCTTGCTTTTTGGAAGAGATGTCTATGTTTTCTTATGATTTTAAATTGGGCTCATCCATCAGTGGATTAGGGGCATATGGCTCATCCTTGTTGATTATTTGATTCTCTTCTTTGGCACCATCCCACCAAGTTGATTTACGTTGGATTTTCTTGTCTTGCCTTTGTCTTTTCGGGCAATGATTTGCCTTATGTCTTGTTTCAAAATGAACTCTTCAATGAAAATAAACATTTTCATAATCTAACTTTTGAGACCAGGAAGAAATTTCACCTATTAAGATTATTTTAGTCGGGAACCCTTTACTAAAGTCTATTTCCACACATATTTGAGCACAAGTGGTAATACTGTAATTTTCTATTTCCTCACTTCTATAGTGGAATTTCCCAAGAGAATTTCCAATCGCTCGAAGAGAGGGTAAACCCCAAAGGTGCAGAGGCAAGTTTGGAATTCTAACCCAAACTAGAGTCGTGGACAAGGTATCTGTCACTGGATCAAAGGAAGGAGTCAAGAGTTTCATGCATAAACCATATTTCCCCATAACCAGGGACTTATTTTGAAAACCAAATCCTTGTTATTAGCATTAGCAAACAACACAATAAATAACCCTTTTGCACATGGGAAAATAAATGCTTATTCTTTAATCTTGAGTTGTCATAGATTTGAGATCCATTTGTGCAAGTTGAATAGATGCGGCCACAAACCGATGAACTGAAAAATCAGAGCAGTTGAGCTATAGATCGTCGCCTTAGATACAACATCTTTCAACAAAGGAATAGCGATAGTCGAAGCTTGTTGAAACATCAAACTGTTAGAAGAAGATTGCACAATGTCTCTGAAAGAGGGATTACCAAAATTTCCAAAGGAGGGAGGCAGGGAGCAGGCATCAAAATAATGCACAAGATCAACATTCAAAATTAGGATAGAGTCGTCGAGGAGAGAAGACATGAAATTCATAGAATGAGACGTCGTCATTGATACCTAAAAGTTGGGAGCGTCACCTACACAATTTGTCCTATATGAGAGAGAGAAGGGCCAACCAATCCAAGCCTGGTCACCACCTCCAGAGAGCATGAAGAAGTGAAGAAAGAGTGTACAATTAGGGTTAAACCCTAGCTGGCACTACCATGGAGAGTCAGACACAAACAGAGTTACGTGAGCCCACAAATAACTTTTCAAAGAGTTGTTCTTCACAATGTGTATAATTAATTTTTTAAGGTTAAAATTAAATTAATTTTATATTAATATTTAAAAATATAAAAAATATTAATAAAAATCAATAAACAAAATAAGAAAAAGTCCTTGTGTATATGTTACAGGACTTAGTCCCCATATTCGATGTAATTATTGTAACATGCAATTAACCACTTTATAAAACAAATGTTGAATTAAGCAATACATTTACATTAGCTCCATTGAAAACCCAAAAATACAATTACTCAATCATTTTTTTCTTATGCCCCAAGCAGACGTTTAAAGGTAGGCCCAATGGAAGGCATTTTTGATGAGAGGTTGGTGGTCTACGGAAGTTATAGTTTATTCACAACTCGTCACTAGGAAACAAACTATGTATTGCATGCACAACAACAAATATGGATGTCTTCATTTTCATAAAGAACTCTTTTCCATTGGAGTATTCCTCAAACAAACAATTTGCACTAAATAATGAGGACCTACAACTATTTATGAACCTTGTGATGTTCCCATGYGTTCGTGGACAACTATTGATATATAACAGGTTTTTCTTATTAAAGTTTCCATAAGCATAACCATTAATGCGCATACTAYACATGGAAATGTTATGTTTGTATTTAACAATATTCAAGTAATTTGTCCGACTATAAAGAGGACCACAAAATGGCATAAGTGCTACTAATTGTTTGGGAGGAACAAATACATGTGAAAGGATAAATAACCCAATATTTGCAACATCTATTTTAGACTTGGAAATCATATAACTATTACCACAAAAAGAGAATTTGGTTCCAACATCGAGCACATGCATGGAAGATGTTCAAGCGTCATACAAAGCTCGGTTGTAACTGGTGTGGTATTTACTTTGCAGATGGACAGGAAGATGGAAGTCATCACTACCTTCCAATAATTGAATGAACTTTGGTGTGTACTTGGAAATTTTTGCTATTATCTCATACGACTTTTTAGATCTCCTAGTAGAGATGTTTTGGGTAGTATTGATATCATACTTTGGCTCACTAGAACTCTTCGTTGACTCAACAGAAGAAGATGGCTTCGTCAATTTTTACGATGAAACTCAGTTGATTTGGCTTCCAAATTTTCAAAAAATGAGCATATGGAAGTGTTCCTACGTGTCTTTTCTATATCACCTATTGGATTCTTGACCGCAGAGGGAGGAATTAGACTGTCAACTTTGGGTAGTCGATCATTAATATAATGGGACAATTTGACATGTTGAGGGTTCTTCTTCAACCCTTTACATTTTGAAAAACCACATACTATTGGGGTGTCATAAAAGAGATCCAATTCATGGTATAATATTGTTGAACCAGGCTGGTTGTTGGAAGATGGCATGTTACAATTGGCAAGGTAAAGCAATTGTCCATTTTCATCAAACATTTGTCTACAGTATCTTTCTCCTAATAAGATCTTGTAACATTTTTGGATTTGTGGAATATCTTGAGCATCCGAACTCGATTCCGAATCATGATCCTACAAAATTCAATGAACAATTATTCAAATGCATGTGCATAAATGGCATAAATTCAATTAGATAAATGAAATATAAATAAAATCTAGTCTTACTTCAAACAACAAGAGATAACTTGACAAACTTGAAACGATATGGAATGAACTAGAATCTGAAAAATTGACCATTTGATATTATAAAAGTTTTTCCTTGCATTTGAACCAAAACCTTCATCAATACGTGAACAAATTCTTAAAATAAAGTTAGGGAAGCATAGAACAATATAAATTTAAACAAAATTTTGAATGGATTTTAAAATTTATCAGTGCTCTTAATTAGTTAAATACACACATGTGTGTATATATATAAGAAGGAATTGGTGCCCTAAATTATGAAAAGCACTGAAGAGTTGCCCCCGTTACAACCTCTACAAAGACAAATCTCCACAAAATATAATTGTGGAGGTTTGAACTTATATTATTTCAATAAAATTGAAACCGGTGTGTTTGTACGTGGATAGCGCACCGGGGTGCTAAAAATTGTGTAGTGCATTGATTGTCTAGCGAAAAAATAAATGAAAAATTTTAAATGTATATGTTTTCATCGATGCTTTTATACGTACAAAGTGCATCGGTGTGCTTTACAGTGCATCGATGCTTTAAAGCACATCGATGCTCTTTAAAGTGCACCGGTGCGCTAAAATGTATAATGCACTGAAGAGGTAAGTTACAAAAAAATAACACTTAGGTTTATCATCAATGCTCTGAAATATACAATGAAAAAACGAGCGAAATTTTCATTTTTCAAAATATATGTGTTTATAATTTATTTTTTCCTCGGAAAATTTCATAATTTTATTCATCCAAAGAGAACCAAATTACATTTTATAGGTGCATGAATCACTCCCCAATCATGGGTAAAGAGATCGGAAAATAAGAAGCTAGAGAGGGCCCAGAGCTAGCTACTAAGCCTTTGGGTATAGATACAACAAAAAGGACTGGGAAATCCTGCATCTAAAGGAAAAATCTAGAACTGCACACCCAAGGACCTCAAGTACAGATCCACAGATCAACATTGCACGCCCAAAATATGGACCTCAAAGATCTGACCCAACCAYCGAAGAGAAGMAAAAAACACARCAACTGCAGCACCAATCTCTAGATCCTAAGTCCAGAGACCCAAAAMTTGACCACCAAAGCACCGAGAGAGGGAGCCACCGAAAAGAAGAAGCCCCACACAGATCAGATTTGAGAGGTAAAGAACCACCCTTCGTGACAAAAAACAAAGCAACACAGATACCAGACCGGACAGCTTGAACCACAACSAGGCCAAGGGTTGCTCAAACGGATGGCGCACCATATCCAAGCCCGACCTGTCGTAGGCAAGAGGCGGGGGCACCAAYGAAAAATACCAAAAATAGAGCAACCCACAGGGGAGGAGCCACCAACAAKAAAGCGAGGATCARCCAAGCCCGAGAATAGGCAAGGGAGAGACTCCCTAGCAGGAAGAGAGGTTCCCACGAGAGCCAAGCACCTGTAGGAAGGGATGCGGCTAGGGAAACCCTAGCCACAGAGCCCCACCAATCCATCCTGAACCCATGTATGTGTTTATAAATGAAAACACTATTCATTATTTCATTCTTTTGGAAAAACTTAGAAGGGAGATTTGTACAATAGATATTTACTAGCAAAGACTTTGGAGTGGGTTGATTGTTTTGAAGAGCCAAATTTGGAAGGGATCATCGTAGGCCACATACAAATCTGTAGAGGAGAAATTTCAAGTATGTGATTTCATTCTATTGATCATCTCAATCTTTCCCTATTTGATTCAAACTATTTTTAGTGCATTCTAAAATAATAATAAAACGGTTTCATAGTTACCTTTGGTATTAGAAGCCATAGCGTTCTTGTTTTTTTTCTTGGTTCCCCTCTCTATATTTTACAAGGGGATTTTCTTTTTTTAAGATATAGATTTTTATAGGGTTTTTTTACTTGTATATGGGGCATTTGGTATCCATTGCATTGGTACCACTCATTGCATTGGATCCCAAACCTTGTCGATGTCATTTTTTTTTTTAAAAGCTTTTTCGCGATGTGTCGTGCACATTGTACAGTAATGTCACACCGGTGTGTACAGATTTGATGGTGTGCAATAAGAAGTAATGAGAACCAGTGCATATAGGTATGTTGAACGCACCGGGTCGTACTATGTTATTATAGGCACCAACATATTATTTTGTAAAACTATTTCATAATTTCTATATCTGACGATTCATGTTTTTTTTATAGAATATGGTCGATAGAAGTTCAAGGAAAACAACTTATTGAAGCGAGCACAATGATAGCTCATCCCAACAAGAGAACGAGGCAAGTTATTTAAGTTTTATTAAAAAATTAATTATATATTTCAATTATTTATAGGTTTAAATTAATGATGTGTATTGGTTAATATGTGTCATGTGGAGCAAAAACTTGAACAAAATCGATAAGATTGTTCGCAATCTGAGTGCAAAAGAGCGTAAAATATTTATTGAAATGTTACAAAGAGAGGAAATAGGTGGATCGAACTGTATTCAACGTGAAGTTTTTCTTTTACTTTTTACTATAAATGAATGTTTTAACATTAATCGCTAACAAGATCTAAACACTCGATTTCACATTATTTTAATTTTATGCAGGGACCAATAGCAAGGGAATGGAATGTCTTCCTAAGAAAACAAAAAATATGATGTAAACGATTATGATAGCTTGGTCATCATTTCATCTGGAGTGGTGCTTGAAGTTAATGAGAAGGGCAAATTGTTTTACAGAACTTTTAGGGATATAGTGGAAATAATGTAGACATGTTTTCCACTTACAATACAAAAATCAATCCAATGACTCAAAGAATCAGGTTATACATAAACTATAGGAAGCGTTTCTGGAGCAATGGTCAATGAGACTCGTCATACTTACAATAACAAAAAATAATAATTCAAAAGGTATTATTACTAAACATGTTTTTCTATAATATGTTTCAAAATTTACCAAATTATTTTTTTTTGCTATATTTATTTTCATGTCCTTTTAAAAAAAATATATTGTGCGTTTTCGTTTTTCAAGAAGATTATGAAAATTCCAAGTGACAAATGAGGGGAAAGCCAATACTTGCTGGTAGGGATGTCCAAAAAAACGTATAATGAGATGGTAAAAGAAATGAACATAATTGCATCACGGGAGGAGGCATCCCAACAACAACATGCATCAGAGGTATGTAATCATTCATTGATTCGTTTATGTACATCAAATTAGTTATCATATGAAATACTATTTTTCAATTGTTTTGTTGCAGAAAAGAAAAAAATGGAACTCATTCAACACATAAGACAGGATGACAAGGAAAAAAGGGTTGATCGCAAATTTTGTGAGTCCTTATGTTTTCGGCCTTGATTAAGATTTCATATTTGTTGTGATATTCAGATTTAAATAATTAATTTACACTCGTCCATGGATGTCTTCTAATAGGTGCTAGCATACAAAGAAGATCCAACCAAACAATTGATCAACATTGGGTCAAGTGAGGGTTGTGGGTATATGTTGAAGTATCAAGGTTTAGTTGAACAATTTGTAAGTAGCTATGTTGTTTAACTTATCTTGTTTTATAATGGAAAAATAAGAAATCTTTATATTAATTATATAGACTATTATTTCTCATGGCGTCTTAAACATGTAGGAAATAAAGTATGGAGAGTAATCAACATAAGATATTTTGAGACACGACATGTGGCATGACTTCAAAAGCATATGCATTGTTTATGAATCACTCGTTGCTATGGTACGTTTTTGTATTTACGTAATCATGTATATTCTATATATAAATGTAAATTTACTTATTACACTCTATTTCTATGTTTGTAGATGGAACATGAACATGCAAAACATAAAAAACAAGTCGATCAAGAAAATGTTAGTTTAAATAACCAAAGTACAATGTCACCTACATGTGATGAAGAAATTAGGCATGCACGCAGCTCGAGCGATGATAATAGTTCAAGTGATGAAAGACAATCAATATAATTGAATTTTATTGCAAGTTGTATGTTTTGGAATAGTTGTCTGTGAAAATCACAGATTTTGTTTAATGTACTCGACATAATGTCCCAATTATATGAGGACATGTTACCAATAAGGGTAACAATTACAATTAGTTTCATTTTGATTATTGTGGACATTTACATTATCCCATTGTGTATGATGATGGGTTTCTTATTCATATATAATAAAATGGGTTTCTTATTTTATTGCATTTTCGAATGTTGCAAAATGTTGCGTTGTTAATTAATTAAAATATGGATGATTTATATTATTACAAATAACAGAGGTGTAATTTGTTGGATAACACATTAATGCAATCATTGTATCAAAATGCAATAACAAAAATATAAAAACAATATTATTATAAAAATATTTTATTTTGAGACGATTAATTAAAAATTTGTAAAAAAATGAACTAATTAAAATATATACATATCGGTGCACAGTGTTCTTTTGAACTCACTAAACGACGTGTGCCATAAAATAGACCTTGGTGTGTTTTCATGAGTCAGACACACATGTGCATATTAATTAAATGAAAGAATCAGTGCTAACAATTGTGAAAAAACACCTTTACATTTTTTTATGACTAGCAGAATCAACAACTAGTCAGGCACGTACTCATGTGACACAGAGTCATGTTATACGACTGCTACCATTATAACCTCCAAGCATGCCAACTCGGCCCCCCATGCGGCACACAAGGTAAGTCAAGGGTTTTGAACTGGTAACTTCACATAACATAGTGCCTTAACCGTACACTTCATCACTGATTGTTCTACACCTGGGGGCTGAAAAAAATTGTTACTTTAAATGACATAACGTATGATTGATTATATTTATCGTTTCAAAATATTATGGTGCATATGATAAAAATATGCACCGGTGATTTACATATATTATACGACCTGATACTTTAGATATAATATATGCACTGGTGATTAGTAACAAAAAATAGCACCAATATCTCACCTCAAATATTCAAAATTTCATTGTTCTTCGGTGCACATGGTAGTATAGGCCTCAGTGCACATGAACTACAAGATCATTGGTGTGTCATAAAACAAAAGGAATGACTTGATGTGTAATATTTATACGAGCACCAATGCTACATACAAAAACAACATGTACCAGTGCATACACTAACACGAAAAGCATTGGTGTTTCATATAACATAAAATACGGAATTGGTGTGTAATAGTTTTAAGAGAATTGATTCTTTTTACGTTTGGGTGCACACCAGTGCACGTCACTTAAGAATCCACCTGTGTGTTTATACCAATACAAGCACCGACAAAAAAACCTCTGTTACAACCTCCGCCCACCCAATTTTTTTTAGTTATATGAAACATTTGTTAAAACATTTGATAAAACCTCTGCTTTGAATAGAAAATGTTTTTTTGAAAATTTTTCCAAATCTTCTAACACTAAAATCCTCCGCAAAAACCTCTACTACAAGGTGTTTTTCTTGTAATGAAACATTGGTATATCAAGCTTTGCTTTAACTTTGAAAGGAACATTGGAAGATGAAGGAAAATTGTTTTCATTACCTAAGTCTCCAAGCATCTCACCTTTGGAACCTCCCAAACCAACATTGTGTTCTCCATGCTCAGTCTTTTTTGAGTGAGCTTCCTTACCCTTCATCACCAACAATTGTGTTACCATCTCTGTTAGTGCAATGATTAATCTCTGCTCCAACTGAGCAAATCTAACCTTCGAGTTTTCCTTGTCATGTTCTTCCTGAGGACTCTCTACCATTGATGGTCCTCCACTTCTATGTAGGCCTGGAAATAATGCTTGTCCATTGTTTTGGTACAGGTCATGGGTGTTTACCATGTAGGTGTTTTCCAAGTCTTCTGAACTATTCGAATACCATATGATCCATAAATGATGGTCTTATGGCCCGTCTGTTTCATTAACATAGATCCTTTGTGGAATCAAGTTTTGATCTTTGTGCTTAAATGGGTACCCTTGTTCAGATTTGGGCTCAAATATAAATTGTCATTGAATAATCAAACAATGAACTGAAATCAGTCTTATAAAACTTCTCTTATCTACTAACAATGTTACAATAAGCTAGCTTCATCCATGTCTACTCTTATGTATGATAGTATGCTTTATGTTGGAACAGATGTGGCCACATTGAGATTGACTATTAATTATATATTCATATATGTGATGCCTCTAAGAATGCATTGATTGTTGAACAAACCAATGAGCCTAGTTGTATATGTTGCTATCACCTTGATTATGAGCACTGGGATTAGTGGAAACTCAACAAAATTATTACCATAGGTGTTCCTAGGACTAAAAAAAATAATTCCAAACAATGTTATCACTTCAACACCCCCTTCAAAGAGGAGTAGATTGTGGGAAGGCAAGGCAAATCACTTTTAAGTAATCAATTGATAATCACATATATATACTAGCGAATCAATCAAAGGATTTGATGGGCGTACCAAATGTAATCACATGTTCAAGTAGAGATTAATGTTGGTTGTAAACAACTTTCAGTGATTTAATTAATCGCCCATTCACATTGGGTGTGGATGGGTTGTAGGCAATACCCCAGACTTTATGCGAATCCAATGAATCACTCAAGGTATATGAATATGAAGCTATAGATTTATGTGGTTGGCCCTAGTGCATATAGTCTCAAACAACTTCTTGGATTCAACAATCCCATACTACACCAACGGACAAGAAAATGAAGATTGCATTTTTAATAATTAACCACATGATTCTAGTGAATTAGATCAAAATGAAATCAATGTTGTTGAAAAATAATCATGTTGTTGGTTATGTTTATTTTCTAGTGGGAAGCGTAATGAAAGAATGGCAATGCAAATGGATTACGATGTTGTAGTGAATCAAGGTAAATTATGTTGTGTCACTTACTTTCAACAACCAAAGAAAACTTTCAAGCAACATCCATTAACACAACGATAACATTCACAATTGACACACATATTTTACATTGGAAAACCAACATTTAATGGGGATTTTATTAGGCTCGGGAGTGATCCAGGTGGATATTGGTGGCTACCCACCTATTCCAACTGGCTCATCTTGACAGTTTTTAGTTCAGTATGTTTCTTTGTAATGATGACAATTCTTTGTAATTGTGGGTTCTKCACTTCYGGGGTTATCCTGGAGCCCTACACARCGTCTCGRTGGGTATTTTTGGCCGCCCACCTATTCCAACTAGCTTATTTTGGAAGTTTTCATATCAGTACATCTTTTTGTACTTCCAGGGTCRTTTTGGGGCCCTAAATAATGTTTTTTGGCTTTCCACAATCAAAYTGTAGACAGAGTCAAAGTTTGATGACATAATGTGTAGTTCTCAAAAATACCTTCCCAACGGGCTATCACACACCTAAAACRGAGGCCATATGCAAAAGTTACAACCCTAGGAAGTTGAGGTACCAACTTACCCATCGAGGCCCACATAATTTTTGGTGTTTCATCTCCTGGGGTTAGGTTTTTGGATGTCTAGGGTTTTGGCATTCATGAGTAATGTYAAAAAGGCCTCTAGAGCCTCATTGTAATGATTCTGCTCAAACAKATGCGTGTAGCAGCCACATCTCTTCTYAGAGATAACTACCACCATTCCAACAAGTTAWTTCAATTATGCATTTTTACAGTTTCAGCGTATTTTCTTTATTCAATAGAAGTTATTGTTCACTGGATATMTGTTGTTGTTCTCTGTATCTCTGTGTTATGKTATTCAATATGTTATTCATTTCGTTCTTCTCATAAATTTGGATCAAGGAGATAATTATAAAGGGGTAATCTATACACATATTTTGTGTATTGTTACTCATTGGCAATACGAAATTGTAGATGGCCATGGTTTAGAGACACCTTCACTCATTGTGGACAGGCTCCTTGACTCCTTTGTCCACCAATCTTCAAGCAAGTTGTACTCTTTGAGCTCTCATTTATGTTACTTCCCTCCCAACTTATCCTTGCATCTCCCTCATTGATCCTTCTTCACTACAACCTTCATTTTTTAATGGGTTTCCTTTGGAAGGGTTGGTTGGTTTCCACTTCCAACTTTGCTAAAAAAATGGCGTAGTCTAAACATACTATGTTTTTTACTTTCCGACAATTATCACTAGAATCTGACAAGGAAATTGTTGATGAAATCACAATTTTATATTTCTTAAATCACATTTTTGAATGGATAAATCGATTATGTTCCCTCAAAAACCCCAACGCACCCAAAATGTGTAATCTCAACCACTGAAATCTGTAATTTTCTAAATTTTTGGCTAGATTTTGGGTAAAACTCGTCAAAAAAAGTGTCTGGTAAAAAGTAAAAAGATAGAACATTTAGACTATGTCAAAAAAACAAAATAAAATAAAAACAAATAATGGCATGCTTATTAGAAAATTGACAAAAGGTTTTTTTGGGGGTGAGGATCCAATTTGAATAAAAATAACAAGAAAAAGTTGTACTCATAAAACCAAAATGTATGATATCACATAACATGTTGTATAATCAATAATAGACACCGTATAATTAAAAAAAAAAATCATGCATATAAAGATATCCAAAACACAAACATCACATCAAACAACATCACATATAGCGGAGGAAACCCAAAAAAGAAAAACTCCAAGTTATAAATATCACATTGCATTAATGTAGAGTAATTATAATGGTACAATACCCATTCTATAAGGATTACACAACTAATTATTTAATGTAACTAATTACTTTATAGATGAGCACCAAGAAACACCTTGATTTTGAAGACTATTAAACTACTAACAACCTCATTAATATAGACAACTAAAATTAAGTACAATATCACACATATCTACATTGATGCCTACTAAGTCAATATCAATTAATGAAGTGGATAATTCATACCAAAACCTACCACACTATACAAAAAAATAATGTCTTTTAAGTCCAAATGTGATATTAATAAGTCAATATCAATTAATGAAGTGGATAATTCATACCAAAACCTACCACACTATACAAAAAAAAATTGATGTCTTTTAAGTCCAAATGTGATGGTGGGAAGAGTTCGTATATTATTGGATCAATCTCAATTGAGAGATATTTTTCATAGTGAGATATTTGACATTACGATTTCTCACTCAACATCTTGTGTTGTAGCTATTTAAAAAAAAACAATAATTGTTCATATTATTTGTTTCATAAAATTCTTATAGTATATATTGTAATAATTTCATGGAGTATTAAAATAGGCCTATTCTAGATGTGGATGTTGATTGGGGCTTTATTGATTGTATATCAATGTCATATTAAAAAAGAAATTAAGTTATATTGATATGGTGTTATAGATTACAATGGATATATTTTTTGTGATTTTTATTGAAGAATTAATGAAAGGTGCTATTAAAATATACGTTAATGTTAAAATCAAGGGTGAATCATTGTGGATATAAGAATTGATGACATGGAATAAGGATTGCGTGTGATGGACACCTTCATTTTCCATGGGAGTGTGCATTTGTGGAGTGAAGGTGTGTATTTGTGTACAAATGCACATTCTTGCTTTTCATCGTCTCAAGGATGAGGGTGTGGAAATCTCTCCACAACCTTCATTCTTGGTAAGTGAGAGTGTGCAT
>ML790920.1:226679-238803 GCA_009831015.1 Picea engelmannii | reverse complement strand
TTAATAAATGGTTGACAAATAGAATAATGTATGTGAAATAAATCTCATTATTTTAAGGGATTTTAAAAAATGCAAGGCCCATTAAAATATAAAAAAGTACTTAAAAATTAATTTAAAAAATGCAATATGAATATGGATATTAAAATATATATAAATATTTAGAAAATAATTTAAAAGGATGCAATATGGATATGGATTCAATTATAAAGGAGGCAACCTTTTCTTCGCAAACTATTACCACTAAAAACAATATCTTTAGATACTGTTAAAAATATAATCCCATCTTTAAATATTGTACAATAACTAAATTAAATATAATCTCGATTAAAGTGAAAAATAAATATTGAACACTGAATTTGAGATTGTACGTCAACATTTAAAAATATATATATATATATATATATATATATATATGTGGTTAAAGAGGTATATGTGGTTAGGTAGAGTTTTTAGTTTATAAAAATGTTCATGAATAGATATTTAGATATAATTACATAGTGGTGATTTGGGTGGAGTTTTTAATTTATAAAAATGTTGGGAATAGATATTTAGATATAATTACATAGTGGTGATTTGGGTGGAGTTTTTAATTTATAAAAATGTTGGGATCATTATATTGTGTGAGAAGATTGAATAATGGTATAAAATAAAAAAGTTTATATTATGTTACTTATTTTTTAAAAGATTAAAATTACAGATTATAGTTATTGATGTAATGATAAAGTTTAAATTATAGATTTGGTTTGTTTAATTGGATATGGTTTTAATTTTTAATTTTAGATATATAAAATAATGAGTGTAAAATATTATTTTAGTTAATTTAAAATAACAAATTATAGTTAGTGATGTAATGATAATATTTAAATCATAGACTTGGTTTATTTAATTGGATTTGGTTATCTTGTTTATAAGTTCACATTAATTTTTTATTAAACTTTGTTGTACTTTTCACTAGATAATCTTAAAATGTTGATTCCAAGTGTCTAATCTACAAATTCGACGTGTCATTGATCTATGAGTATGTTGCATGGTGTAGGAGAAAGTGTTGCTCAATTTCTACTTCCATATTTCCACATACTTGGCATAACCTTCCCACCCACGACTCCTTAGGTTGTAGCCATCTCCTTGTTTTGCATCTCGATGTATGTGACCCGATGCTTAATTGTGTTAATATGTGTTTTACATGCCATGGTATGCAAAGCTTCAAGTCTTTTTGTACTTTGATCTCCCCTTGCCTATTGAAGTTGTTTATGAAATATTATTGTTTGAATGTTTTCTCCATTTTATCTTCCTCTAGTGTTCTTTTACATGATTTTGTAATGCTTTTTTATCCATTAGGAACCTATCCTCTTCGATATGTCACTCTTCAAACTATTTTTTGCATCGTCGGTTCCATGTTTTCTTCCTCTTTTTAAACTCATCTTCATTGCTTTTTTCATTATCTTGCCTCTTTATACTTTCACAAAGTCAATTTTCTCAATGCTTTGAACTTTATGTGTAATCTTATTTCCATTAGGAGTATTTCACAAGGGGAGTTTTTTTATTCTTAGACAACTTGTTATCAGAGGTTTTTGCACTCATTCACTTTGGTTACATATGTTTCTAGATACAATTGGTCTGTACATTTCACATCCATAAATGAATATTGAGAGTATCAATTTTTGAAAGAAAAAGCACAATGTTTGTCAGTTCCAAATATCTATTACCTTGCATCTATTTTGTAACAAGGAGAATGATTTATATGCTCCTTGAAACATTTTTCATGTGCATGCATCCCAACTTAGCTTTTCATTAAAATTGATTCCCAAATATTTATAGTTTGAGTTATCTCTAATGGCTCAACTCTAAAACTCATTGATTGACATTGATTGACTTATTTATGAAGATAGGGTAGTTTGATTTTAATGTTTACAAATTTATTAATATAGGTTTTGATTCAAGGGGGGTTTCCCAAACTCTTTTTTCGAATATTGAGATTGGAACACACTTAGGACTATTGATAATATTTTGAGAAACTTTATCACCCTTGGTTTTAAAACAACGAGGAAGTAAGTTCGAATTTGCATTTTTCTAGAACCAAGAAAATATGTCCTAAAAAAAATTGTGTTGGGAATCACAAATTTATCTAGGATTTAAAACTTGTAAGTCTTGATGTAGGGTTTACTTTGAATAATGTGCTTGGTAGCTTCATGTTTAATGACAATAGTTGTTGAGATAAAAAAAAACACTCTAATAGGAAAATCACTTGGTGGAAGCACTAGGAGTAAAATCACCATTGGATAATGCCATCTCATATAAGAAATGATCCCATCCAACTCGTTGAGAAGGGACATGTACAAAATAATATAGAGATTACTTAGTCAAATTGGCCATTACAAGAGTCCCTATGTGACTATTCCACTAGAAAAGAAAAGTGAAGGTATAAGGTGGACAATTTATATTATAAAGGAAATCATTCCCTTTGATCCAGCTAGAAAATGCACTATAATAGTAGTATAAAAAAAAAAAAACCAATTTTCTCAAATAAATATCTTGGTTGGATAGGAGAAAGAAAAAAAATTAAGCCACCAATAGACCACCTCTCGATAGACAAAAATAACAAAAATCTAATCTAGGTGCAATCAATATATTATATATGATGATAGGCCATAGTGCCACTTTAAACCTTGCAGTGTCATGGTTGATGGCAAGAGTAGTTGAGTTTTTTTAAAAAAAACATTCAAATAGTAAACTCACCTAGTGGAAGCAACGATGAATAAAAAAGTTCTAGTGGGCACATGGTCTTCAAGGACCTCATGATTGAAATAAATAATGTCCTCCATCAAGATAAAATTTAAAATAAAATAAAATAAAAATTCAAATCAGTCATCAAACATTGTTGTGTAACTATTTTTTGGATCTCACGTGCTCTATGAAGTTGAACTTCCTTGACTAATTTTCTATTCGAGTTCTGGTTTTGAATTAGTAACGAGAGATGGAATATGGTTGTGAATGTTAGTATTCCTAAGAAGGATAGCAATGACAATGCACAACAGTTAGGGTTCCCTGAGGTAAGTCGCCTCAGTCGTTCTCATGGCCTTCGGTTCGGGGGGAGGAGCTCCCCTGCAACCCTCGCCTCCTCCTGATATCACAACCTTCTCTCATCACCTCCTACACGAAAACTGTAAAAGGACCTCCTTAGTCCCATTTTGTCAAGAAGATTGACAAGATATTGAAGGTTCCAGTTCATCCTTCTTCCTCCGGTCCATTTTCCCTTTGTCTGACAGAAAATGGCATGATTGACCAGTTTATGGGATTATGGCCCTCACCAAGAGTAGTGACGCAATGATTAGATCAGAACAGGAAGAAAATGATAAAGGGGAAAATGTCCTTTGCATTATGTGGTAAGGGTTTCTTCATTTTCCTCTTTGAAAACAAAGTTGATAGAGATCTGATTTTTAGAAATGGTCCCTATTTCATGGGCTCAAGGGGAATGTACTTGAATAAATGGACCCCATATTTTAGTCCGTAAAACAACATCCCATCTGCAATTCCTGTATGGGTTCATCTTCCCTTCCTCCCCCTCCATTGTTGGAACGATGAAACCCTGAAAAACATTGGTAACACCCTGGGTAGATTCATTGATCGTGTCGAACCACGAGATGGTCTCCAATCCTATGCTTGTCTATGTGTAGAAGTAGGCCTTGAAAATGGCTTGCTAGATACCATTCAAATAACCCTAGATAATTGGTCCTATATTCAAAAGTAGACTACGAACAACTCACATTCAAGTGCAAAGCATGCCATGAATATGGCCACTTCGCAAAAAATTGTCCCCAGACAAAGACAGATCAACCAGAAGACAAAGAGCAGGAACAATGGAAGCAAGCCAAAAGGAAGAAAACTACAAAAAAATCAGGAGCCCAACAACATGAACGTGGAGCAATCTCCATTCCCACATCTCCACTCAAAGAAAATTCTCCAATGGCAAGGAACAACGATGCAGAAAGCAGTAAAAAAAGATACACGACGCTAGAAAATATGGAGGCAGAAACAATAAATTCAAAGGAAAAGGAAACAACATAAGAGATCCAAAGCCAACATGACCTCAAGTGAACTCCCCCAATAGATCAAAATGATCAAGTCATTAATCAACTTGTGGATCCCTCTCCTAGTGTGTTCTCTCGTCATGTTTCTATAGAAAATTTGGCAATCCCAGAGGAAGAAATCTAGGAGGAATTGGGGGATGACCTAGACTTGGAGATCCCTAAGAGATCCAAAGCAACGAAAGTGGGAAGAAAAAAAAATCGAAACAAAAGGGGAAAAGCAACACACTAAGATAAAGAATTGGGAATCCATACCACACTTGAAGAAGTATTCAAAAAAGACAGGAAACCAGGAAAGGCGCCCATGTCTAAGGGACATACTCAACCCACGAAAGGGGGGGGAACCAAAACCGCAAGTAAGTAATAAAGCTAGTATCATGGAATTGTAGGGGAATGGGACAAAGAGAAAAAAAGGAAGCTATGGGAAAATTAATTAAAACATAAAAGCCTCAAATACTCCTAATCCAGGAGACTAAAATTCAAGGGAGAGAAGCCCTCCTAGAAATGCAAAAAATCTGGAAGGCAAGTGAAGGAGCATCTCTAAATGCAAGAGGAGCATCAAGAGGAATTTGCACCATATGGAATACCATGTCCTTCAGTGAAGAAAGCAGATTTGAATCAACCCACTAGGTACCAATCCATCTAAAACATTTGCCCTTAGGTATTATCTATCCTATCATCAATGTTTATATTCCTAACAACTATTGGGAGAAAGTAGAATGTTGTGAGTCTTTGTTGGGGATCAAAGAAGTTGGATTTCAACAAAATTGTATCATAGCAAGCAACTTCAATACAAATCTTCAACAAAATGAAAAAAAAGGAGGATCAATAGTAAGAGATCCTTTCAGGGAACACATGGAAGATCTGGTCTCTGAGTTGGACCTCTTTGACGTCCATCCAAGCAAAGGTAAATACATGTGGAGCAATAAACGCACTGGAGTAGGCCACATTGCAGCTAGACTGGATCGTTTCCTTATCCATAGTTCTTTTTTATCTTTTCCAGTCAAGATATCCTCTCAGATAATTCCTTGGGGCCTTTTTGGACCATCGCCCAATTTCTCTCTCCTTTGATAAAACATAAAATCTATGACCAATTCCCTTTAGGTTCAACCCACTCTGGTTGGAGTCGTAGGACTCTCTCCCCTTGCTTTCCTCTATGTGGACTAAATTGGTGGATGGGTCCTTGGTTTTTATCTAGGAGAAAAATCTCAAAACATACAAACAAGATATAAAGGATTGAATAAAAAACTCTCCCCACAACCCCAGGGAAGAAGTAGAAAAATGCAAAAAGAAGTTGGAGGAATTACAAGAAAATACGGAATTTAAAGAAATCAATAATAGTCATATTTCACACGAGAAAGAATTTTTTCAAAAGTATATGAAGGCTCTCCATAATGAAGAAATGGTCTGGAGGCTGAAATCATAGGCTCTATGACTTCAAGTAGGGGACAAAAATACTTCCTTCTTTCATAAGCAAGCAAAGGCTAGAAAACACAGGAATAGCGTGGAGGAAATCAAGACACAATCAGGAGCCCTTATTAATTCCTTCGAGCAAATTAAAAAGGAAACATCCTCCCATTTTGGAAAACTTTATTCCAAGGAAGGAGAAAACAACCAAGAATAGAGTAAACAATTTGTTGAGCACATCCCCTCCCTGATCATAGAGGAGGATAATATAGAGATAAATAAGGAGGTTACAACAGAAGAAGTCAGGGATGTTATAAACCAATTTGATACAGATAAAGACTCTGGTCCAAATGGATTCACTTTACATTTTTACAGGAAATGATGGACAATTATCAAAAAACGTGTCATTCGCATGATAAGATATGTGCAAAAATCTTGCAGGATGGGAGGTGCCACCAACTCATCTTTCCTAGCTCTAATTCCAAAGGAAAAAAATGCCTCTTCCTTTGACATATATCGCCCCATTTATCTTTGCAATGTATCATAAAAAATCTTGGCAAAAGTCATAGCAAACAGGTTGAAGTTGATGTTACCCCGACTCATTCTTCCAAATCGAGGAGGATTTGTCGCAAAAAGACAGATACAAGACAACATCACCTGAGTCTAGGAGGTGATCCATTCCAATTTCAACAATAGAGAAAGAGGTATGGTCATTAAAATAGATATGGAAAATGCATTTGATCAAGTAAAGCATAGTTTCCTAATTGAAGTTTTAATTTTTTTTGGGTGTAATCACTCCTTTATCTCCTAGATTGGAGCTTGTATCGCCAACCCCTGGATAGCTCCTTTAATAAATTGAAGGCCCGCCCCCTTTCTTTCAAGACGCAAGAGGATTAAGACAAGGATGCCCACTCTCCCCAATGTTGTATGTCTTAATGAAAAAATATCTAAATAGAAGAATAGAACATGAAAGAAGAACATGATCCATCCCAGGCCTGAAGATAGCAAGGGGGGTCAGAAAAATAAATCACTCTCAATTCATCGATGACACTTTGTTTCTTGGTGGATCCTCTCAAATTATGGCCAACTGATTTAAATTGGTCTTAGATCAGTATGGAGAAGCCTCAAAAGGAATCATAAACAAACATAAGAGACAAATTTATGCTTGGAACATCAAAGCAAGTATTATGGTAAGAATTGTAAATATATTACAATTCCCTTTCTTAGTATACTGGAACTTTTTTAAATATTTAGGCACCCCTATCAGCCTAAAATCTCTCCCAGGGGAGGTGTGGTAAGTCATCCTTCAAAATATTAAGGATCAATTCAAAGTTTGGGGAGCTATATGGTTGAACCCGACAGGTCGAGTGGTGTTAGTAAAATCATTCTTATCCTCCTTCCCATTTTTTTCAATTTTCGGCACTCCTAGCTCCGACAGGGATAAAAAAGGAAATGGCTCAACTAATTCGTAAATATTTTTGGCAAGGGAGAAAAGAGAATGAAATAAAATTCCAGATGGTCAATTGGCCCACAATCTGTGCCCCTAAAGAGAATGGTGGGTTGGGAATCGGGGATCCAGAAAAGATAAACATTGTGTTAGGTGCAAAAATCCTCTGGCGATTGGTATCATATGACAATGATTGGTGGAAGAAGGAAATATGCTACAAATACCCAACAAGAAATCGAAGAATATGCCTAGATGTATCTCCCATACAACACACAAAATCTCCCATTTGGAAACTCATAAGTGACTCAGTCCCGCTTATGTGGGACCATCTCTTTTGGTGCCTAAGAAACGAAAAAGAAATCAAGATTTGGGAAGACTCCTTTTCAGCCTTGGGAATCTTGTTTGATCTTCCCTCCTTGGACTCTTTCCGAGATTGGCTAACCTCTCAGGGAAAATCCTCCATCTTTGACATCTCTGACTGAAACAACAATGGCTCTTGGAAGGGGTGGAATTTGGGAGATGTCCCCCCAAATCATTTCTCAGCCTCTCATCTCTTCCTTCTAATAATCAATGGCTATGCACCAGTACATCTCCAACAGAAGGATAGCAGAGGTTGGGGTACCTCTGGATACTCGATGAAGGAAGGTTACAAAATACTTCTCTCCCAATCCCAATTACCAGAAAAATATAATATTTGGAAAGAGATTTGGAGTGCAGATGGGCTCCCAAAGATAAACATTTTTGGTTGGCAGTTATCCCATAACAAAATGTTGACAAGGGAAAATCTGCTTAAAAGAGGGATCTTGGGGGCTTTCAAATGTGTCCTTTGCAAACAAAAGTACGAATCTACAAAACATCTCTTCCTGAATTGCAACTTCTCCAAGCAAATTTTTCAAATAGTCTATTTTGAATTAGCTCAATAAATCGCCTGGCCCTCATCTAGTTGGGTTTTGATTGGGAAATGGAGTAAAGTCTACAAGGTCTCCTTCTCCAAAAAAACAACCTTTCATCGTGTTTGGAAGGCGTCCATAAAATTTATATGTTGGCAAATTTGGTTTGCAAGGAACAAAATTATCTTTAAAGAGAAAATTACCTCTCCTTCCTTAGTCCCAAGCCACATGCTGGGCCAATTGGGAGAATTTGTTTCCTCGCGAAGAATTAAAGTGACGATAGTGGATCAATTGGAAAAAATAGAAGAGCATTGGATGAAAAAAATGAACATCTCAACAACCCACTCTCCTAAAACTCTTCAAAAATCATATTGGTAGCTTCAATTTTCACATCAAGAATACAACCTATGGTTATATTCTCAAGCGAGACATATCCTATGCTTTGATGGGGAATCAAAAGGAAACCCAGGGGAGGTAGGTGCAGGAGGGGTGTTGTACATCCCTAGAGGAAATCGTGTGCTCAACTTCTCTTGGAACCTGGGCATAAACTCCAACAATATGGCTGAAGCATATGTGATTGATCAAGGGATCTTGTTAGCTCAGGCACAACAATTGAATTGTATCACAATCGTTGGTGACTCAAAAAATATCATCCACTACTTTTTCATGGGAACCACTCCAAAGAACATTAAGCTTCAGATAATTATAAATCAATCAAAAAATATCATGTCCTCCATTCAAGCAAAATTCTTCCACATTTTACATGGAAACAACAGGGAAGCTGGCAAAATGGCTAATCGAGCAATCGAAATGGCCCTTGGATTTTTGAAAGTTTAGGGGTGGATCCTATTTGTATCCCCTCCCTAATGAAATGGCCCCACGTCAGAATTGAGCCACCTGGCTCCAGGATAACCGCCAGAAGACACCTGGAGTGTACATGCATTACGATAATGGCTTTAAAAGAGAAGGGAAGTACCCCCACTATCTTCTGGCTCATGGGATTTTGTAAGACGAGCTCAGTTTAAATCTCATCCATGGCAAAGAGCGGTCACTCCATGAAATTCCCTCGTGGGACTCCTCGACAACTCGTACTTCACAACAACATGCCAACTCAAATGTCAATGACTTTGAGGATGGACAAAAAGGTTGTAATCATGATTGTAAGTGTGAAGTCTCAGAAAGTACATGCCACCACAGCCTTTGAGGGACCCCTGGTCCGTAGGAGGAATTGCAACCGTTTGAATTCATGCACCCCTATTATTTGAGGTTCTATTAAAAGAGAAAGTTTTCCAATGCTACCTCATTCCTCTGGGCGAAATTCATGACTCCAGGTCCTTATATCTCTCAAGGAAATTGAAGTTTCAGGACTCAGGGATTTAGGGGGAGAAACAATTTCGCCACTACAACTTCCATCCGGGCAGAAGGAAAGCTCAGAATGGTGTGGGTCAACTGGTAAGCTGTGTAATTTCGCGACGAAGAAGTTTTGGCTTGGAGGTGGAGTGTCTAGCCTTCTATCCTCCCGTGACACTTGGGATTACAATTGCTTCATTTCTCTGGTCAGGTACACAGGAATCTAGGTTGTGCTTCCCTTTACTTCTCCATTGCTTTCTTTCACTTTCCACTCTTTAAATATATGCGTCGTTTTTAGTCGTCATTCCATCGTCCCCTAGACACAAAGGAGATATTTCAGTAATTCAATGGTGCCTCAAGCCCCTTTAGACTTTGGTTCCAACACTCTATCACTCGCCATGGCTCACAGGAATGCCCAACAACAAGATCGGGCACATGTTGAGGAGGAGTTGGTGGAAAATAACTTCACCACCACCCACCAAATCTTTCTCAAAGTTGAATCACATAGCTTGACCCTTTCCTTCACTCTAGAAACACTGGAAAAATATAGAACGCTCATTCGGAAACTCCAAGATGAAGTGGATTTCCTCCATAGACAGGGGGAGTTGATGCAATCAAGGTTGGATGTGAGGGAAGCTCATTCAGAGACTTCAGTCCAGAGCCAAAATGAAGCGGTTGGTAGTAGTGAGAAAATGCTTATGCTAGACTTGAACGTGGCTTTGGAGCCTCCTATAGACGAGAACCCATCATAAAAGAACATTAGTGCAACATTTTGAATTTTGTAAGCCTGTGTAAGGTGCAGGAACACCATTTTTGAATCTCTAAGTTTTGGAACTAGTATATAATGAAAGTTCAATAGGATTAGTAATGTTACTTATGTAAATGATAGATATATTCTACTGAACTTTTTTCCTTACCAGCACCTACCATTGTACTCAACAACCTCGGTTGTGCCCTTTTTTATAAATACAATTTTCTCCATTTTTTGTAAAAAAAACTATTTGTTGGAAATGTCATTAAATTTCTCTGTAATACAACTAACAAAATAAAAAAAGGAGTTTGCATACTAACGATATGGAAAAAAGAGTGTGAAGACCTAATGAAATACATTTAACTGGGAAAAATATCCAATAAAAATATCTCCTTTAAGAAAAAAAGATCTCAAAAGGTTTCTAAAGATGCCCATCCAATTAGTCACTGAAAATCTTGTTAAATTGGCTTTTCAACACCTCTGATGTAACACAAAGACGTCTTGAAATGAAATTAACCATAAACAAAATATCCAATCAATAAACTAACCCTCTCTTGCTTTGGACTAAGGTTACATGGAAAAACATAAGATTAAAGTCTAGTTACAATGAGCAAATTTCAACATATATGAAATGTAACCTAATTCCATACAACATTAGGAAATGAAATTTTCCAAATGCTTTAGCTTTGCAACACTTCATATCACTTCCTCCATTCTTCAATTGTTGAGATCTCGATTTACAAATCAACAAATTCGAATCCGAGAAAAGCACATTTGAGATATGTCACCGATGAAGGTAACCATACCATTCTACTCAACTAAGACAAAATACAAAAGCCAAGAATATTTATTGAAGTTAACAAAACCCCTATGGCCATATGTATTAGAAAAAGGAACCATGAGAGAGCACAAGCCATTGAATTACACTGCAGAAGGGCCACCTTCTGCTATATTGGGGAATGATGAAGGGGGGAGTCCACACCAAAAAACTAGTTTAACAATAGTGGTAAAAGTGTAGACCCTAGGGTGAGCTAGCACAAAATTGTCACAAAGCGAGAATGCCACTTTGAAGAGTAGGAAGATTGAGAAATTTTCCATATATCCATGCATAGGAAAAACCCAATCTCACTATAGAAAGTTCACTAGGAAACTAAGAAAAAAGAGCCACATCGTGCACCATGGAGGAGGCTTCAACCCACACTAATATGTAGAGAGGGATTACTCGCCTAACACAAAAAAAAATATGTGTAAAATAAACAACAAACTTATAAATGTCATGTGGACACTTCAAGAATCAAAACCATGCACAAAATTAAGCAAATAAATTACTAAAAAGTATCCCAAACAAAACACTAAAAATAACTTAAATCAAAAATTTAATTCGAAAAATACCATATTCCATGCTTCTCATAAATTAAAACATCAACCAAAGAGTAACAAACAAAAATTGTATTCCTTATAAAACCAAAATACTTTATACCACATAAACTTTGACATAAACTTTGGCACATAAGTAATACATGCTTAACAAAATAAATCAAGCATACACAAATAATGCAAACATCACATAAAAAGAAAATACCACATGTATGGTGAAGAAACCTTGAAAGGAAAAATTCCATTATAAAGATCACATTACATTAATATGCACTAATTATAATGTTACAAGACCCCATACTCTAGTGATTATGCATTACTAACTCTTCAATACTAACAACCACCTCATATATGAAGTTCACACTAAACACCTCGAATTTAAAGACTTTTAACAATCTCATTAATGTGGATAATTAAAATACAATATCACAAATATCTACATTAATGTTCACTAAGTCAATATTAATTAAGAAGTGAATTATTCACACCAACACCTATCACAATGTTCACTTTAACTTTTTGTAAAGGCCGAATGTGATGGTCAATAGAGTTCATATACTAATGGATCAATCATTAACGAGAGATGTTCTCAATGGTGAGATTTATTTGTCCCGAGGGTTTGTCACTTTACATCTTGTGGTCATCGTGCACTGATGGTTGTAATTAATTTCAAAATTTATGGTTGTAATTTTTTCAAAATTTAAAATTGTGGTTGTAATTATTTTCAAAATTTAAAATTGTTCATATTATGTGTTATATTGTCTTTTTTAATATATTGTAACAATTTGATGGAGTGCTATTTCATATCATGTATACT
>ML790920.1:207959-219869 GCA_009831015.1 Picea engelmannii | reverse complement strand
TCATTCTTTAAAATAATAAATTATAATTAATAATATAATTACAAAATTCAAAGAATGAATTTGATTTATTTAATTGGATAATAATAAAGTGCATATTATATATATTATTTTTTAATTTTAGATAATAAACAATTATAATTAATAATATAATGACAAAATTCAAATAATGAATTTGATTAATTTAATTGGATAATAATAAAGTGTATATTATATAGATTATTTTTTAATTTTAGATAATGGTCAAATGACAAATTATAATTAATGAAATAATGACGAAGTTTAAAGAATGAATTTGAATTATTTAATTATATAATAATAAAATTTATTTTATATGTATTATTTAAAAATAAATAAATAAATAAATTATATTTAATAATATAATGACAAAATTCAAAGAATAATTTTTTAATAAGTTAAGAAGAAACTCCTCTTTTAGACTCTTGTTACACATGTCATTCTATATGGATGCGAAGTCTAGGATGTTGGGAAGTCTAGGATGTTGAAGTCTAGGATGAGGTATCACTAGTGAATCCTGAAGAAAGATAGAGCAAATCCAAAAGAATGTTATAACATATAATCTCAAAATTAAAGGAAATATGCCCTATCCCATCCTCCTCTTAGAGGCAAGTCTTTCCCCCATTGAGACCACAATTGTGACTAGATACCTAATGTATAAGAACAAGTTAAACAACATGGAAGACAAGAGGCTTCCTAAAATTACTTCAAATTCTAGTCGTAACCACCTTCAACTCAAGTGAGGATGACATAAAGATGCCCACTCATGGCTAAGCTATTGGGGAATCATGGAAGAGACCATTTTGCAGAATAAGGATATTATTAAAAATATCATTAAATTCAAATTTAAGGAGAAAATGTGGGGTATTATAAGGATGTAATCAACCATAATTTAGAAGATCAAAATTATCTCTCTATTTTGACATGTGTAAAGAAAAAAATAAACATTGTTAAGATAAGAACAAATTCTCATGAGCTCCATAGTGAAACTGGGGGTTGGTCAATTCCTAAAATGCCATGGGATGAAAAAGTGTGTCACATTTGTGACACTAAAAAGGTTGAATATGAAAAACATTTTCTCTTAGATTGTCCACCCTATAACCTTCCTAACATTTTAACTAAACAAAACTATGGTGATTTTAAGCTTCTCTTAATGCTTTTCCAGTACAAAAACAAAATTCTAAAGAATTGCAAGTAATCCCTTACCCTTTTAAGGTCCTATAGACCAATTAGGTCTTAATAGACGTTAATCATCATCATCATCATCATATTATTTTTAATAAAAAAAAGTTAAATAACAAATTATAATTATTGAAATAATAACAAAATTATTTCATTGGTAAAGTCTACTCTACTCCTCTCTATTTAAACTTGTGATTTTTTAAGAAAAAAATTTAAAAAATAAATTTGATTTGTTTAATTGAATATAATAATAATAATAATCTATTTTTAAGGTATACATACCCTACCCTTACCCCCTCTGGATTTGAACCTGTGACCTCTTAAGAGGAAATACATGTTCTTAACCATTAGGCCCACTCAGACTATATATATATATATATATATATAAGTTTTTAATTTAAAAATAAAAATTCAAATAACAAATTAGAGTAGAATATTGAAAAAGTTCAAAGATGAGATTTAGTTTATTTAATTGTATAATAATAAAGTTTATTTTATGTCCATTAATTAAGAAATTAAAATAACACATTATAATTAATAATATAATGACAAAATTCAAAAAATGAATTTAATTGGATAATTATAAAATTTATATTATGTGTTTTATTTTTCATTTTTTTTTAAGAGTCCAATAATAAAAAGAATCAAATAACAAATTAAAATTAATGAAATAATGTTAAAGTTCAAAGAATGGTTAAATTAAGGGAGTAAGTTTAATTAAATTTTTTATTATTTATGTATAGTATGTTATGGTCTAGTTTTTTATTAATTATGATATTACTCAAAATAATTAGTTTTAGGTAGTTTGTAAGGGGTTGATTTTCACTCTTGCCATATGTTTTTAAGTCTTGGGTTATTAATCTAATTTCATTATATTATAAGAAGTCAAATTGTGCATACAAAAAATAACATGTGAAAATCAATAAAATTATAAATATAAAACATAAGATTTTTGAGTGGTTAACATATTTCATTATATCGAAAGAAGACAAATTATACATACAAAAAATAAATCTTAGCTAGCACATTCATGGTTTAAAACTTATCATTAGATCATTGATTATAATTTGTTTTATTTATTTTTAAATAATACTCAAGCTAGGATGGCATAAAGACGCGACTAAACTATCGGGAGAAAATGTGGTGTGATAAAGAGTTAGAGGAAAAAATAAAATTAAGGTATTATAAAGATGTAATCAACCATAATCTAGAAGATCAAAATTATCTATCTATTTTGTCAAGTGTAAAGAAAAAAATAAGCATTGTCAAGTGTAAAGAAAAAAATAAGCATTGCTAAGATAAGAACAAATTCTCACTAGCTCCATAGTGAAATTGGGCTTTGGTTAATTCCTAAAAGGCCATGGGATGAAAGAGTGTGTGACCTTTGTGACACTAAGAATGTTGAAGATGAAAAACACTTTATCTTAGATTGTTGAGCCTATACCCATATTAGATCTTATTTTCAAAATATTTATCACACTACCAACCTTCCTAACCTCTTAAGTCAACAAATGTATGGTGATCTTGGAAAGCTTATCTTAATGCTCTAAAGAATCACAAGTAATCACTTAACCTCTTAAGGTCAGATAGACTAATTCAGTTAATCATCATCATCATCATCATATATATATATACACACACACAGAGTATTTTCAGAATATTGGGAGCTCAACAACTAGAGCATCTTATAAATCCATTTAAAAACTTGGATGAAGAAGATAATAATCATTCCTCTCAACCACCTAAATTATATCCAATAATATAATTTAATATTTTAATTTGTTTAAACTACTACATTTATTATTAATTACATATAATATTAAAATTGTGAAAAAAAATAATAAAAAAATCATATTACACCAAAGCTGGACAACGACACCACATAATAATTTTTTTCCAAGGCCGTAGCCCTACTTTTAAGAAACAACATGCTGTCAAATGAAGCTGCCCGCCTGGTGCCGCCACCCCTAATTATAGATCCATAGTAAATGCATCGAGACGCGTGACCGCCCATGTGTTGCCACTCCTACCATGCCTAAAAACGCACACTGCACTCAGCCGGCGGTCAGATGGCGGGAATCTCGGTCGCGCCTTCTTTTCGTGTATGAATGTCGAAGACGGAAACGGTTTCCGTAAGGCAAAAACCCCCTCGATTCAGCACACCCCAGTGTCGAATCCTGAAAACGATGCACACGAAGATTTTTGTCAATTTATCACAATATTTTGCTCTAGCCAATCACATGTCTCTAACTAAGTTGCATGGTGTATGAGAAAGTGGTGCTTGATTCTTATTTCTATATTTGAACATACTTAAGCATAATCTTTCCTCCCACAATTTCTTAGGTTGTATTCACAATTTCTTAGGTTGTATTCATCTTCATGTTTTTCATTCTTGGTTGTATTCACAATTTTTTTCTTGTATGTATTTATCTTCATGTTTTTCATTCTTAATTGTGTTATTTTTTGTTTTATATGTTTGGGTATGGTATCTAAAGCTTTAATTGGTTTTGCACTTTGATTTTTTTTGTTTATTAAAATTGTTTAAGAAATATTATTGTTTTTTCCATTTTATCTTTTGCATGATTTTGTAATGCTTTTTTATCTATTTGGCATCTATCCTCTTTTATGTGTTACTCTTTAAACCATTTTTTGCATGGTCGGTTTCATGTTTTTTTCCTCCTTTTTAGTTTATTTTGATTGTTTTTTTTTTTAAATATAGTCACTCTTTATATTTGCATTTCAATTTTTTGTTTGTACAAAATCAATTTTCTTAGTGTTTTGAATTTTATTGGACTTAGTCTTGTTTCCATTAAGTCTATTTCACAAGGATAGTTTTTTTTAATCCTAGACAACTTGTTATGAGATGTTTTTGCACAGGTTCCCTTTGGTTCCATATATTTATAGATACATTTGGTCCCTATATTTTACATCCATAAATGGATATTGAGAGTATGAGCTTTTGAAAGAGAAAGCACAATATTTGTCACTTCCAAACCTTGATTTCCCTTTATCTATTTTGTAGAGCAAGGAGAATGATTTCTACCCTTCTTGAAACATTCTTGTGCATCCCAACTTAGCTTTTCATTAAAATAAACTCCAAATATTTATAGTTTGACTTATCTGTAATGGCTAAACTCTAAAACTCATTGGTTGACTTCTTTATGAAGTTAGGGTAGCTTGATTTTAGTACTTACAACTTTATTAATAAAGGTTTTGATTGAAGTGGGCTTCTACAAATTCTTTTTTTTAATATTAAAATTGGAACACACTTAGGATTATTGATAATATTTCGGGAAACTTTATCACCTTTGGTTTTTAAACAGTAAGGAACTTTATAATAAGTTTGAATTTGCATTTTTCTAGAACCAAGCAAAGATGTCTAAATAAATTTGTGATGGGAAATCACAAATTTATATAGGACACAACTTCTAGGTTTTGTTGAAAGGTTTATTTTGAGTAATGGTGTATGATAGCTTCATGTTTAAAGACAACAATAGTTGAGGTAAAAAGACATTCTAATAGGAAACTCACTTGGAGAAGCATAAGGAGTAAAGTCACCATGGATGATGTCAAATGATCTCACCAAACTCATCAAGGAGGGAGATGTACAAAACAATATAGAGATTACTTAGTCAAACTGGCCATTACAAGAGTCCATACGTTGTTACTCCAATAGAAAAGCAGAGCAAAGATATAAGGTGGAAAATTTAGATCAGAAAGGAAATCATTCCCTTTGTTTTGTTTGAGCGAGAAAATGCACTATAATTGGTAATATTAGAAAAAACCAATGTTCTCATATCAATATCTTGGTTGGATAAAACTTCGAAAGAAAAAAGTTAAGTCACCACTAGCCCACATCTCCATAGACATAAATAATGAAATTTTATTGTAGGTGTACTAAATATATTATATATGATGATAGGCCATAGTGCCACTTTAAACCTTGTAGTGTCATGTTTGATGGCAAGAGTTGTTGAGTTAAAAAAACCATTCGAATAGTAAACCCACCTACTAGAATTAATGATGAATAAAAAACTTTGAGCGGGCACATAGTCTATGAGGACTTCATGACAACAATAAACAATGTCCTCCATCAATATAAAAAAAAAGATTTCAAATAAGTCACGTCAAACATTGTTGTGTGACTATTTGTTGGAAATGTCATAAAATTCTCTTTGCAATATAATTAACAAAATAAAAAAAGGAATGTGTATACCAATGATATGAAAACAAGAGTGTGAAGACCTAATGAAATACATTTAATTGGGAGAAAATTCCAATAAACTTATGCCCTTCAGGAAAAAAAAGATCTCAAAAGGTTTCTAAAGATGGCCATCCAACTAATGATTGGAAATCGTGTTAAATTGGATTATTAATATCTCTGATGTAATACAAAATGGAGCTCATATGCCAAATGTATGGAAAAAATTCTCTAAAGACGTCTTGAAATACAACTAACTGTAAAAAAATCCCAATCAATAAACTAGTCCTGTCTTCCTTAGACTAAAGTTACATGGGAAAACATAAGATCAAAGTCTAGTTACAAGGAGCAAATTTCAACATATATAAAATGCAATTTAATTCCATACAACATTAGGAAATGAAAAATTCCAAATGCTTTAGCTTTTAATTCAAGGGGGCTTGTCCAATCTCTTTTTTTGAATATTGAAATTGGAACACACTTAGGACTATTATAATATTTTGGGAAACTTTGGTTTTAAAACAATAAGGAACTTTATAATAAGCTTGAATTTTCATTTTTCTAGAACTAAGCAAAGATGTATAAATAAATTTGTGATGGGGAATCACAAATTTATATAGTACACAACTTCTAAGTTTTGTTGAAAGGTTTACTTTGAATAATGGTGTATGGTAGCTTCATGCTTAATGACAACAATAGTTGAGGTAAAAATACATTCTAATAGGAAACCCACTTGGTGGAAGCATTAGGAGTAAAGTCATCATTGGATGATGCCAAATGATCTAACCTAACTCATCAAGGAGGGAGATGTACAAAATAATATAGATATTACTTAGCCAAACTGACCATTACAAGAGTCCATACATGGCTATTGCAATAGAAAAGTAGAGGTATAAGGTGGACAATTTAGATTAGAAAGGAAATCATTCCCTTTGTGTTGTTTGAGCCAGAAAATGCACTATAATTGGTAATATTAGAAAAAAACAATTTTCTCAAATCAATATCTTGGTTTGATAAAAAATTGAAAGAAAAAATTTAAGTCACCACTAGCCCACGTCCCCATAGACATAAATAATAAATTTTTAGTCTAGGTGTAATAAATATATTATATATGATGATAGGCCTTAAGTGCCACCTGAAACCTTGTAGTGTCATGGTTGATGGCAAGAGTTGTTGAGTTAAAAAACTCATTCGAATAGTAAACCCACATAGTGGAATTAATGATAAATAAAAAAGTTTGAGTGGGCACATAGTCTATAAGGGCTTCATGATAACAATAAACAACATCCTCCATCAAGATAACAAAAGATTTCAAATAAGTTGTCAAACATCGTTGTGATTTGTTGGAAATGTCATAAAATTCTCTTTGCAATACAATTAACAAAATAAAAAAAGGAATTTGTATACCAACGATATGGCAACAAGAGTGTGAAGACCTAATGAAATACATTTAATTGGGAAAAAAATCCAATAAACTTATGCCATTCAGGGAAAAAAATATCTCAAAAGGTTTCTAAAGATGGCCATCCAACCAATGATTGAAAATCTTGTTAAATTGGCTTCTTAATATCTCCAATGTAATACAAAATGGATCTCATATGCCAAAGATATGGAAAAAATTCTCTAAAGACATCTTGAAATACAATTAACTGTAAAAAAAAATACAATCAATAAACTAGTCCTCTCTTCCTTGGACTAAAGTTACATGGAAAAACATAAGATCAAAGTCTAGTTACAAGGAGCAAATTTCAACATATATGAAATGAAATTTAATTCCATACAACATTAGGAAATGAAAATTTCTAAATGCTTTAGCTTTGCAATAATTCCTATCACTTCCTCCATTCTTTTATCATTGAGATCTTAGATACAAATCACAAAATCAAATCCAAGAAAATCCCACTCGAGATATGTCACCCATGAAGGTAATTGTGCCATTCCACTCAACTAAGACAAGCTACAAAAACCAAGAATATTTGTTGAAATTAACAAACCCTTATGATCATCTGTACCAACAAAAAGTACCATTGGAGGGCACAACAAGTCGTTGAATTACACTGTAGATGGGTCACCTTCTACTAGAGATCACCATATTGGGGAATGATGAAGGGGGAAGTCCACACCAAAAAAAATGTTTAACAATAGAGGTAAAAGAATAGACCGTAGGGTGGGCTAGCATAAAATTGTCATAAAGAGAGAACACCACTTTGAAGAGTAGGAAGATCAAGCAATTTGCCATAAATCTATGCTTAGGGGGAACTCAATCTCACTATAGAAAATCCACTGGGAAGCTGGTAAAAGAGAACCACATCACACAACATGGAGGAGGCTTCAACCCACACTAATATGTAGAGAGGGACCACCTACCCAACACAAAATAGGTTTGTGTGAAATAAAAAAGCAAACTTATGGATGTCATGTGGATGCTTCAAGAATCAAAACCATCAACAAATTTGAGCAAAGAAATTGCTCGAAAGCATCTCGAGCAAAGCGTTGAAAAGTGTAATGTTCCCATTTTTGTGTTCCATTTCTCTGTAGTTGGAGATGACTTTATGGGCTTGTGTAAGCTTGAGCATAGGGATGATTCGATGTTACCGGCAAGCTCAAGGGGTTTAGAGGAGTTATATGATGCTTTCAGAGGTCCGCTTATCATATTTTATCATTGGAATTACACCCGTGCAATCAGATTTCAATTCCGATGCATTTCGACCGTTCCCATAATTTGGGAGTATTAATGAGCATTATTTAATGGATTGCACTAAGGTTGTCATTTTAATAAATTGTATAAGAGGTGTACCTTGGTGTAATAGCTCGTTGGAACCAGGATGAAGAGCTCTAAATGTTGAGATGATAAAAAAAAGTGACTTCCAGTGCCCATAAATGCTTTAAAGTCAAATAAATCACTTTTGGGAGTAAAAAGACTTAATAAATTAATAAAGTGATTTTGGAGGACATACTAAAAATAAATTAAAAAGTCACTTGAGGGGAAAAGAGGTATAAAAGTACAACGAGAACTCATTCTCTCATTATGTTGATAATTATTTCTAATATTGATTTGGAGAGCTCTTGGAGCCTTTGGGGTTTGGAGTGAAACCCTTGTTTGGATTGGTTTTGGTGGTGAAAGATTCCACCCTAGCTGATAGGGTTTCAGTGGTGAAATATTCCATCCTATCCATTAGGAGGGGAGATCATTTAGATCTTCCACTTGTGTTTATTGTTGAGGAGATCCATTTCATCTAGTTGCAGAAGATTATTTGTTGGGGAAGTCGAGTTTGTCTTGGAGGAAATAGATTTTCTTGCAGAGGGTTGCTTCTATTTGCATGAGGTCAATTCTTGGAGTGGAGACTGATTCCTTTAGGGAGAGGGCCGAAATATAGGCAAGGGACGAGATCTCTTATAGAGAGGATGGGTTCTCTATTTTAAGATTCCCGTGGTGTGAAATCTGGACAAATTCTTCTGGATTCGCCACAGTAGGAGTTGTTTATGTCGACGTTTCAAATCCAATACCACGATCCATCTTCAGGACAATGAGTTGAAGGTAAAGGGTTGCAGATCCGTTCAATAAGTACTAACAATGCTTAAGGTTTTAGGGTTAGTGTTAGTATTGTCATGTTGGATCTAAGAGATAGTATAATTAGTTTTAATTATGTTATTTCATTTTATTATTTATTAATTAAGAAAAGTTAGTAATAGTATCATAGTAATAATAATATTATGATTAGTATGTTGTTAGTATTTTTAAATAGCGATTTAAGTTTAAAAAGAAAAGATTATAGTCTAACCTAAATAAACAATAAAGGTTTTTTTTTTATTTTAGGGAGACCTAAGGGATATAGTATCATAGTAGCTAATGGTAATGGTATTAATAATAGTTATTAATAATATAATAATAATATATAGATAAGCTGAATTAAAGTGAGAACAAAGGAAGGAGTTCTAGGGTTTTAAGGGAGAAAAACTTTAAGAGAAAAAAATGAAAAGAAGAAGCAAAGTAACAAGAAGATAAGCCAAACCTTTTTCAAACCTGATCATTCTTGGTCTCTTTGTTGGTTTATTAAGGGGAGCCAAGTGTTGCTTACTTCCAACCCACCATCTCTGTTTATGTTAGTTGGATGCTTGATTATCTCTATGGCTTCTCTAATATGTCATTTGTAATAGTGGTTTTCTTTTATACTAACTCTTAGAGCCGACATGACAATACTAACACTAACCCTAAAACCTTAAGCATCATTAGTACTTATTGAACATATCTGCAACCCTTTACCTTCGACTCATTGTCCTGAAGATGGATCCTGGTATTAGATTCGAAACGTCGACATAAATAAATCCTACTGTGGCGAATTCAAAAGAATCTGTCCAGAGTTCTCTATTCCTGGGTCGAGTTTATCTTGCAGTAGAATCCCTTTGGGTGGGGGGCAAACTTTCTAAAGAGGGGCCAAATTTCTTGTGATGGCCGATTCCATATTGAGCAGGTCGAGTGTTGAAGTGGAGGTCGTCCTATCGTCTGTTGGGGTAGAGATTTTGTGGCAACAGTTCGTGTGGTTAAGAGGGTAGCTTCAACAACACTTACAGAGACAATCTTTACCTCTATTTTCCATGCCAAACAATACCCCCAGCTGCAAATATATTCCAAGCAAGATTCATCATAGATCATCCCAGGTTTGTGAGTTGTTTGTTATTGCCATTGTTCAGTTGGATTTGATAATAAATAAGAGTAGATCTGTTATATCCTTGCTGGTATAATAGTTGTTGAGTTATTTCCAATTGCATTCTTGTTGTTACATATATTGCATGTAATGAAAGTTTATTTTGGCACATAAAACCCTTTTCCATATAACCTAAACACTTAAGAAACCAAATCTAAAATACAACAGCAACAAACAATGGTATTTAATGTGGATGTGAACCTACAACGTAAGCGTTTGACAAAAGCATTGAATCAGAAAATCACCATAAGCCTATAGCAGTTAGGAAGAGAGGGAGTTACAATGGGTCTTGGGTGTGATAATGAATTATTTGACAAAAGTCACTAGCCAAGTAAATGCATAAAAACATATCAACAAACGAGAAAACATTTCAGTAGTCAATAAGGAGACATTATAGGGTTGTTAGTAAATTGTTTGACGGAAGTCCTGACCCATATATTCACTGAAACATAACAATAGCAAGTAGTGATTTATAATAGCCGCAAGTAGGGACATTACAAAAAGGGCTTGAATCAAAGGTGCAATTCAAAAAATACCATGCCCCAAGGATACATAGATTTGAGCTCAAATGCACTAAGACCTAAAAACCTAATTCAAAGTCAAGCCAAGGTGAGGTAGGTCAAAGCAACAAAAAATAGCTTATGCCATAAGCTTGTAAACCGGTAAAAAAAAAGTAATATGTACCTAGATAGTTTCATTGAGGAATGGACATACCAAATCTAAACAAAAAATTCCTTTTAGTGACCATAAGATATAAAAGATTCTACAAAATGCTTTGAAACTCTAATTCCAATGAACCATATCCTGCAAGGAATCACAATTATGCACAAAAAAATGCCTCACTAAAATTAACCCATTAAATACTCGAGAAAAATCTCAAAGCTTCACATAACATATTCCATACTTCTCATAAATCTCATAAATCAAAACATTAACAAAAGAAAGACAACAAAAAATTGTACTCTTTATTAAATCAAAATACTTTAATACCATGTAAAATTTGGCATAATCAATAGTGAACACCATAAACAATGCATAATTAACAAAATAAATAAAACATATAAAAATAATCTAAAACACAAACATGCAATACCACATGTATAGAAAAAACCTTAAAAAAAATACTTCATTAAAAAGATCACATTATATTAAAATGTACACTAATTGTAATGGTACAAGACCCATTCTGTAACTCTTTAATGCCACCAGCCATCTAACAGATGAGTTCCACACTAAACACCTAGATTTTGAAGACTTCTAACCTTTTAACAATTTCAATAATGTGGACATCTAACTTTAATACAATATCTCACATATCTATACCAATAATCATCGAGTCCATATTAATTAACAAAGTGCATTATTCACACCAATACACATCGAGTCAAGATTAATTAACCAAGTGCGTTATTCACATCAATACCTACCATAATGTTCAAATTAATCTTTTTGAAAGGCCAAATGTGATGGTGGGTAGAGTTCCTATACTATTGGATGGATCAACCATGAGTCAATATTAATTAACAAAGTGCATTATTCACACCAATACCTACCACAATGTTCAAATTAATATGTTTGAAAAGCCGAATGTGATGGTGGGTAGAGTTCCTATACTATTGGATCGATCAACCATGAGTCAATATTATTAACAAAGTGAATTATTCACACCAATACCTAACACAATGTTCAAATTAAGTTTTTTGAAAGGCGAATGTGATGGTGGGTAGAGTTCCTATACTATTGGATCGATCAACCATGATTATTGAGAGATGTTTTCAACAGTGAGATTTATTTGGCAGGAGGGTT
>ML790920.1:176630-188371 GCA_009831015.1 Picea engelmannii | reverse complement strand
ACAATTCTCTTCACCTTTCTCTGTTAATTTCTTAACGAGATCACGATTAACTTGTTTTGACTTCTGATCCCTATGCTTCTTATCTTTTGACTTGTTTATTTGTACCAATAACTTTTGGTTATGATTTTTTAAGTAAGACATGTCTTTCTCTTTTTCCAGTAATTTTCGCTCAATATTTTGTTTTTGTCTCTCTTTTTAGTTTTTTAGCATTTGCTCCAACCCAACTTGAAATTGTAAATTTTTGTTGTGTTGTTGATAATGAATTAGTTGGTTCTCTAATTCTTTTATTTTCACTTCCCAATGCGTGTCACCTTGATTTTCTACTAAAGTAAAAAGTTTTTTACAATAGGGACAAGGGAGAGTTCCATTCATAAGGCCCCTTTCATACTCTTCCTCTTTTGAGCAATAGGGGCATTTTGCTGGAAATGTTTTCTTTGTAGATGTCATAGTTCACTTCTTATTTTTTTAATAAATGATAAATGTATGAATTTCAAGAACCCACTTTTAAATAATACACTTTTCACTTTTTTTTTTTTAAATCCTTTAACTTTCAAATATATTATTTTATGTTTTATATTTTTTCTCTGTCAACTACCCCACTTTCCTAGATCCACTTCACTTTAAAAAAATATGATAATCCTTCAAACTTTTTATTTTATTTACATAAATTTATGGTGGTATTGTTTATAAATTATTATAAAACCTTTCCTCGTCTTTTTGTGGATATCTCTAACTCCGCAATATTTGATATTCACTCCAAAAGACTTAGGTCATTGACTTTTTATTTTGGCCACTGTAAATTCTTTTTTATAGGGCAAGGAAATACCATGGGCCAATGGTTTACCAAACCCATGGGTTTGTAAACCACCAAGAGTAAAATC
The DNA here is from genome assembly GCA_009831015.1 of Picea engelmannii. Taxonomy (NCBI): domain Eukaryota; kingdom Viridiplantae; phylum Streptophyta; class Pinopsida; order Pinales; family Pinaceae; genus Picea; species Picea engelmannii. The sequence continues at coordinate 187,490 of ML790920.1, read as the reverse complement.
AAAGTTTACTTTTCTTTCTTCTTTGGAACTTTTACTTTTAAACTATCTTTTCTTTCTTTCTTTATTTTTTTTCTTTATTTCTTTCTTTTTCTTTCTCCCTTTTTTTTCCTTTATTTTTTTTCCTTCTTCTTGATATCTGGTAATAACTTATAATTTCTTGCAAGTGAAAGATTATTTCTTCAATGGTAAATTTTTATGATGATTTTTTTTTTAATGGAAAAATTCCCTTACATGGTCAAAGACTTGGATAAAAGAGAAACTTTGAACTTTTTTTTTGTACGAGGCTACAAGCCTGTATGGCCAATGGCCAGGATGAACAACAAAGCTCTGAGAGCCAAATATATAGAGAACCTGAAGGCACATATGGTGACCATCCATGAAATGATGTGTCCCTTATACAATGAATAACTATTTATTATTATTATTATTTATGATTATTATCACTTAATATTTATATATTTTGTATGTTACAAATGACCCAAGCAGAGGTTGTGGAAATTGTGACGCTCCTAGAAGCTACGCTAGGAGGTGGAAAAATGTTAGTAGGGATGGTGCAGGTACAATCTCAACTCACAAACCTCACCATGCAACTATAAGATATGGCTAAGTCTAAGTCTATGTGTGGTGTACTGTGTCGCACATAATGTTACCATAGGAACGAGTTCTCTACGTTGGGGAGTTACACGACAATGGATGTGCTGAATCCAATTCCAACTAAACCATAAACCAAATGGTGTGAGATTTACAGACAATGGGGCCATATACCCCCCCCGTTTCCCAACACTCAATAAGTATCATAGGACTACTCACACTCCACTTTGCGAGTTTTGGAAATCCATGGGCCATGATGTGAACAACTGTTGGTTGCTACAGTTGATGCAAGAGCATACTACAAATGCTTCATGGGTCTAGGAAGAACATAGGGGTGGAGACTGTGGAGGATTTGACAGAGGAGGATACCAAGGAGTTAAAGAGGAGGATATGGACGAGGAAGAGGAAGAATAAACAAAGGTGGAGGAAGACCACCTATCTGCTTTAACTGTGGCGAGGTAGGCCACTTGTCGCAATTCTGTACCAAGCCATGTGTACTTTGTGAGTATTGCCACAACATAGATCATGTCACGGAGGATTGCCTAGACGTGTCGACAAAATGGGAAGAGAAGAAGGGGCACTGCAATATGGTGACTGAGGAGTTGCGCGAAGATCAAAAGCCAAAAGAAGTTGATGTACGAGTGGTAACCCAAGGAGGCATTCGTACGAGAGCCGACTTGGAATGAGGAGAAAGTTCAGGTTATAATATATAGAAGGGAAGATAAAAAAAAAGCAGCGCAAACACCTTCCAAGTTCGACGTCGCATCAAAAACAATTCCTACGTGATGCACATAGGGATTTGGAAGATGATAGAGCGTGCAAAGAGTTGCAACACATGATACATTGTGCATTGGAAGAAGCTCGAGTGTGAAAAATTGCAGCACACAATGGAGAGGGCATTGGAAGAAGCCTGCATGCGTGAGGAAGTACAACGTGCATCACATAAGGCAACGAGAGAGAAACACGTTCGTGAAGAGATGTGATGCACGATGCGAGAGGAAACACAACACAACACTACATGTGAGGCATAATAAAAAAAATCAAGTGACTTTTTGAGTTGTTGCCTTAAGATGTTAAGTGATCCTAAAGCTGCAAAAACGTTGACCCACATGTTAACAAGATGTATGGGCGAAGAGGAAACCATTGGGGCTATTTATGCTCTGCTACTAGAACAAGATGTGTGTCAGTTGAGCATACAAAAGTGCATGGGAAGAGAATTTAAGATGACAACTGAGCTTGAAAACTATGAGATGGACGGTGTCATGTTGGACTTGGGATTCGACATGAACATACTGTTGAATAAATCGTGGGAGTTAATGGATAAAACACACTTGGTATGGTCTCCTATTCAATTCAAGCTTGCCAATTGATACAAAATATATCTTATTGGCAAGCTAGAGCAAGTGGAAGTGAACATTGAAGGGGTAAAGACCAAAATAGATTTTGAGGTGATTGAGATTATGGATGACTTAGACCCCTATCTAGTTCTACTTGGCACTATATGGGCATTCAATAATAATGAAATATTGAACCAAAAGAAGCAACATATGTCCTTTGAGATAGACACTTTGCGCATTATTGCACCGTTGAATCCAAATGATGGCGACATGTATAATGAGCCTGTGAATGAGGATGTGTAGAATTCCATCATAGAAAACATATATAACATCACAGGGTGTAGGTAGGATTATGTGAATCCAACAATCGACGATGAGCTGAGCTAGAGAAGTGTTCTTTCTTATGACATATTCATAGGATGCTATGGACATATGACATAACAAACTACATGAGGTATCAATTAGGAGATGCATGCGAATCATCAAGGCAATGCTGAGAAAGTGTTGTCATTGATGTCAAAGTGGTTGTAGGTGTGGCAATGATGTGTCATTGATGTCAAAGTGACTACTAGACTGTTGATGTGGCAATAGGCATTATTGAGGTCATTGGTTGAGCGATGTATTGTAGCTTCCAGTATGTGCGTCTCCAACATGTTTGTCTACAGGAATTCAAGATTTTGGTAATCACTGAAACTACGGTAATAACATGTCAACTGCAGGAATTCAAGATTCTGGTAATCACTGAAATTCTGGTAATAACGCGTCGACTGTAGGAACTCAAGATTCTGGTAATAACTGAAATTCTGGTAATAACGTGTCGACTGCAGGAACTCGAGATTCCAGTAATTACGTATTGAACTACATGAACTCAGGATTCCGGTAATGACGTATTGATAACGATTGGCTAAGGAAAGGACATGATCACATTGACTTTGTCAAGATAGGATTATTTATTGTTGGTGGTGTTCACACAAGTATTTTTAATGGAAGACAATCTGAAATGGTCTATTGATATGGTAAAGGTATTGGCATGGTCAAGAAAAATATTGTGGGCTTACACCATAGTATTGATTTTTCTATGGGTAGCGAAACCATTACAATAACTATTATAAATATTTTATCAAGTTGAAGAGTACGTGTGTGTGTGAAGCATGAAGAAGCGTAAGTGGATCTGAGTTAGGGCCATGGAGTAGATCAAAGGAGCAAGAGTGGTCAGAAGAAAGAGTGCAGCTATATTGGATCAAAGAGCTTGAAATCAGACTACAGAAGGGTTTCTAAATCAAAATTGCAATATGAAAGGTATGTGATTTAACCCTAAATAGATACTACTCTTGAATGTAATGAAGTAATTATGCAATGCTGTGAGGTATGGAATGACTTTGTTTTAAGAGCTTAGAGGAGTGTGTAAAACCCCCATGTTGTGAGAGGGTTTGAGAGCATAAAGATTTAATTGTCATATTCAGAAATAACTGCAGGAAAACATATATGTAGTTAGAAGAAAAACAAATCAGTAGTTACATAAAAACAGATCTGTAGTTACAGGGAAAAAAGATCCGTAGTTACAGGAAAAACAGATCTACGATTATAGGAAAAACATATTTGCAGTTACAGGAAAAACAAACAAGCAGTTACAAGAAAAACAGATCATCAATTACAGGAAAAATAGATCTACAAGAAAAACTGATTATTGGAAAGGCCGATCTATAGGAATAACAGATTACACGAAAGATTGATCTACAACAATAACTGATTACGAGAAAAGATGATTACAGGAATTGTAGATTGCAGGAAAAGATGATTACAGGAAAAATCGATTACATGAAAAGTCGATTACAGGGAAAACCGATCTACATGAATAACAACTACAAGAATGATAAAGATGATATTGATTGTGTTGTCTATGAAGAGGAGGTTTTGTGATTGATCAAACATTGAGTAACTTATTTATTTCAGGGGGGYAGGGTGGCGCAAGGTTGAGGATTGATGTCCTCATCTGTGTAACAGGTTGGTTCCTGGCAAGTGGGTGCTTGCAAAACATTGAAAATGGGATTGGTGTCTCCTGCAAGTGGGTGCTTGCAAAACATTGAAAAGGGGATTGGTGTCTCTTGCAAGTGGGTGCTTGCAAAGATTGTAAGTGGGTGCTTACARTGAAGATTGGTGTCATCTTCTCAATAGGTTGGTGCYTGTCAAGTTGGTGCTTGAAGAGTTGTAAATGAGTGCTTACTACAAGGATTGGTGTCCCTCACAGGTTGAAGCCTGAAAATAATGCAACTCTTGATTGATATAAGAAAAAAAAAATTGTGGTTTTCTCATGTATGGGTTTCCACTTAAAATCTCTGTGTATTGTGTCTTTGTGTTATGGTTAATTCTTTGCATTGCTTAAGATTGACTATGTGATGACCAGTTAAGTTAGTAAAAGGAAAAGTGGTTAAAATCTATCCAATACTGATTCATTCCTCTCTCTTAGTATTGCTAAATATTCCAACAATTGGTATCAGAGCAGGTTCCTTCAAAATAGTTAGACCATTGGAAGGAAGATCTTTATAGCAAACATGGACATAGAACATTTTCTCTAAGAATGGAGCACCACAATTTGATGAAACCAATTATGCCTTCTAGAGATTTAGAATGAAAATATTTCTCATGGCACAAGGATGTGATATCTGACACACAGTTGAGAATGGCCACACAGCTCCAAAACCTGACCAAAAGGTGCAGATGCAAAGATGTTACATAAAAACAATGCAAAAGCATTGAATTCAATTTCGAGTGGTTCATTTCCTTGCTTGAGCTACCGCCCAATGTAAGTATAAGAGGCACCCTATTAGGAATGATTCTGAAGCTGAAATATGCATACTTCAATATACAAGATGAAGAATAGTTCCCGAAATTGCAATTCAATGTCTACACAGAGGTGATTACATGGCCAGATGGACGATTGTGAACGACCACCAAGGAATGGGAAAACCCCCTAAAGCAACCAAAAATAATGCCTTTGTTGGATTGCTCATATTTTGGGCTTAGCTAGTCCATGAACCAATGCATACGGTTCTTACTCGGATGCATGGAGGGGTCCCTTGGCTCGACAAGCCGTATCAAGTTGACACTGACACAATGAGCCTAGTCTCAGGCCTCCCCACAAAAGGAGACGATCCAACCAAAGCAATAATGGATAAGGATGCAATGGATGAAGAAGTGTACACTAAGTATGGTACACATAGAGAGGAGTGGTGATTGTAGAGATAAACGACCACATTATCCAATTCACCACGCAACTACTTGACTACAAAATGCTATGCAAGTGCCGTAAAGATGAGTGCCCATTGGGGGTAGTTGTTGTTGCAGAATGTTGCGTCGATGAAGTTAATATGGCATGGGAAAAATACCTATTAAATGAGTTCATATAGGATTGTTTGGAAGTGCAAGATTTCGGCAGGGAGTTTCACTATTGTTGGGTGTTACTGCTTCTGGCCATGGTAGCATCGAAACCACCACCGAACCACAATTATAACACGTAGGGCTCGACGTGGTTCCCAACATAGAAATTATTAGAGTTGCAGCGCACCAAGGATAAGAGCATCCAGGTCGAGAATACACTGCATTTCATATGTGGTTTACCGAACTTGAACAAACGATTGCGTCAATACTATGCATACCGCGCAACATCATGGACAAGTATGAGGACTACCTCTTGTTTGAATGCAATTTCCAAAATGTTTTCATTTTTCCACTCACAAATCCAAAGGCCAAAATTGGAATGCTTCCTTTTTGCATCACTGAGGAAGACATTCAATAGGTTGTCGTTGAGTGGCCAAAAAAATTGTGGCCCACACCTGATCACAAATCAGAACAATTAGAGACAAGGACCAAGAGGCGATAAGAGAAGAAAAGGGAAGAGAGATCCCAATAGAAAGGTAAAGAACAAGTGGGTGAGCAATGACAAGCTGGGACATCCCAAGAAAAGGGAAAAAGGACATGCGAGCTAGCAGACATGCACAACTATTGACAAGGATAAAGGGCCCAAGTAGAAGAAGACACATATAACACATACAAAGACACCACCTACTAAGAGATCACGCACACCACTTAGGTTAAGTCCCAACCTTGAGGCTAGCGAGCAAGAGTGCACACCAACTCTGCCATGACAGACTGACATTGAATCCATTACAGAGGAAATTCCCTTGTAGTTCGCCTTGCACACAGTGGTGCCCGATCAGAGCAGAGAAAAGGGGATTGATACCAACAATCTAGCACAAGAGTCAGGGTAGACTTGTGCGCTCGTCTCGAGCCTTGTCAAGGAGCTCAAGGCCAATTTGATAATGCAACAGACAATGAATAGATAGTCATCACAACAATTGGATAAACTTTGTCGACAGTTGGAGCTTGCTCCAACAACAGGGTCCCCATTCCAAGAACAAAGGATGACAAAGAGCACATATCACGCCACTTCACCATGCAACAGTACCCAAAGGAGAGTGTTGTGTTTTAGTCCATTAACAATCTCTACCATCAAGCCATCCAACTTCCCAGAACCTCGACCATTACCATATGCCGAGCTAGAATTGGCTTAGGTGCCTTCATAGGACCTGCAAACTTACATGTCTGAAATTATGAATGAACTAGGGGACAAACACCATGTACTTAGCTAGTCGTATGCATAATTGCAGCAACAACATGACCAATAACTTGTTGCACACAGAGAAACCCAAGATAGGCATCACCAGGAAATAGTTTCCCATAAGGAGATTAAAACGACCCACCAAGAGATCAAATCACTCCACACAACAAAAGTCATTGTGCACATATTATTGATCCACGCAGTCGATGAGGTTTATGCATAAGTCCCCTATACAACAAAAGACTTTTTGAACCTCCCCGCATCATGCAAACTTAGCAAAGTGAAGGAGAAAGTTCCGTATCTAGAGGCACATAACATCGATCTTTAGGAAAAGCTGAAGCACACTCTCCAATCAGAAAAAGAGGGGTTGCAACAACAAATTGCGATGACAGAAGATGAACTGAAAAAGGGGCAAGCGTGCATCGTATATTTCATAGGGGTGGTCGAATATAGCTTCAAACTCTGGATGCACCTCCACAATGCCCTCAAAGTCCGCGATATTGATGATCATATCTGAGCAACTTAGGCACATGTCACGTAGCAACAACAAACATTACCCTCCTTACTGCTTGTCGAACGACAAGAGGCAATGATCGCAATCACCAACAAACTTCAGGAGATTACGTCGACCTGCATTGAGCAACAAAGGCTCTCAAGAATCACACTCGACATAGTGGACAAAGCCCATATGAATTATCACAAACTTGCAGATGCACAAGCAGCGACGACCCTAATTGTAAAAATGATGGAGCAAATCAACCTTACCTCGTCGATGATCATATCAAGTGATGTCGAGGATTTTTGCAAGATGTAGGAGTTGAAATAAATTTTTGATGAGGTTGATGGCCATTTCAAAGAATTCATCTAGGAACTCATTACGACAGTGCTATGAACCTCTGTCACATTGTAAACAATGTCATTGGCTCAGAGATGAGCCAACTAATAGTGTTGGGGGCTTGTTGGCACCTAAGGGGTTGAAGACTACACACGCGTCGCAAGTTAACATTGCACTCTCAAGCATATGCATTGCGCGACACCAAGTTTCATCGTTTGCACCAACCAAGGATTTACTGCGTGCGTCAACCCATTTTGTACTACGCGCAAGGACTTAACGAGATCACATGAAGGATAGATCTGAAAATATCTTCAACAATCATTGTAATTTTTTTTGTAACAACCCGATTGATCACGGTCGAGGTGGTGGATGAGCTGACAAGTTTGTTATGATTGCCATTCTTCATGGAAGATATGGGGGGATGCATGCATATATGTAAGGCTAAGGTTTTTTTCACTGGTAGAGAGTGTAAGTGATCAAGTAGTATGAGAATGCGTATGTTGTAGTGCAGTTAGAGCTTCAGTTCTGTTTTGTATCAATCATGGTTATGTTCAAATATTTTGGATGTGTGAACATGAGAAATAAAGTTGATTTGAGCACATGGCTCATCTTTGTTTTTGAATGTTAATGCATCTTGAGCAGGCTTCGACCTCTGTGTATGAGAGTGTATTTGTATTCCTTTGAGCTTAATGAATAAAGGATGAAGCACATTTATCTCTGCATATGAAGAGTTATAACTTGAAGGTATGCTTGTTTTAGATTATTCTACGCAGTGGCTTGTGGTAGTTATGAATGACTGAATGACTATAGTTGACAAAGGTTGCCTGCATGTTTTATTTCTTCACACCCTGCACAAGACCGATGGTTTATGTGAATCTCATGGCGTCTCGGGTGAGACCTTCTTCAATCCTTGAAGATTGAATATGTCGATGCCTATGGGGTTTTGTTGGTAAAGCCTATTGAACCCTCGATCTGTAACCCCCCAGTTGAGCGAACAATTGAAATATGTACACAAAGCCTTGGGAGTAAATGTTGAAAAAGTGTTTTTCTTTCAAGGATTTGAGGAATAATACGAATACAACAATATGTTGATGTATGAACTTTATAGAGAGAGGTATTTATGTTGTAAACAAAATTCTAAAATATATAGATGTTGGGCTTATTTTGACATATAGAAGTTAATGTAAAACCATTCACCATGAAGCTAAAGATAATTTTTGGGCACATGGCAGTGCCTTGCTTAGTTTGAATTAGAAGCTAAAGACAAAGGCTAAGAGCAAGGAGGGGGGAGGTGTAAGAGAAACAATAGTTGATGTCGAATGAGTGCCCTTAGAAAAAGGAGCATCAAGTGAGGCACGAGGGAGTCCCTCTAAACACTGCAATAGTAATCAAGAATTAACCAAGGTACATTTTCAAAATTACATGGGTTGTAGTATCCCATTCTCATGCATGGCGATGCACTTTGTTTGTTGGACCAATTCATGTTAGAAGGGATCAACAGGTAGATTCATCAAAGAACTGACAAATCTAACGAAAGCTACATGTGAAAGAGAGAATGAAGCCTCAAAAGTAGTTGATGTAAGGCTAGAAGAAAGTTTGAGACTTTCACTAACTAAATTCGAGGCTGGAGCATTTGATTCTATAGATGAGGAGGGTATAGCCATGTCTACCAAAATGTAAAACAATCCATAATTAGCAATAAAGGCTTGTAGAGTTGGTGAAAATATGTATTGTTATCGACCTTGTAATGGTTCAAGTCTATCCAATGACATGCTTGTGCTTTTGTGTGCCCATGCTTGTGACAAACGAGTGGGGCTAGGTACATGTCTTGAGCGACTTTGGTGTAATAGACATCCTCACTCACAACATCTTGGCAAAAAGGTGACTTTTGTTGCGTGACAAGCTATTTCTAGTCATTGAAGATAAAAATAGAACAATTGTCACTTGCTTTTTTTGATGGGAAGCATTTAGTAAAAAAATGACTAATTAAAGGAAAAATTGAAATTGACTCCATGACATGCATGTTAGAGAATTTGTGAGTATTTGAGGATTTTAAGATGTTTGACTAAGGTTTTAGTGTTTGATGTGAAGCCCTAGCTTGTGAATGATCTTATTGGTGTTAAAAGAAGAAAACCATTAAATTTGTACCTATTCCATGGTTTTATACTTGAAATTAAAAATACTTTAACAAAATAAAAAGAGGACAACGATAACAAAATAAAACTCGAAATAAAATCCTCAATTCAATAACAACGATGACATTCAACCCAAAACAAGCATGTATGAAGGTACCTTGGTATTGATGAGATTGATCAATGTATGGAGATATAAGTATCGATTCTTTAAAAAGGAGTCATTTTGTATGATGAGCTAGGAATAGACAAACCATTACTATCAAAGTGAAGGTAAGAATATGCTTGTCCACTGCTTGAGGAAGAATTGTTATGAGATGGATTACTATGGTTAGAGAATACCCTTGATAAGGTGTTAAGCCCTAATATTGGCTCATTACCCCTTAATTGGGGCATATTACATTAGTAATGTTATTTTATTTATGTCGGCTTTAGGCTATTAGTTGTAATTATACCTCCTAGTCTCCTATATATACCAATGAGACATTTTCATTTTGAATCATTTTGTACTTGAACATTTAAGTGGGGTAAAAGGAGGTTGCCCCCTCGAAGAGGCTTATTATCTAAAATGATTTCTTTTTCAAGGCGTTGAGTACTTTTTCTGAGGTTTTTCTATGTTATTATTGATATTTGGTTCTTAACATATGGTATTAGAGCTCAAGGTCTTGGGGTTTCGCTGCTACATCTGAGACACCATGGCATTTTCGCTATAACTTTTTTTCTACAATGTTTAAGAAGGAACGACTTGGAGGATATTTAGTAGACGGATCAAGGTACGTTGGGTTCAAAATTCAACTCCCGAGGCCTTATACTTTTGAAGATACAACTTGTACAAGATAGGGTTCTGGAATCATCTTGAAATGAGTCATTGCGGAATTTTCACTATAAAATTTTTTCTGTAACGTTTTAGACCCTGAACTCTGGAGGCCATTTACAGAAATTAGTAAGGTATCTATGGTAAAAAGTTCAGCTTCTGGGTCATCTTAAATTTGTATATACATCTTGTGTAAGATAGGGTATCTGACTAGTCCTATTGAATAGTCTCAAGAAGGTGTTCTAGGTAAAACAATCATAACTTCTTGCTAGAGTATTCAAATTGAGTGGGACTAGTTTCATTGGATCGTGGACAGTCTGTAGTATTTTGGGTGCAAGTTTAAGAATTTTATATCAATTATTTTGTGCAGGGAATGCTATACAAGTGAGATCTCCTGGAAAGGCCAAAAATCGGCAAGTTGTGAGGAAGTTACCGTAAATTCCACTTGGCACATCCAATTTTGGTCAGACCTGTGGCATTGCAGAGAAGAAATATCAGAGAACTACCTAAAAGAAAGTTTCATACCCAGAAGG
>ML790920.1:128798-146932 GCA_009831015.1 Picea engelmannii | reverse complement strand
GTGGCCCCTTTATTATTAGGCCGACTACTATTACATATACATTTACCCATTACATGTTCATTTCACCCCATATATGCTTCTCTTGGGGTAATATCATATACATTTAACTTCATATATGCCCCCTTTGGGGTGATACCATATATGCTTCAAGATGATGAATGTTAACAAGAAGATGTTCCTAGTTGGAATACATAACTCATGATTGACATCTGATCAATGGTTTAAAAACTTCAAGCCCAATAGGATCAACGAGACGTGTGAAAGAGGGAAAGTGATGCACGGAAGGAACCATGTCTGGAGGAAGTTGGGTGATGTCTATTGACTCAACTACCTATCAAGGAAGAAAAACAAACTATGCAAATAGGCACAAATCTTAAAGAACAAACAGTGGTAGAATGAAGATAAAAGTGGCAGGTGAACAAAGTGGAGAGTAGTTGTGAAGAAACAAAGGATAAGCCACACCCGAAGAAGAAAGAGAGGGTGGCTAAGAATTTGAATTCTAGAGGCATCAACAATCGATAAAGTCATCAATGTCAAAGTTTCATATGGGGGCTTGACATAGGGTATTCCTATTTTTGAGGAAAGGGACAACAAAGTTTCCAATATGTTGTGATAGGACCTCTAAATCCAAGTTGCTAAGGACATTTCAAAGAGGGGACTTACCATCATACTCTCAATTGTAAAGAGAATGGTCATCCTCCTTCATATTTTTATAAACATGAACTACAATAAAATGGCAACCCAGTAGGGAAAAATATGAATTAAGAGAAGCAACGAATAGGCATAATTGAAGGAACAATAAGAGTTTCATTGATTGTGTGTGTTGAAAATAAAGTATATGAAGGAACATAAACCCACACTCATTAGATGTGGTGAGATCGAGACACAGTAAGAATTGAACAGGACGTGGCTAGAACAAAGAAATCCATTGGGGCAGGTAAGTTGAAAACTATCAAGGAGGCCCAACAACAAGTTGACCAGAGGTAGAAAATTGAGAAAGAGGCCACATACCAAGCTACCAAAGAAGAGGCCAAGCAACATGCTACCAATGGTAGAAATATGAAGATGAGGCTAAGTAGCTAGTTTGCCAAGGTAGAAAGATGAAGAGGAGGCCAAGAAACATGTTGTCGGGAGGTGGAGATCCTAAGAGGAGGCCAAGCGACAAGTGTATGAAAGGTAGAAAGCATAAGAGGAGGAAAACAAAGAGTTGCAACAAAGAGATGACAATTCAAAGAAAATATTAGACAACACACCAATGAACAAGATACTACTGAAGAAGTGGCTAGGTAGAAAGCATTAGAACAAGCAATTGAGGAATTTTCTTAGACAAGAGCTGTTAAGGAACATCAAACAACTGATGTAGTCACACAACAACTAGTATTGGAGCTGGAAGCCAGGACAACAAGGGATACAAATCAACCAAGGTAATGTGATTAGGTAACACCAAACGAGCTAGATCTAGAAGTACATATATGGATCATCGAGAGTGGACAATGCACTCAAAATGTACCTTGCAACTATAACTACAAGAAATATAAGTCTCCTACTCTAGGGAAGAAAACAACCATGGAGAGGATGAACTTAGAATATGCATAACCTTATTGCAATTTTCCTAGGAATAACTAAATAAAGCTTGGTATTGAATAAATAGTAACTACATTCAAAATACTATAAAGGAGGAGCAACACAAGCTTGATAATATCTAGAAAATGATTGACAAATACTCGATGAGACAAGAGAAGGAACTCACCCAGGTACATGCTAAGCATACCATAGTGATGAAGGTCATAACAATTGGGAATGAGTAGTGGTCAGACAAGGTTAGAGACACAATATCACAAGCCAAAATACACAACAAAAAAAGGTGTTGATACCAGTCAAAGACCAAAACATATTAGTGGAGAAATGCCTTAGGTAGTCCTCAAGTATCTTTAGGGATAGGGAACTCACTGAACTCTTGACATAGTTTGAAGCTAGTGAGGTCCAACTCAGATTCTTGGACAAGCGAAAGGCATAGGTAGCCCAACTACATGAAGTAGGCTCCTAAAAAAACTAGACAATGATAGAACTCACGATGGCTTAAGAAAGGTTGATGGTAAAAACAAGTGATAAGGATTGGGTCAAAATTGCATTCGAATTGGAAAGAGAAAACTGTAGACCGTTGTTGTAGTACCAATTGCAATGGAATGACCAATCTTGCATATGGGCACTAAAGACAATGCGATCACAAAGGTCGTCACAAAGCTATCAACAGAATATTCCTAGTGACATTTCGATGCTTTGACGCAAATGTTTGAAAATAAAATTTGAGTGAATATGACAAGAAGTTAAGGAGAAGGATTGGAAAACCAAATAACTTGAAGTTGTCCCCACATCAATAGTAAGGGACACCATAAAAGCATCACCGTGTGCATAGGCTTGGGAATCACACTATAGGGGAGGAAGTTTGACTAAGGTAGAAATCAATTACCCAATTAATAAGACAAGTTGACCAAATGTTGGAAGAAGAAAAGCAACAACCACCAAGTTATATGATACATGGTAGGCATAGACATCCCAACTATATAAGATGACCAAGGAAACATGCCTATCCTAAGCGAGTTGAAAGCATGAAACCACAAAGCATCACACCCAAATGAAAGAGTCTAGTTACCACTGATACGAGCTCCACCAGAAGTTGCATGGGCTTCAACTTGATAGATACTTAGTAAATGATGTTGAAAAGACAAGGATTAACTTGTAAAACATTGTAGATTTGTCGAGTAGGGTGGAGTAGGGATTCACCTGAAGTAGAAGGAATACAACAAAATTACTTCATGAAATTGTCGATATGCAGTCATAAAATGTTTTTCTCCATACCTTTGGGTAAGTTTAGTTTTGGAAGAGTGAGGTAACAACTTCATCCAAGCCAGACATAAAGGCTTACTTTCACCAAAGAAGCTCAAGAGAAATCGAGTAGAGCCAATGGAGAGATGGAAAGCTTAATTTCTCATCTTTTTAAGATCCATAGTCAAAAGTTGATGATTGAGGTGATCCAGGGGAACATCAAAACAAGGAGGGAAGAGATCTTGGCAGCCAAATATAAGCATGCACATCGATTCTTATGATCAAATCCCCATAAATTTTGAAAGGAATAATTTTGTCCAATCAAACCCGATGTAGTTGGGGGTATACCGAGTCTTCATGGTCAAATAGTGTTGATGTTAACACACCCATTTTGTAATAAGTGCGACATTTATTGAGCACAATGTTGTAACTATTGATTGTATGATCAATTTTGACCATATCAATTGATCACCCAATTTAGGGGCACTAATAAAAGTTGAATATGTCAGTTTCCCAGGGTATAAAAGAGACCAATAAAGACATAGAAAGGGTTAGAATGTATTGGATGTATGCTCTCTTATGCTATGATTATTACTCTACCACTAGCAAATTTGTTCTTCCTCCTTCGACTGTGAGTTTGCATATTGTTTCCTATGTAAATTCTTGTTGTTCATGGTTGATGATTAAAGCATTATTTGAGATAAGAAGCTAATTTATCTGATGTATTATCATTATTATTGGTTGTATTTCTTATTTTTATAGTGTTTGTTAACCATAAAACAAAAGATAATTATAGATAAAATAAAACACTATTGTTTATGCTTTTTATTTATTGTGATAAAATGGTATAAGTAAGCCCAAAGCTTTTGGGATACGTATGTGTTAATTGTTTTGTAGTTTGAACTACTTTTGGACTCAACAAAGTCCATTTGATAAGGTCATTATAGAGTGTGATGATTCTCAATCGATTCAAGGATTGGATTATGACTTTCAAGGGTAAAGTTTATTTAGAGAAAATTCGTTTGAAGGTCCAAAGCCATGGTCTCATGAGGGGAAAAGGGAAAAAGGACTTTAATCTAGTGGCTGGAAATATTATAAGATGGATCCCTTAGAGGCAACTCTAGAAATGGAGGCAAATCGATCAAAGGCTATAACATTAGCAAAGTAGCTTGTCCCATGCTTCAAGGTATGTCTTGTGAATATGGAATCATTCATATAAAAGGAGTTGTTCCCTCCTTTATTAGTTATCTCATCTAAAAACCCCTTCGGGGGATGAAGAAGAGACACAAAGTAGATATTTAGACCAGGAAAGGGGACAAGTTCCTTCGACCAAATCAGAGGAAGTAAGGTAGTTAATGTTACTGGAGCCTCCATTAATGTCAAATCAATTCGCTAGATGTACATAAATTAGAAAGGAAAACATGAAAAAGGGAACCCATTAGCATACACGATCCTCAGTGAAGAGATTCATGAGAATAATTCCTACCTTTGGAAGTTGTAAATCAAGGAAGCTAGTGTTTGGCCACTAGCATGCAATATGCATAATTGATCTTCTAGACTTAGACAAAGGGTTCCAAATTTAATATTTGACCCCATCTTTGAGAAAGATAGGGGTCAAATGTTGAGTTTCCAACACTAGGAATGGAGAATTAATAATAATATAATTCTTTTACTTACTAAAAAAGATTCAAATAAAAAAAGTCGTATGAATTTTTCAAAAATTTATGCCAAAAATGGGGAGCCAACTCAATCCAGTGTGAAAGTAAATCTCCAAGGGGCAATATCTATACATGTCGAGGACACAAAGATCATAAGAATCCAACAAACCAAACAATGAAAAAAAATGATTAAAGCTTAGTAAATGAATCTAAACAATTCACCCTAAAGAATTTGAACAAGCCAAACTACAAAGAAAAGAAAGTCGATTAAAGCTTAAATGATGCTAAGAAATAAATGATGAGCCTTTCTTTCATAAGGGGCTCCTCTTGATTATTACTAGGAAAACAACATTCACATTAAGTATATATATTTGTTAATTTACATTTTCTTTAAAGCATGGTCTATTTTAATAGAGTTGTGTAAGCATGACAAAATCACACCAATCTTTTCTTTGTATATTTATTAGAAAAAATTAATGTTATATTTATAGGTGAATAATAAACACTTGGTTATATAGCATTAAATGTTTGTATACTTGAATGTACAATGTTGGATCTAAAATTACTTTAAATCTTGGTATGTGGTATGTACACTTGAGCATATAAAACAATATATGCTTAACTATACATAAAACATGTACTCTAAATGCTCAAATATACACACTAAGCTCTAAAAGTAATTTTAAATCCAACATTATACACTCAAACTTACAAAACATTTAATACTTTATAACCCATTACTTATTCTTCGCCATATTTATAATTTTTTTTTTTTAAAACATACATTCGAACCCCAAAACCTGCTCCAAAAAATGCATATTTACATAATAACACTACTATTTTGCAATGTGTACCGTATATGTGCACGTTTGAGATGGCTTGGACCACGCAAAATCCAATTTATGTAAACTATTTCCGTTTCTTCTATGTACACATCGTTTGCATGATCAAGTATTAAACTAATAAAAGGTTCCCTATTTACAACATAGTATCTTAATATCTATATTATATAATATGACCAACTAGGATTTAAATTTTATATTGATTTTTTTCATTATGAGCATAATTTCCTATATTCACATTTTATTCACATATAAATAAACATGTTTATTGATTTTTTTCATTATGAGCATAATTTCCTATATTCACATTTTATTCACATATAAATAAACATGTTTATCTTATCTAATGATTGTAATAGGAAAAAAAAAATCCACCCAAAACTGAATTATTAGGCTACTCAGCGACCAAACATATACCACCCGGACCATGATTTGGGATTATTTTTCATAATAGGTAAGCGTGCTGTCATGTGTTGAGGAATTATTGTTTTCATTTGCATACTAATTGTTTAAAAACTACCTTGAGGTAAATGTTGTTACATGTTAATGTTACTCAAATATGATTATTCATTTGTTTCTTTGTGTATTTTTATAAAATTTATGAAGAGTTATAAAGTTTAGTGTCATATGAATATTAATGTCATATATATATTTTCAATGATTTAGTATATATGTTTTTTTGGGTTAATTTGAAAAATATTATTAATATTTTATGAATTTTTTTTAATAATAAAACAATAATTTTATAGATTTTTAAAATAATGTAAGTTTTTTTTAATGGTCATATTAATATAAATGATTATTTTTTCTTTATTTTATTTTAATAATATAATATAGTCATATTTTAGTTTATTTAATAGTTGATCTTTGATGAATTATTCATAATTACAATGTGTCATGGATATAATGGAGCACCCATGATGACTAGTAAAACTAGAGTTTTGAAGACACACGGGGAATCTTCTTTCTGAGAGCGGCTTTACTATACTCAAAATGGTTTAGATAAAATTTAATGAATGATATGCATATTGGAGCTTTATTGTGTGGGTTTGGTTTCAAGACTTTTCATTTTTCTCTTTGGTTGCTTCAAACTCCTTTCTCTCGTTAAATTTTCACTAGTTATTGAACCCATTATAAACTTTAACACCTTGGTTGAGTACTAAAAATAATGTTGAAGGGTTTCTTGAGATAGGAAGAAACAATTTCACAAGCTTATTATTGTCTTAATGGTATTGTTGATCTTAGCTAGTCCCTGGGAGTAATATAAGCTCATTGTTAGTAGCTGCATTTTATTATAGTTAGAGATTGGGAGTAGTCCAAGCTACCTCTCTTATGTTATTCACATGTCATTATTTGCTAGAGCACTTGGGAGTAGTCCACTTGACTCATAGAGCATCCTTGGGTAGGGTCTGGGTATAAACCTCAAAAGCGTTGCCTTGGTTGCAATGTTATTATTTGAGCACTCCTCTACCTAAGTCAAAATTGACTTTTGGTGTTGGTTGTATCTTGGTCTCTATATGGATGTGTTGGATATGTAATCCTTGTGATTGCATTATTTGTGTAAATATCATTGTAAATATCACTTAGGAGAAATACGAAGAGTCGTAGGTGATAGGAAGTCACTCGGAAGGGGAAGACCAACAATCAATCTGTATTGTATTTATGAACCTCTCATGTTAATGCAAATAATCAAATGTGAAGTTACAACTTTTGTCCATACCTGACCTATCAGTAGTATCAAAGCCAAAGTAGTTTAACTCCATGGTTCATTTCTCTTGGCATTTCCTTTCCTCTCGTGTGCAGAAACACCCCTCTTCTTGCAAGTCTGCCCCTCTGTCTTCATCAACATTATGCATGCCATTCTCTCTCCCATCTCTTTCTCCTACCATGACCATTACTTTGCCTTCCTCATTGCTGATAGTCGTATTGTCGCTCCATCAAAAAAGCCTCTCTTTGTTCGCAATTGTGTGACTAACCCTAATCTACCCCTTTTGAAATTCCAAGAAGGTGAATACGTTGTTGAGAAACTTAATAGTTTGCATAGGATTTCTTACCACTCGATGAAAAAACTCTTCCACCTTGACATTTTTTGGTATCGAAAAATGTTGAGAAAACATTTCTTGTGTAACCGCTCGATGCCTTGCCATTTCTCATCCTTACGTTCCACTATGTTGCATTCTCTGCTTATTTTCAAAATTCAGCCTTCTTCCACCTGCATATTTATCTCCCCCTTTCTTAGACCTAGAAGTTCAACCATGAAAATGTGTGCTTGGGATGTCTCCTTCCAGTTAGCCATAATGTTGGGCATAGATACTAATCTTTGATCATCCCCCCTTCAAACTGAAACTGTTGCAAGAAAAATGGGTATGGGGAGGACCATTGCCAATCTCGGTGTTGTAAGCGACAACAATATACCCTTGTGACATGAACTCATATCCTCCGTGAAATTTTTCATCGATATTAGAACACCAGTGTAAGAAATTTGTATTGAATAGTTTGTTTTTTACACCCACACAGTGAAATAACTGTCTTTTAAAGGTTGGGTGGAGACTAAAATCATGCATACCGATACGAACATCATCCGCTTAGGGAAATCATTCGACATACATCTCTGTCTAGAGCCCCAAATTTCTTGTGGAGTAGATTAAATTGTGGACAAAGTGTACGTGGGTTTGCTGACTAGTCGAACTTTGTTTGCGTTGTAACAAGATTTGGCATTGCAGAGTGATTTTCTTGACGATAATTTTGTTGTAGAGATTATTGTTCTTGCGGTAATCTTGTTTATAAATATGCATTATCTCATCTCTATCATTGGCGTGATGCTGAATCGTAAATAAAATTACCAAGAATGGTACAAAAAGATCAAACACACTCTCATATTCAATGACTTGTGGAATGACATTTGTGAAGCAACAACTGCTAGTGAAGAAGAACCTGAATCAACTGCCAAAGGAACACAATTGAAGAGTAGTAGACTGATCATTCCTACATCACACACAAGGATAAAGACCAAAAAGCATATGTTGTGATTGTTGCGACAATAAGTGAAGAGATGAGCCACCATATTGTTTCCATTAATGAATCCTATGGTGCTTTGAATAAATTGAAGGATTTGTATAACACTCATTCAGAACTAGAACTCATGCAATTGCTAGTGAAGCTCTTCTACCTAGAGTTGAAGAATGATGACACTATGGCTTTAGCTTATGAAATCAAAGACATAATGCATGATGTTGAAGCCACTAAAGTGAATATAGATCTCCCTCTCACAACCTTTATTAAGGCCTTATACCCTACATATTCTCACTACTTTGAATCTCTGCAAGCTAGTAGTCAAATGAAATCCATGACATTTGACACTTTGGTGGAGAAAGTTGTAGAACATGAGAAACCAGTGGACTCAGTCAACTCAATCAACTCAGTCCACTGGTGAGACTGTGTGCCTTGCTCAGAAAGGTAAGAATCAATCACATGATTCTTCTAGAGGGGATGGAAGAAAAATAAGACATGGGACAAATAATTTTAGAGGTAGGAAGGTAAACACAACCAAAGCGAGAGATCTAATATTCACTGTACCCATTGTGGAAGGATGGGTCACATGAAGTGAATGACCATGGAATCCCATGGGAGAAGATCAAATATAGATAGAATCAGAAAGAATATAAAGGTAAATCATCAGATCCGACGAAAAATAAAGTACTTGAATCTGCTCATTACATTGATGACCATTGCAATATAGGAGTAACTGAAGATTTGTTTAACACTTCATTTGATTCTTGGAGAGATGCATGGCTGCTTGAAACAGGTGAAACCTACCACATAACCTTCCAAAGAGACTTCTTCGAAGATTTCAATGACAATGTCAAAGTTGAAATAAGGAAGGCTTCTAACAACATGATTGTCACGACCAGAGTGGAAGATGGAAGATTGTTGAAGTTGAAAGGGACATCTTCTCATGCAAAAAATTCTACATACCTCTCTCATTATAATGAAGGTACAATGGCATTCAGTCTCTTGTGGCATGCTAGATTTGGTCACATTAATTATGACAATGTTTGTTTGCTAAAAAACAATGGTGTTTCTAGTTTTCCTACTATTCCTAGGAATTTGAAGCAATGTGATGTTTGCATCCTTGTAAAGCATAAAAAACAACCATTTCATTATTCTACTTCTAGAGCATGTAGAAAACTTGAACTAATACATTCTGATTTATGTGGCCCTACACATGTTCCATCTACAAATGGAAATACATATATCATTTCTTTTATTAATGATTACACCAGGATGTGTTGGGTGTACTTGTTTAAAGAAAAATCACAAGCTTTTGAAACTTTTCAAAATTTTCATATATGGATCCAAAAAGAAGCTCAGCCTCATATTGGCTCTCTTCGCACTGATAATGGAAAATAATATACATCTAATGAATTTGAAAACTATATACACTAACATGGGGTCAAACATCTAATCATAGTTCTATACAATCCTCAACAGAATTGTGTAGCTAAAATGATGAACGTGACTCTCATAAATACGGTTTACTCCATGATGTTTTAAAAAAAATTAAAATTGATGTTTCGGGCTGACGTAGTTCTATGTGTAGTTTTTGTGAAATACAAGAATTCAGTGCATGCTCTTGAAAACAAGACTCCTTATGAATTCCTTTGTTGAGCCATCTCAAAGTCTTTGATTCCACTTTTTATGCCTTAATTCCTAAGGAACAAAGAAACAAGCTTGATGCAAGGAGTGCTAAGTGCATCTTCTTGGGATACTCAAATACTACCAAGAAGAAGTTCATTCTTTCCAAATATGTATTTTTTCTTGAATCCTCCAAGAATGACAAAATTGTTGAGTGAAAACTTGACCATCTGGATAGATTAACTCATGTAAAGACATATCAATACAATGAAAACATCTTGTAGTGGAGGTTTTTGCGGAGGTTTTTAGTGTTACAATATTTGACAAAATTTTCAAAAAAACCTTCGCTATTCAGAGCGGAGGTTTTGACGGATGTTCCATATAACTAAAAAACTTTGGGTAGGCAGAGGTTGTAATAGAGGTTTTTTTTAGGTGCCTATATTGTTAAAAGGCACCAGTGTTCTCTTAATCAACTTGCCCTGGTGTATACATAAAACTAAAAAGCACCAGTGCGCTTATAATTATTACACACCAGTTTTTTTTTTTTTTTTTTGTATGCAACACCAATGCTCTCATAATTTCTAAGCATTGGTTCCACATTGTTCGCGTATGAAGCACTAGTGATTTTTGAGTTTGTGTACGCCTCAGTGCTTTTCCATTAGTGTGCACCTCGATGCTTGTATAATCCATACGTATTAGTGCTTGTATTACCCTGTGCACCAAAGGGTAGTGAAATTTCAAATATTCGAGGTGAAATGTTGGTGCCATTATTTTTACTAAGAATTGATGCATATTACTTAAAGTACCAGTGCGTATATTATATTTAGAGCTTCGGTGCGTAATGTAAAGATGCACCCCGTAAAATTTTGAAATGATAAATATAATTGTATGTTATGTCATTTACAAAACAATGTTTTTTCTCAATATTTCACATTGGTGCTTTAATATAATTAATGGGCACCAATGTGTATGATTCCTCAAAATGCACCACCTTCTATATAATGGCACACATAGTCTAATGAGTTCATAAGAATGCAATGCACCAATATGTATATACTTTAATTAATTGTATTTTTTATAATTTTTCTATTAATAATCTCAAAATCAAATATTTTTTTATGATAATATTGTTTTATAATTTTGTTATTGCATTTTGATATAATGATCGCATCAATGCATTATCCAACGGATTGCACCTCTATTATTTGTAACAATGTAAATAATCTACATATTAATTATTCAACAATGCAATATTTTACAACATTCAACAATGCAATAAAATAAGAAACTCATTTTATTATATATGAATAAAAGACCCATTGTTGAGTACATTAAACAAAATCCCTGATTTTCAGAGATAGATATTCCAAAACATACAACTTGTAGTAACATTCAATTATATTGATTATCATTCATCACTTGAACTGTTGTTATTGCGCGTGTTGTGTGCATGCCTCATTCTTTTATCATTTGTAGGTGATATTGTACTTTGGTTATTTAACTTAATGTTTTTTTGATCGACTTGCTTTTTGTGTTCCACCTCTTCATCTTCCATATACAAACATAGAAATAAAGTGTAATAAGTATATCTACATTTATATATAGTAGAATATACATGATTGTGTAAATAAAAAAAATACCATAACAACGAGTCTTTCATAAAAAATACACATTCTTTCGAATCCATGCTTCATGCTTTCTTTCAAAATCTCTTATGTTGGTTGCATTTTATACTTTGTTTCTTGCATGTTTAATACACCATGACAAAGCATAGTCGATATAATTAATATAAAGATTTCTTGTTGTTGGCATTATTGATTGTGTGTTGTCAATTATGGAAACGTGAGTCAAACATGTACAGTAATCAAAGAAAAGGAAGATCACCTTGTGGTAGAAGTAAGTTGTGATCATTGTTGATCACGATAATATCAATAATGATCCTATGATTCAAAAGCTCAAAAGAGATGGCACATTTGAAATAACACAGAAGACAAAACCTACACAGAAGAATCCTTTGTGAAGGATCGAGGAAGAACCTGTTCATTGAGATAGTTTTTGGGAGTAATCGCAACCATCATATCAGTTAGAGCCACTGATCAAATCCAAGTGGAAGGATAACATAAGTTTTGGGACATTGGAGATAAGGCAGAGGAACGAAGTTACGAAATCCTGCTAGCCCTTAGATCAAGCAGAGACATTAGATGAATTCTCGACCATTTGATCAAGTTTAGTGGAAGGACAGTGTAAACCACAAATATCTCAAAGTCTCGGATTAACTAAACTACCGTCAACCGTTGATTTAGAGTGGAGATATTGGAGTCGTCAGATCACAGTAAAGGAAAGGAAACGGTCAACTTCGGCGCTGACCACTTCGGTGAAAAGGAGTTCGAATTGAACCAGAATTACCGAAGCCCGAATTCACGAAGAAATGCCAGTCGTCTAATCTAAGGACCACTTTGGGAAATATATCGACTGTTGGATCAACTAAAGTGGAAGGATAGGATAAGAAAGTCCAAAGGCCCGTGATCCTGAATAGACGAATTCCCGACAACCGTCAGATCATGTTAAATCTTTTCGGGTTAAAGAAGGATCGTTGGATGAAGCCAACTTACTTGAGGTTTATTCTTCAGGGAATATCACTCTAAAAGAATTGAGAAATGGAAAAAAGAGAATAACTCGAAGTCCCGAAGGTGGAAATGAATTTGGACCATTGATCAGGAACTGATCACAGTCATTGGATAAAGGATTTAGATGAACCTACAATCGTTAGATCCAGGAGGAGGACATGTGACACATAAGGAGATCCATGTTAGTAAGACCACGTCAACAAGGACACATGGCACAATCAAATCGTGAAAAGTGTCAAGGTCTAGTTGGCATTTTAGGTATACGTAAGTCACAAATCTAAGTGACATGTGGCAGCCACTCGGCCAGTGCCAAGTTAGTAGTGATGTCAACAAGTTACGTCACTACGGGAGTATGTCCTTCGGGGGAAACTAGTTTCTACCACCAACAACTACCCGAAGCGCCAAAGGCTGAAGTTAATGTTGTTCATTGATCTAATATCCTTTGTGATCTCACATGACCATTAGATCAAACATAGAGGAAATATAGCATAAGCAATTCCATGTTGACCATTTTGGCGTTGACCAACTCCGGTGAAAATTGGAGCATCAATTACCTGGACCTCTGAAGCCCCAGAGTCTTGATGTCCCAAAATAAATAACGGCCGTCCATATCAACCTTTGATTAAGTCATAGCCATTGGATTAAGCAGTGGAAGGATAAAAAAGGATTGAAGCTATACCGTTGATTTGGTTATGGGAATCACGCCAACCATCGGATCAACCCTTGTGAGAGGTAACCACTTCAGGAAGTTGAAACTCCAGAATATTGGATGATTGTAAGAGAGAAATCACCCAAAGGCCGAAGTCTGGAGGACTAGGTTCTATCCCCCGGTCACAAGTTACGAACACATAAGCCATGAGGAAGTGGGAACATCGGTTAAATTAATATTCTCGCGGTTTTGTGCATATGGTCACATGTAAATGGTTTGAAGGAAGTGCCTCTACAAAATTCAATTTCTGCAACATTTGCAGAGACAAAGGAAATTGATCCATGCTTGTGATCAATTTATGAAAAATAGGTCAAAGGGTTGTTGAAAGAATATGAAGGCTAGTACTCATCGTGCCCTTTCCAGTGATAGGTGGTATTCTAGGTTTAAAGTTGAAGACCTGAAATGGTGTTCAATGGTGGTTATGCATTGGTCCCAAAGTTGTTGAAAGTGGTCATGCTAGTTGTAACTAGTGGCACAAGTTGTCCCTAGAACGAAACTAGAGTTGATCATGAAAGAGTATAAATACAACTATGCTTGGTTCATTTTGATGGTGTGAGGGAGTGTGTGAATAAGTGGATCTACACTTGATATCAATGATTTCTGGTATAGTGATCCTTTGGCACATTCAAGGTGCAAATTTTAGAGAGAAGATGAAGTGAACAAGGTGCGAATTTCTTAGAGAAAATGAAGTGAATAAGGGAGACGTTCAAGGGAATATGAAGTCTGGTGATGATCATTTGTTGTAGACCTCTGATCATGAGCTGGAGCAGATACAATAACTGGATGACTTGTATTTGGATTGGTTGAACTACTATATCAATTCTAATTGGATAGATTGCATTTTATTGGCAAGCTGAGTCATGCAACAAGCTAAGTCTTGCTGAAGAGTTGGTGCTCTCCTTGAAGTCGATGCTCCTTACTTCAGTTGTCGCTGATAAAACCCTCGTGATTGTAGTCACATATATAAAATAATACATAAGTTTATACAAACATATGGTGTCTCTTGTGTTCATTGTGCTTATGAATTGATTGCTCTTAATTATTGATGGATGTCATTGGTGAATGACTACATACAATCTTATCATGATGATGTGTAAAATTATGTTTTGAAATAACTGCTAACTTGAAGTGAGAAAAGTTGTAAAAGTCCACACACTAATTCACCCCCCCCCTCTTAGTGTGGCTGGTGCGTCCAACAATTGGTATCAGAGTGGGCCTTCACTATAGGCCTAACAAACTTGAAGGAGATCCATGGACACACATATGGATGGTCAAGCAGTGATCTCTACAGATGAGGTTCCATCATTTGATGAGACAGATTATTTAGGATGAAGAGTAAAAATGAAAGAGTATTTGAAAACAAAAGGAGTAGGTGGTTTTGGACCCATTGCCTCGAAGAATCTATCCAAGTTTGCAGCCCAAAGAAGAGTAATGAAGAACAATGAAGAGACATTGAAGATTCTTCTCAATGGACTATCAGATATTGTCAAAGCAAGCATGGGACTATGCACATCCACCAAGGACTTATGGTTGAACTTAGAAAAGGTGTATCAAATCAAAAGAGAAGACACATAAGACATTCCTATCAAGGATGAGAAGGAAGACTTGACCATTAATAAAGGTAAAGACTCTCCACAGTCTTCCAATTGCAATAATGTTGATATTGAATTTTCTCCTGCAAGTAAAGAAGAAGATTTAGATACCATAGAAGAAAGTTCTGTTAGCATTTATCCCATGGAAGAAGTAGAAGAAGAACTATCAAATATTAAATAGAAATTTGATTGGGGTTTTGTTGAATACAACTATGACCATAGTGATTCAGACTATAGCTATCTTTATGAGTACACTAAATCATTTCTTGAAAAGAATAAAATACATATATTGTAAATAAAGGAAATGCTCAAAGACAATGAAAAGGTCATATTTGAGCAAGATATTCAGTTAGAAGAAAAAGAAGATGAGATCGAGAGATTGAAGAATGAAATCAGTCAAGCAAAATAAAATAAGAAGGAATATGATGAGCTTAGCAATCAAAATCATATCTTGGAAATAAAGGAAATGCTCAAAGACAATGAAAATGTCATATTCGAGCAAGATATTCAGTTAGAAGAAAAAGAAGAAGAGATTAAGAGATTGAAGAATGAAATCAGTCAAGTAAAAGAAAAGAAGAAGGAAGATGATGAGCTTAGCAGAAACCTTGCATATCTAAAAGAACTAAGAGAAAGCAATGTCAATATGAAAACCCAACTTGAAGAAGCCAAAAGAAGAGAGGAGGTAGTGAGAAACTAGTTGAACGAAAGGGAAGAATCATGTCATAAGTTGGAAGCAGAAGTTGTGAATCGTAGAAAGAAAGTTGAGAAGTCAAACACCCATGTCAAGTTCATGAATAGCTCTACGATCTTGGCTAAGATCTTGGATAGTCAAAGATCACCAAATGATAAATCCAGTCTTGGATACAACAAGGAAGAAGTTGGTACTCCTATGAATCTTGATGCAGATCCTTCATTTGTAAAGGGTGAAAACATGTCTGATGTAGGTCCTTCATTTGTAAAGGGTGAAAGAAGGTCTGATGCAGGTCCTTCATGTTCAAAGAGTGAAAGAAACACTGCAATCTTCAGAAGATCATATCAAGGAATACGTCAACAAGCTACTCCTACACCTCAATGCAAGTTTAGAAAAGATACACCTTCAATGATGAGTCAAAGGGGCATGTATGAATTTGTTTTTAATGGTCATTGCTTTACTTGTAATGAATATGGTCATAAAGCCTTGGATTATAGGCATCATGGAAGAAAAGATCTTGGTAGATTCAACAACATTGTAAGATGTTGGAAATGCAATCTTGTTGGACATATTGTTGCACATTGTCACACTATGAGATGCTACAATTGTGGTAGATTTGGCCACAAAGCCCATGCCTGCTGGAACTGAAGGAGACAATCAATGAGAAATGATTCATACAATACAACAAGAATATTAAATGAAACATGGAAGAAAAATGAAGTTGCAATAATAGAATATTAGAGAACAAAGGCCGAGAAACCAGGACAATCATAGATGTGGATAGAAAAGACTAAAAATGTGAACATGAGTAAAGTTAATTGTTGCACAAAGAATTGTTGTCATGCAACAAGCAGAGTATAAAGTCTCTCAGATGACTTTAGAACATTGTACAATTGAGAAGCATCATGGATAGAGATGGATACATTTGGTCAGAGATCAATGAGAAGAAATTGACATGTTCAAGGATCATTTGTGCAGTGTTCCAGTAGAGCAATAGTATCCACAATAGAAATAGTATGTTGTATATAATGATGTACATGACATTTTGTAAAGATGACATGAGGAGAGTAGTCAAAGGCAGAGAGAGAAGATTGACAGGGGGAGTCATCCAGTTCAAGTAAAGCATGATTGCAAGGGAGTTACCCGAGGTTCAACAGATTGGCCAACAACATGTAGACAGAGAGAGGTTGATGATAAGGGGAGCAACCCTTTTTCATTGATGTCAAAGGGAGAGAGAAGCAATAAAACAAAGTTTAGTAGAAAACAAATTTGCTATCCGATAGAAAAGAATATCTATGATAGGGGGAGAAAATGTATGAACTTATTTTTGTTTTACAAATATGTTTCCCTTAATTACAAAGGGGGAGATTGTTGGGATTATTTATTGTGTGTTGTCATTGATGGCAACATGATTCAAACATGTACAGTGATCAGAGAAAAGGAAGATTACCTTGTGGAAAAAGTAAGTCGTGATCACTTTTGATCACGATAGGATCAATAGTGATCCTATGATTCAAAAGCTCAGAAGAGATGGCACATTTGAAATAACACAGAAACCAGAGCCTACACATAAGAATCCTTTGTGAAGGATCAAGGAAGAATATTGTTCATTGAGATAGTTTTCAGGTGTAATCGCAACCATCAGATCAGTTAGAGGCACTGATCAAAGGCAAGTGGAAGGATAGCGTAAGTTTTGGGACATTGGAGATAAGGAAGAGGAATGAAGTTATGAAATCCCGCTAGCCGTTAGATCAAGGAGAGACATCAGGTGAATTCTCGACCATCTGATCAAGTTTAGTGGAAGGACAGTGTAAACCACAAATATCCCGAAGTCTCGGATTAACCGAACTACCGTCAATTGTTGATCTAGAGTGGAGATATTGGAACCGTTAGCTCACAGTAAAGGAAAGGAGACGATCAACTTCGACACTGACCACTTCGATGAAAAGGAGTTCGAATTGAACCAGAGTTCTTGAAGCCTGAGTTCATGAAGAAACTCCATCCATCTGATCTAAGGAACACTTCAGGAAATATCCCGACCCTTGGATCGAGTAAAGTGGAAGGATAAGTTAAGCAAGTCCAAAGGCCCGAGATATCAAATTGGTGAATTCCCGACAACCGTTGGATCGTGTTAATGCTTTTTGGGTAAAAGAAAGATCGTTAGATTAATCCAAGGTACTCGAGGTTTATTCTTTGGGGAATCTCACTCCGAGAGAAATAGGAAATGGGAAAAAGTGAATAACCTGAAGTCCCGAAGGCTGAAATGAATTTGGACCATTGATCTAGAACTGATCTCATTTTTTGGATCAAGGATTCATATGAACCTACAACTGTTAGATCCAGGAGGAGTACATGTGACACATCAGAAGATCCACATCAGTAAGACCACATCAAAAAGGATATGTGGCACAATAAATGGTGACAAGTGTCAAGGTCTAGTTGGAATTTTAGGTATACATAAGTCACAAATCTAAGTGACATGTGGAATCCATTCAACCAGTGCCAAGTCAACAGTGACATCACCAAGTTACGTCACTCTGGGAGTATGTCCTTC
>ML790920.1:105133-116466 GCA_009831015.1 Picea engelmannii | reverse complement strand
CTACCACTCCTCGATCTTCTTCTCCTCTCAGGGGTTCTGACACTTCTTGATCTGCTTGTGTCACTCTCTTTTTCCAATTTCTTTTCTATTCTTTCCAGGCTCTTCAACATTTTTAAGTTGAACTCACCCTGCCGATCCCTGATTTTCATGAGCTTTCGGCTATCAGCTAGGCGAGCTTGGACATATTTTTGCAATCTTTCAATGAGTTTCATCATATGTTCTTCCTTATCCGTCTCTTTTCCGTCCCCATTAGAGTTTGTTCCTTCGACTCCCAGGTTGACATTCCTTCCTACCCTTTCGTCATCTATTTCGAAGGCAATCTGCACCTCTTTCAATTCCATACTCGGCATCAGTTTTCGGCTGTCCTGACACTCGTTGAACTCTACACACATGACGTGCAGCCAACCAAAGTTTTTCAGGCCTTAACCCTTCAAGAAAACTTACAACATTCATAAGCCAACGTAAACAAGAAAAAACATTTTGACTTCACAAAGTTTTATGAGCTCTGTCTAGCTCTGCAAATTCCAGGACTTCGGAACTTCAGAATCTCAGTCCACGAAGATCTAACAGTTAAATCTTCATAACCAAAGTCACCCTTCCGCAACTCACGATTTCGTAAGTTCGTGAGTTGAAGATCCTCGACTCATTTCCTCCAAACGTCGATACCCGAGATGCGATACGAGTATGGCTTCCCCCTTTCTAGTGCCTGCTACACATGACTGTAGGCTAGGGCTAAGTGCTATCACTTCTTCACCAACTCGCGACTTCGTGAGTTAGAGTGTTGAGCCTTCGTGCTCCTCCTTTGCAAATTCCGAAATCACGAATTACTTTATTCTCTGGGCCCATAGCACAGCTATCACCCTTCACCACCGTGGCATGTGGTACATTCAGGAGGGTCCACATCACCTTCAGTGATGTCTTCAGGTCCCACCACTCTTGCCTGTCTTCTCGACTCACTGGCACGTGGTACACACCCGTGTGTCCACGTCCATTCCAAATGAAATCCAACGGTCGGATCTTTTTCAGATCTACGACGCAGATGCTTTCGGCGTTTCATGGTTTCGGGCATCAGGAGTTCGTGCACCCCACATCTTGAACTTCCATCTATCGAAATCCTGAAATTACGGTTTACTTCGTTGAATTGGTTAGTCAACTACCTTCCTATGATCTACGGTGTAGATCATTTCGACGTTTCGGGTTTCATAGGTTTTCACCTTCCTCATTTCCCATCTCTCAATTTTGCGAAATTCGAAAGGTTTTCGTGACTCACTTGAGCATGACCCCGCCAAGTCTAATGGTCGAGCCTTCCTCCCAGATCTACAACGTAGATCTTCTCGGGTTTTTGGGTTTTCGAGAGTTCGCGTATCGCGATTCTCACAATCCTGTGCAATTCAAAAGAGATTTTAATCCCTGCGCACATTTTCCAAATCCGACGGTCACGAGGGTTCACCTTCCCTCTCGAACAACTCCTAAGGCTCCAACACTATTGGTGTGGAGTCCTCTCTCCCTGTGGCCATATACCACACCAGCTGCGGTTTCACAACACCGCTATACCTCCTGAGCTTATAGGCACGGTCAAGTAACTTCTTGACACTCCGGACCATACCAGGGTTCGAAATTGGTCCTCTAGACACAATTTCTCCTCTCACCCTCGGTCCAAAGACCACTCAACTGGCCCATCTAGGCTCAGTGTCGAAACCTTGGCTTTGATACCAAACTGTAACACCAGTTTTTTGGTTAACAAACTTCATGGAAATATAACACCCACTATGGATTATAAAACAACATGCATTTAAACAAGTGAAACAGATTTAAACTCAGAGTAAGTCATATAAATTATTGCTATCATAATTTTAAGAATGGCATTAACCATAATTCATCTGCACAACATAATACATGATAAAATATAAGCATCACAGGCATGCATAACATAATATTTAACATAAGCTGATACTTATCTTGAAATTGAGGTAATTCCACCAACCAGGTGCAGGCCTTCCACGACCCAGCCTTAGACCGCACTGCTCATCAGCTCAGCAGTAGGTCACTCCCGAGCTGGGACTAAGCTCCACCCCAAGGCAAGGAATTCTAGGCTAGGTTGAAGTTACAGGGAAAACACACAGTCATGAGGAAAGAATTCTCTTCCAAGAACCACTCACGCTCACTGCCCATAGACCCTCATTCCCCACATGCCTGCTCCACCCCAGGAGTATACACCTTCTCTGTCACTTGGATAGTCTTTCGACTGCTATCCTCCCTTACCTTGGGTTATAGCAACAGACTGGACCGGAAGTCTCCGAGCTCTGTGGCAGCTACAAGGTTCATTCCAAGAGTCCTCTCCTTCCTCTGCGCACTCTCTCACCTAGAGAGAGACGTTCACAGGCCAAACCACCTATTCATCCAACCTCAAACACCCCTCTTTCCTGGAGAGAGTGTTTCACAACTGGTCACAAGCCATACACAGTCCTGCACTGTGCAGCTGCAATTACCCACGGAAATACAGACACTGACTTCCTCAAAAAGGGTTCAGAAATGGAAAAAATGGTCTCACGGTCATGGCTTCGGGACATAGGCTTCATGCACAAGTCCCATTTTAGATAGAGGATGCACACGGATACCCAGACGCCACACAGGATTTTCAGTTCAGAACAAGGGTGAATTCGACTCTTTCAAAATCAATCACAGGCTTCTGGTTCAATATGGAGGTATACACGGGTTTTCTTAGAGCCAAACACGAGCTTTTCAGATCACAGAGACGCATGAAGGTTCTCTGCAGAACTCGGGTCCATCGTACTACTCAAAGCTCATACATGCTCAGGCCATATGATAGAATGAGAGCCAGGGGCCCCTCTCACATCTCACCCTGGCCGTTTTATTCGCATGCACTAGTGTTGACACTTGTCGCCCTGGGAACAACATGCGTTCCACCAACACACATCCCTTCCTCATGGTTAGGAACTTAGGATAAAACATGAAATGCTCATGCCTTTTTGAAATAATATTAAAATATTATTCCCAAGGCTGAAGCCCACTAGGCTTAACACTTAGCCCCTTTTCCCACCTTCCAACCCCTAATCCCTTGCCTTCTCTAYGGAAGCTCAATCCCCCTTCACTCATTCATCATGGTCGGTCTGCMCCTGGCRGTGTTTACARATTTTTATTAATTGTTCTGCATGATCACATATACAAYAGTAGGCTCTTGGCCTTCAACACTTAGGCTCCCTGGCCTAACAAAAACATAAGACACCAACTTATAAAAACTTGGCTCACCAACCTATAAAACATAATTACAATTCCTTTCAGAACATGATTTACAATAGGGCTCGGCCTTGGGGACACTACATGAAGGGAATGTTGTTACATGCATTCTAGCAAAATGAACTAGGGGTTGATATCTGTTGTTTATTGTAGTGTCATGGGGTATTCCCACAAGAGGCCAAGGTGTTAGGCATGTGGGAATCTTCATTGACACTAGATCAACCTTTCGTTTTAGTGAAATTGACCCTGGAATGAGGCTAGGGCCTCATGGAAAGTTGATGGAATTTGTGGGCTTGTGTGTGGGTGCCACACCCACAAAGAGAAATAAAATATTCTTATTAATTGTTGAGTTTATGAAGGGATCTTAACCTCACTCATTTGACTTGTATATAAAGGAAATAAGTCATTGTGACATTCGATCATTGTAAAAGGATGGAGTTAACATAAGTGAGTGAGCCCTTGTGCTAGGAGGTTTGGTGATTTCAACAAAGGGAAATTCTACAATGGTCGAAAATATGGCCTAGAAGAGAGGAAGTCACAGAGAGCAAATTGCATGGAGGTGTCCGTACAAGTTCCTTGTATTTGTACAAAGATTGCACTGGGAGGAATCATGTATATACACAGGTTGCAAAGGGCATAGTAGTGTATGTATGGAGGTTGGAAGAAGGGGAATCATGTATACATGAGTTGTAATGGACACAGTCGCGTATGTACACGGGTTGTAGTAAGGTGAATCATGTACATAATTTTCTAGGTAGGAGCAAGTTTGTACAGGTTGACATGTGACATTAGTAGAATGTATATGTGGTTTGCAACAGATTTGTGGGAAGAGGAAATTTCTAAGGATATTGTTGAGGTTTGGTTTTTTGATATTTTGTGTTATTGGAAGGACAAGGTCGTCCTTAGATCTTGGCGGATTTGTATTGGTTGGGAGGGTTGGTTTTTTCCTCAAAATTTCTGAATTTGATAAAGTTATAGAACATAAATTTTTGTCTCATGTGTATTGATGATTCATCTCTAATCTTGTTGTTTCTTCTGCATATATTTTTAGTATTAAATTGTTCAGTGATAACAACTAGGATTTACTGTTGGTTCACTAGGAAGTAATTTTCAGATTTGAAAAATAGTCACTTAGATTTGCATGTGAAAATTGACATGTTACCAAAGCTTGGGATGTGAAGAGAAGGGGATCATTTTGAGACACATTTTTGGCTACAACACTATAGAAATGTTTTTCTTGTTCTTGTTCTTGTTCCGAGAAGGTCAAAATGGTGAACAAATTAAAGCTTGAGGATAGGTTGGAAGGGGAAACCAACTTCTGAGCTTGGAAGGAAATGATTCTTTTGTTGGAAGAAAATGACCTTAATGAGTATGTGGAGAGTGTGGTTACAACTTCTACTGATCTATAGGAATTGACAACACATAAGAAAAAAGTGAGGCCAGACAGGTGTTTCTAGAGTTCATGAAGGATCATTTGATTCCTCAAATTGCTAAGAATGCATCTTCCAAGGAGATGTATGATGCTTTGGTGGGTTTATACCAAAACAAGAATACAGAAAACATGCTACACTTGAAACACCAACTTCAAATTGTTAAGATGACCAGTGAGGAAACAATTGGAAACTACCTTATAAATATCACTCAGATATGAGATCAACTTGTAGCTATTGGCAAGACAATGCATGATGCTGAGTTGGTGAATGTAGCATTGAGAGGTCTTCCCAAGTCTTGGGAACCATTTCTGCAGGGGATCTGTGCACGAGACATGTTACCAGACTTTGATAGACTATGGACTGATTATATTCAAGAGGAGACTCGGTTAGTGTCTAGGGATGATATGGACGGTATGGTGAAGAGTAGAAGTGATGATAACCAATTCCTTACATCACACACTAGGAATAACATAAGAGGTTCTCTAGGAAAAAAAAGGTACTATTGGGAGAAGGGATTCTCACAAGAGAGAAGTATCTCTAGAGCTGAGACAGAGGAAGGATCTTAGTAATATTAAATGTTTTGAGTGTCATGACTTTGTGAACTATGCTTCATAGTGCCCACACCGAAGAGAAAGGGGAAGAAGGAAACAAACATAAAAAACAGAGGTTGATGAGGTTGCAGACAACTTCTAGAGGGAGATCTTGTTGGTCTCCGCCCTTTTAGGTACAATCTCCAATAGGGGGACTTGGTTGGTGGATAGTGGAGAATATTTCCATATGATAGGTGCACAAGAGTTATTTGAAAACTTCACAAAGATTGGATCAAACTTGTGTGTGGAGCTTGGTATGGGAACAAAACATGTAATATGAGGATTTGGTATGATATCATTCAAATTAAAGTTAGCTGAGATATGGAGGGTGTCGAATGTGTTATAGGTTCCATAACTTAGAAGGAGTGTTCTCTCAGTATCAGATATTGAGAAGAAGGGATACCATATATTATTTCGAGATGAACATGTGTTGTTTGTGCCCAGACGATCTAGATTCAAAACAAAAATGGTTCTTGGAGTTAGGGAAGGAAACCTATATAGGACGAGGGGCCAACCTATGCGTGCTATGACCAACAGTAGAAAATAGATAGATGAGGAGGAGAAAGTGGCTCCATTAGTGGTGAGGCAGGTAGTTCCACCAATGGTGGGGCAGGTGGCCCCACCAGTAACATAGATTCAAAGGGAGTAGGTAGCTCCACCAGTGATGAGGCAGGTAGCCCCACCAACAATGTTGGTTCAAAGGGAGTCAACCCTCAAGATATAGTAGGGAGTATCATCCTCCCAGGAATGTTCAAAGGAGATTACATTTCAGAGGAGGTCAACAGTTTTAGAGGGAGAAGATAACTTCAAAGATTGTACAGACTCAGAGGGAGTCATGTTTTAGAGGGAGCATGTTGACTTAGAGGGAGCCTGATCTTAGAGAGATTCAATTGGCTCAGAGGGAGAATCATCCATTCAGAGGGATTTCCCCCTCAGGTTTAGGTGGGAGAGAGACATCTTCTAGGATTGAAATACATATTTCATAGGTTAAGGAGGCCAGACAAGAGGTTCATAGGCATGAGTCTTCTAGGAGCTATGTGCCCTCCATGGAGGATCCATTTGTCTTAGTAGGTTTTTCCACAGTGACAGAGGAGGAAAATAATCATGAATATAGGAAAGTAGGATCTTCTTCGGTGATAGAGGGAGCAACCAATCAGGAGGATTGGAGTGCTGTTGTGGTAGAGGAGACAAAGTCACTCCCAGTGTAGGAGGCAAAGGTACATCAAGATGATGGTGGATGGGATACCTCCCTCGTTAAGTGGGGGTGTTGTTTATTGTAGATTTGTGAGGTATTCCCACAAGAGGCCAAGGTGTTAGACATGTGGAAATATTCATTGGAACCAGATCAACCTTTTGTTTTAGTGAAATTGGCTCGAGAATGAGGCTAGGGCCTCTTTGGAAAATTGATGGGATTTTTGGTTTTGTGTGGGAGTGCCACACCCACAAAGAAGAATGAAATATTATGATTAATTGTTGAGTTTAAGAAGGAATCCTAAACTCACTCATTGGACTTGTATATAAAGGAGAGAATTCATTATGACATTTTCTCATTGTAAAAGGATGGAGTTAGAATAAGTGAGTGAAAACTTGTGTTAGGAGGCTTGATGATTTTAACAAAGGGAAATTCTACAATGGTGGAAAATATGGCCTAGAAGAGAGGAAGTCATAGAGAGTGAATTGTACAGAGGTGTTTGTACAATTTCTCTGTACTCGTACACAAATTATAGTGGGAGGAATCATGTATATATGTGGGTTGTAGAGAGAATAACAATGTATGTATGTGGGTTGTAGGAAGGTGAATCACATATACGTGGGTTGCAGTGGGAACATTCACGTATGTATGCAGGTTGCAGTAAGGTGAATCACATACACAATTTTCTGGGAAGGAGCAGGTCTGTACATGCTAACAGGTGACGTCAATAGGCCATACATGTGGTCTGCAACAGATTTGTGGGAAGATGAAATTTCCATGGATATTGTTGATGTTTGGTTTTCTGATATTTTATTTTATTGGAAGGACAAGGTTGTCTTCAGATGTTGGTGGATTTGTATTGGTTTGGAGGGTTGGTTTTTCTCTCAAAATTTCTGAATTTGATAAAGTTATAGAACAAAAAATTTTGTCGCATGTGTATTGATGATTCATCTCTGATCTTGTTCTTTCTGTTGCATATATTTTCAGTAAATTATTTTCAATGTGAAATTGTTTAGTGACAAAAGCTAGGGTTTACTGTTAGTTCACTAGGAAGCAATTTTTAGATCTGAAAATTAGTCACATAGAGTTGCATGTGAAAATTGACAATATCGTCGATACTTTATTCAAAAGCCTGAAATTTGCTTCCACCACTCCTCTCTTTGGACAAGGGTCAAGTTCTACCCAACTAGGGACACAAATGTTTCTATACAACTTGAAAGGAATGTATGGTATGTTAGACATGTTTTTCTTGATACTTTTGAAGTAACTAACCATTAAATCCCCATTTTTTTAAGGAATCTTGTCACACAATGAAATGAGAAAATGGTTGATTTTATGCATGCTTAATGACAATGTACATTTCTATTGTCCACTAATTGTAGGTTGCTCAAAGAAAGGTACTTTCGAGAGATAATTCTTTGCCTGATAGCTGTGTAGAAGCAAAAAAAATGCTAATAATGTTGGGTGTTGAGTACATATCATACCCCACATGTTCAAATGATTGTATTCTATACAAAAATGAATATGCAAAAAAATAAATATGTCTAGAATGTGGGCATGAAAGGTACTAAAAATAAAAAAAACAAGGGTAAGGTGCATGGTCCTCCTCATAAGATATTGAGGAACATTTCTATAATTCCAAGGATTCAAACACTCTTTCATTGCAAACAATT
This sequence comes from Picea engelmannii, assembly GCA_009831015.1. Classification (NCBI taxonomy): domain Eukaryota; kingdom Viridiplantae; phylum Streptophyta; class Pinopsida; order Pinales; family Pinaceae; genus Picea; species Picea engelmannii. The sequence goes on along the minus strand of ML790920.1, from coordinate 108,320 downwards.
AGTTGTTGGAACTTTATGTTCTAATGGTTCATCACACTTCTCCTGGAATTAATTGATTGAGTTGTCAACCAACAACTAGAAACAATTGGTTAGACGATCGACCAAAAGTCTACATCAGTGGGTTGATTAGTCGAATAGCCTATCTATCAGAGAGTTGAATAGCAATAAAAGACAATTGAATACGAGTTAGATGCATGGATAGTCGGGTCGAGAGAATTTGACTAGTCGACTAGAGAGCGTGGATTTGACGGAGTCAACTCTATCAATTGATGGTTGTATGTGGACAAGATCTTTTCGATTTATAGGAAGTTGGTTAGATATTGAAGCTATAAATAAATGATCCTCTAGGTCATTATCGTACGGTTTAAATGCAAGACATTATGTCTAATATGCATTGTGATGTTCTGATCACAATGCACTGTGCTTAAGTGTTGTAATGGTGTCTTTAGACACCATCAATATTTGTGAAGTTATATCTCTTTAATTATTTTGCAGTTCTGTTATTTGTTTCATATCGGGTTACACCCAATCCCCAACATGGTATCAAAGAGACTAGTTTAATACCTCACCTTTTGTATGCAAATCTTGTTGAGTCAGATATATTTGTGATTGACTCTCGACCGATGATTTGATAACTGTAACCTATGGAAACATATCATATTTTTTAGATATTGAAGATGGCTTCAAAGATCGATCCCATTATTCTAAATGGATCAAATTATTCTATTTGGGCACTAGATATGGGAATCTTGTTGAAGAGTATAGGACTTTGGCAATATACGAAGATTGCGATTCTAGATTCGACATCTGACCAAATGAATTTCATTGTCGATGGAAAGAAGGATGAGGTTGTGGGGATCATTTTTGGTGCACAATGGGAAGACCTAGGGTTCAAGATGAATTCACCAACAAAACCATCAAATACCGACCCTTTTGGCATCCCTCGCAAGTAGGAGAAGTCTCACCTGAGGTATCTATGGGAACTACATGAACCAAGTTTCCGCAGTGATGAAGGGATGGTGGGAAGTCCTCAAAACCATTATACTTAACATTAGTTCATTATACATTATATCATGTGTGTTGAAACATAATAACATGTAACATATTCAAAATAACAGACATATATCATATACGCACAATAAAAAGAACAACAAACACATCATGACACATAGACACCATATTTAACATGGTTCACCCAAGATGGGCTATGTCCACAATGACCGAATTCTTATTATATTATTTAGAATCATCCATTACAAATTATGCGCATTGGGCTCATACATCATGCCCTTTTCTTTCTCCTATCTCTCTCTCTATCTCTATCTATGTCACTCTTCACTCCTTCATTATCATGTACATTCATGCATACTTATTCTCTATCTCTTTTTCTATGTTACCTACTTTCTACTGCAAAACTCTTACATATTTATACAATTACAATAGGGCTTAGTCCGTATCAATGGACCCAAAATGCCTAACAATTTCAACAGTATTCATTCCTTTACGTGCGTTGATCCCTGAAAGTGCACCAATTGTCTTTCCTTCTTTTGCGTGCGCTGCACAGTTCCCAAAACTAGTCCCAAAATCCTGTCTCAATAGGCCCCGAACACTCACTCATGGATCGTCCTGAGCCACTCAAGCCTTCTACTGCGCTCCCTTCCACATTGCAACAAACATCTCAAAAGTCTCCTTTGTGGTTGCGACCTTCTCCTTTGCTTGTGATTCTTGCATAAAAATCCCCTTTGTTTTCTACGAGATAATGGGGGTCTTTAGTTTCTCTACACTGTCTTGYACTTCTTGCTTCACTATGTCTTGTGCAAYTGCAAGTTCTTCTGTYACTCGAAAGGCCTCCTCCTATAGTGACTCAAGATTCTGCGTGAGAGTATGTTGTTTATCTCTTATTTGGTTTATCTCTTAGTGCAATTTCCTATTATCAATTATTGCAACCATTTGTTCCATTGCTGGCATAGTGMTCATTGTATATTTGATCTTCCACGCCTCTCCTTCAYAGTCTGTAACCTCTATTCTAATTCTTGTATCTCCACATTCTCCAACAATTGAGTTCACACTTCTGTACTCTCTTCATATAGATTTGCAAATTCCTCATCTAAGCTCCTAATGATCTCCATGGTGGTCATGGTTGTCTTCTCTCATTGCTCCCTTTCCTCTGTTGGGGTACTTGGCATTGTGCGAGCTTTCAAATCCACTATCTTTACGTGAAATCCCTAAATGGCTTTGCTTATCTTTGTTACTTTCTCTTCCAAGGAAGTATCTACTTCCATTGGTACCTCTGGGAAGTTGTTGTATTCCTCCTGTACTTCCTGTTGTAACCTTGCTATTTTCTGTACAACCTCATACCATTCCAATACGAGTTTACTATACTCTGCATGTAGTGCATCGTACTATATCTATCTAGCGCAGTGTAGCTATTTTCACTTGCACATTCGTGCACATTTCTTCTTGTTTCTGTGCAACTTGCATAAATTATTCTTCAGTTAATTCTTTGACGTGATCCCCAATATTGTCCAAGTCATCCTAAATCAAGGCCTTGCTAACTGATTCCTTTGAGGATTTTCTCTTCTTATGTTTATGCTTTGATCGCTCCTTGGGGTTCTCCTTTCTGTTCTCTCTAATGGGATGTGTTGTTTGAGTGTCACCTGCACCATTCCCTTGTTCTTCATGTTCTTTTTCTTCTTCTTGATACTTATCTGGTTGTTGTGTCTCCTTCTATGCTATTTCTGTCACTGGGGATTTCCATTCTGCTTCCCAGTTGTTGACAATGTGGCTGACATCTTGTTCTGTCAGTTTGTAGCTAGTCGACAACCATTGCTGATCCAGATCCCTCTTTTCTTGAATGTACATGTGGTGTGGCCCTGCCTTGAATCATGCGATTTCTTTGTATGATTCAACAATCAGAGGTATAATGTGCGATGTGTCCTCAATGCATTGATGGATTGTTTCCTGTTAGATGGAGAAGGTGACATTGTTGTCCATTTGTGTATTCTTATGCACGGTATGCCACAAAGAAACATATCTTGTTTCTAGGAATGATTGTTGCATACCTTCCAGGAATTGGGTTTCTTCTGGCTCCCTCCGAGCAACTAATGAAATTAAAATCAATAGACAAGCATAACGAAACTTTGTTCTTTTCTCTTGTTCTTCCCTTTAATCGGTTAAAAACTAGTTC
>ML790920.1:80880-100754 GCA_009831015.1 Picea engelmannii | reverse complement strand
AAAAGGTTTTTAAATTGTACTTGATACTGATTCACCCCCCTCTCAGTATCAACACTTTTCTTCTTCTGCTATTAATCTTACTAGAACCTAATCTCTATGACATTTCCTTAGTAACTTGCAAGCCAACACCTGCGTCGTAAACCTGACAAAATCATCATTAATGCTCACTACGTCCAATCTACACTCTCTATGTGTGCCATATTTTTCCTTCATCTTTTCTACTAATGTTTGATCGTGAGTCTTATCCGTGAGCAAGGGTAGTGGGTATTCCCTTGTTGAAGACAATCCTATAATCTGCATAATAATTTGGGTGTCAATTGACATTGACATGTCAAACCATATGAAACCTCCATGGACGCAACTCAACAATAAATTGATGAATATGTTGATTTCTGCACTTTTTCCAAAATGTGGGATCTCTAATAGGTTCAATATGCCTACTCGTTGTTGTCTTGTTGCCCACTCTTGTGACTTGATTGTGAGTATGAGTGAGTCCGGGTTGAGTGTTGTGCGCAAGTAATTATGTGGCGCTAACTCTGGAAACATCTTTAGATCTGCAAGTTCATGGTATGAAAACCTCAGGCTTCCTATTGCACCCAACATATCTCCCTCAATAATGACCTCAGGTGGAATCACTAGTCTAGAAGGGTCATACTTTGACTCCTTGGGTAGTATAACTTGCTTTACTGTTGGCTTCCTGGGTGGCACATAAGCCCTAGGAAAGTTGCCTAGATTTGACACCTCTTCTCTCAGGGTTTCTTCTTGTACTGGCACTAATGCCTACTTAGTGTGTGGTTTCTTTGTCTATGATGTGGATGCTCTTGCCTTTGGTGGCACCATGACTTTTTGCAACTTGGCTTTGTCTGCAAATCACTTGGATATTCTTTGGTTCTCTATTCGCTTCGAATGTCCATGCAACAAGAACCCTTTCTCATCGCCCCTTGTATTATTTTATAGGCTGTTGTAAATTGTTTCAATCCTCTTCACACAAAAATTGTCAGTCCCATCCCATTGTATTCACATTCAATTCTTTTCGGATTTTGCATTAAATTCGTATATTCTGACGGATCGTGGTCTAGACTTACTAGCATGTCAAAGTCTCATCGTTGTTTTTCATTTATGACTATGCGTTCCTGCCGTCTTGCCATTATGTTTTCTCTTTAATGCATTTCCCTTCCTCTACGCAGGTCCTTATCCTAGCTCTTCAATTCTCCTTTCTACGCACAATTCAATTTTCCTTCCTTTCCGCAACATTTTCTTGTTCATCTCTTTTTCTGCTAATTTGACTCTTTGAACAATGCCCATTTCAAAACTTCAATCCCCCCGTCTCTTCAAATGTTAATTGTGGCTTGCCTCAAGTTATTTTTATTGCTTCTTATTTTCTGTTTCTTTTTCTATAATAAAAATACTATAATACAGGTACTTGGTACATGTACTATGTAGTCAGTCCAGTGCATAGAAGCACGAATGTCCCTATATAGTTTCAACCGACTACCATTGAGAAAGCCTTCCGTGATTTCCCCATTGAATTTCTCCAACTAAAAAACACCTGCATTTGTCACAGATCTTATGACATACAAACCCAATGAGTGCATTTGTAACTTTCCAGGGTGTTGCAAAATTTTTTTGTCATAGAGAAAAACAAGGTCTCCCATCTAGAACTTCTTCTATTTAATATGTCTATCATGCCTTTTTGTGCACTTTCTGGAATTGATGGTGAAATATTGCGACGAAGTAGTCTTCCTCCAGATCCAATAGATCTGGTAGTATTTTCTCTACTGTGCCATAATCTGAGAGCTCTGTCAGCGCGACAATGAACAGACTCGACACAATGAACTCCATGGGCATAACTGCTTCTTGACCTTATATTAATCAGATTGGTGTTTTTCCTATCAACTTCTTACATGTAGTCTGATATGCCCATAGTACTGCATGAATCCTTAGGTCCCAATCATCTCGACTTAAATTACATATTTTTTCAGCGCATGCTCTAGGATCTCGTTAAATGCTTCCACTGTTCTTTTTCCCCGAGGGTGATAATGTGTGCTCTTCTGATGATAAATATGAAATTATTCTATCAAAGAAACAATTTTTTATTCAAAAAATGGGTCCCCTGATCATTCATAAGGATTCTCATACATCCAAAACTCATAATGATATTCTCAAATAGAAACCACACAACAGTCTCTGAGCTACAATCTTTGACATGTTCTACTTCAACCCATCGGGTTAAGTAATCTGTCGCAATGATTATATATCTTGCACCTAACCTTTTTACTTGTGGGTTGATCGATCCAATGAAATCAACTGCCTATTTATCAAAAGCCTACAATGTAACTTGTGGTATTAATCACATCTCATCTCTTTTGGATGGCTTCCTGACTCACTGGAAGAGATCGTAGGTCTTAGAGAACTCCTTAGTATCCTTATGAAGGGTGGGCCACCAAAGTCCCATGAGTAAATTTTTTTGATCTGTCACATTCCCTGCATAGTGCCCTCCCACAATTCCTTCATGTGCTTCTGATAATATCACAGGCCTCTCATGCTCCATTACACATCACCAAAGAATACCATCTGTGCCTAACTTATACAAATTCCCCACTATGAGTTGATAATCTGCTTCTTTTACTACTAACTGTTTTTTTTGCGCAATTGTAAAGTTAGGTGGGGCTACTCCTGTGCTCAAGAATTAGACAATATAGGCAAAGTAATCATTGACCATTTTTACTACGAAATAGTGCACATATGGTAGATTGTCATCCACATTTTCCACATCTTCCCCTATTAATATGCACGACAAATGATCAGGTCTTGTATTTAATTTTCCTGGTTTCACAATCTCTTCAAAATCATACTCATGAAATAGTAATATCCATGTGCATATCTTCCCCCCCAACAATAGATTATTAACTAATTATCTCAATGAAAAATGATCTGTGTACATCTTAAAAGTGTGATCCCATTAGATAATGCCTAAAATTTTGTAGTGCATACAACATTGCTAGTCCTTCATGCTCTATAGTAGTATAATTTTGTTTGGTAGTCGACAAATTTCTGCTGGAAAATGAAATAGGATGATCCAAAACTCCTTCCCTTGGATGATATAGGACTACACCTAATGCTATAGAGAACACATCTATGCGGACATGGAATTCCTTCTTCCAATCTGGAAATACTAAAATCAGTGCAGTAACTAGTTTCTGCTTCAAGGTATCCAAACTTTACTGGCATTCCTCGTTCCATTGAAATTTTACCTCCTTCTTCAACAACTTTTCCAATGGGGATGTGATCTACGCATATCCCTTAATAAACTTTCTGTAGTACCCCATGTGACCCAATGTTGCTCATAGTTGTCGCACTGATGTAGGTGGTGGAAGATCAATAATAATAACAATCTTCGCAGGATAAACCAAAAGTCCTTGTTTACATACTACATGACCTAAAATGACACCAAATGGTGCATAGAAAATACACTTCTTCAAGTTCAAGGAAATCCAGAATTTCCTACATCTGTCCAACATCCAGCACAAAATTTCAATATGGTCCTTCAAAAAACTGAACATTGTCCAATCATCCATGTCTACTTATATGAATTTATGAATAAATTCTTTAAAGGCTACGACAACAACTCGAGAAAATACTGCTGACGTATTTTTCAACCCGAAAGGCATAACTGTATACTGGTAACATCCCCATTCTATTGCAAATTTTATCTTATGCCTATCCTCTTGTGCAATCTTAATTTGGTGGTATGTAGAGAATCCATCAGTAAATGAGTAAGCTTCTTGTCCTCGTACATAATCCAAAGATTCATCGGTAAACAAGGTAGGAAACGGGTCATGTAAGCAAGCTTCATTTAATTTCCACATATCCACGCAAATTTTGATTCCACATGTCTTCTTGTCCCGAATCACTATCAGAATGATCCATTCTAACTCTGCGACATGTTCAATAATCCCAGCTTCCAACATCCTATCTATTTCTACTTTCAATTTCTACTTATATACAGTCTCTGCTTCATTGGCTTCACATCTGGCTTAAGAGGGATCCTCATTTCCCCTAGGTCCCCAACAATCCCTTTCATTTATGAAAATGTAGTCAGGAAAAGGTCATGATATTCGCATAGTAAATCAACAATTTTCTTGATAGATTCTTCATTCCAGTAATCTCCAATGTTTGCAAACTTGGGATTATCCTTTGTACCAATATTCACCTTGCGCATTTTCAGTGACTTTTCATACTTGATAGTTTCAAGCTTGGGACCCTCTACTGTGCGCTCTCCTTCGGTTTCTGGTATTTGTAAATTTCCCAGCTCTTCATTCTTCTGGTATTCTCCAACAACGTTATAGCATTCCAAACCTCTCGAACAATCGCATAATATCTAGGCACACTACATAAGGGTACTGGTCTCATCAAGTTTTCTGATGTAAATATCTTGTTCTTAATAATAAGTAGCAATGTATCTACCGAAGGGGCATCATCTTCAAACTTGAAATTTGCCTTGAAGTTGCGAGTCAAATATTCCCAATCTTCTATTTCTATGCATACTTCTAATTCTATATACCAATTCTTCAGGATCACATCCAGAGTGTGTACAAACAAGTGTGTCAATTCCTGCTTAGGTACTGAGCTCCATGTCGCAGTGCATTGTGCAAGATGATTTGTAGGACAACTCAATCTAGTATACTTCTATGCAATATATTTAGTTCTTGTTCCGAATCTGACCTGCAACAAAATTATACATTGCTATCATTTCTCTATTCTATCCTTATGTGGAGCCCACCATCTTCCAGGAGTCGCGTTCAACATGATATGTAAAGCTAACAATCTCTCTTGTTCTTACATATGCAATTCAAATTATTTTACAAAAGAATCAATATATGTTAGTCCATCATACTTCAGAGGATCATGTATCTCAACTCCAATCCAATGCAATGTGCAAGTAATACAAGCACATATCCTTGTAGATACTTCATGTAACCTCTGTTGCCAATGTTCCAAGGCTTCTTTTGAATCTAATGCGTAAGAAATGATACTTCGCTGACCAAGTAGACCCTCAACAGTAGGATCAATATAGTCATCCACTCGGGTGGTCACATTGGAAAGGTTATCGAGTTATTTTCCCCTTTCCAGTTCCACATATCATCTTCCTTATGTGGGATCCAATGGCGCAGTAACTCTCAATTCTCCTACTTCAAATATCATTTATCTCTTTTTTAGATCAATACTATTTTGGTTATCGAAAGCCCAATCAAGTCCAAGTAACACTAGATGCGGTTTACTACCATCCACTATATTGATTACTTCAAAATATACTATACTGCGCAATCCATCGATGTTAACATTCACCCATGTAAGTCTTCCAATCACAACAATATTGTGCTAATTTTCTAGCCTCAAATGAATTGGTCACTAGATCAAATTTGGTTTTCCCATCATTTCCTATGTCTTCTTTAGAATGAAATTCACATCACATCTCAGATCTAAGATGATATTATCCATATCGTAGTTTCCTACCTATGCATTAAGTCAGAATTCCATGTTCGTCCTTTTCCTGTGCTATACCTGGTTAACTGCTCATTGTGCAACACATGCTTGTTTATGTTGCGCTCATTGGTCGATCATCCCATGAAACACGTTTAATGCAGTTTCATCCTCACCGATTCCCCTCCGTTTTGAATTCTAGATTAGTTGTTTTAAATGCGAATGATTTAACTGTTAGACATTTCTAGAATACAACTGTTGTTACAGTTTAGTTCCTTCTTGCTAGATGCGCATAAACTTGTCTCATGAGAATTAGAAGTCGATTGCTGAACATTGCTAGAGAACTGCTTTCCCTTTTTCTGCATTAGGTTAAAATCTTGTTTCCGAGAAATAAAAGTGTGAAGTACCTTCTTGCAATAAGTAGATTTCCTTTCTGCAAATATTATAGAACTTCTTCTTGCAAAAGTAAATTAGAAAGTTAGATTAGAGTAGGCAATCCAGGGTTCTTATACATTCATCAGTTTAGATTGCAATTATGATTTCAAATCTGTAGAACTCTAGCTGTATCAACACAACTGTGTTAGTGATAATGTTTTTTTTTTTTTAAACTTACCTACTACAATTAGATTAGAGATGCTTTCATAATCTAGCATAGACTGTGCACAATTATATTGAAATAACAGACTTCCTTGGGTTGACAATTTATATTGAACACTTTGATTTTCTATTCAATTAGGTAATTAAAGTGCCCAACATAGACATGCATCATTTGACTTCCTCATGTATACACAAATCCTGATTCCTCCTATTTTTTTATCATGTACCACCATTGGACTTATCCATTCTTATTCCACCATTGGTTCAATAATCCTTGCTTCCAACATTTTATATATCTCTTCTTTCACCTTCTATTTATACTTCAAATTTAACCTATAGGGTCTCTGTCACACTGGATTAGCATTTGGTTTCAAAGGGATATTCATCTCGCCTAATTCCCTATCTATCCTCTTCATCTCTGAGAATGTAGTTGGGAGTAGATCATGATACTCACAAAAATAAATCTGTAATCTTCTCCACAGTTTCATCATTCTAATAATCACCTATCTACACAAACTTTGGGTTTTCCATTGTCCCAAAATTTACCTTTCATGTCTTTAGTGACTGTGTATACCTAGCAGATTCAAGCTCTATCCCTTCTACTGCACACTCCCCCTCAGTTTTAGGTACTTGTAGATTCCTTGGATAATCCTCATCGTGTTCATCTTTAGAAACATTGTAACATTCTATTAATTCATGGACAATCATAGAATCTATGTACACACTACACATAGGTACCACCTCCATGGGCCCTTCTTCTGAAAAAATCTTGGTTCAAATGACTTGTAATGTTGCATCTATTAATGGATATTCATGTTCAAAAGTAAATGTAACATTGAACCTATGATTCAAGTCATCCTAGTTTGTTGTTTCTCTACACATTTCTAGCTCCATGTACCAATTATTAAGAATTGTATACAATGTTTGTATAAACCTTTGTGTCCATTTTTTCTTCGGGACCAAACTTCATATGTCTCTGCAGTACATAATATGATATGTTGGGTTTCTTACTCCCGTATATTTATGTGAAATATACTCCACCTCAGTACCAAATCTTACTTGCATTAGTCTTCTACAATGTGACCAGTCTTCCATTCCCTCTTTTTGTGCAACCCACCATCTGGATGGAGTGGTATTCATGAAAACATCTAATGCCAACATTATTTGTCATTCAGGTACCTGCAACTCAAACTCCTTTACAAACATGCTTATACCATTAAATCCATCATACTTGGGTGGATCACATAACTCCATTCCAATCCAGCGCAATGATCAAGTTATGCCTGCATGTTGTCTAGTTGATACTTCATGCATCCTCTGCTACCAATGTTCTAGAACTTCCTTTGATTCCGACACACATGAGCTAATGCTTCTCCAACTTAGTGCACCATCTACAGTGGCATTAATATAATCATACATCTATGTAGTCATATTATACAATTTGTCAATTATGTTCCCTCTCACTAGATCTATATACCTCTTCCCTTTTGTCAGATCCAATGGTGTAGTAACCTTCAAGTCCCCTACCTAAAATATCATTTCCCTCCTTTTGAGATTATTGATCACCTAATTTTCAAAGTACCATTCTAACCCCATTAGTGTTGGATATGGATGACTATCATCCACGATATTGATGACTTTGGAATCTTCTACACTGTGCATGCCATCTATATTCACAGGTACTCTTGTCAATCGACCAATCGAGACTATCTTGTGCTGGTTTCCCAATATTAACTGAACAAGAGACCAAATCAAATTGAATTTCCCCATTGTTTCCCATGTCTGCTTGGTAACACATTAACATCAAAAACCGAGTCTAAAATAGCGTTATCCACATCATATTCCCCAATCTATGCACTTAATTTGAATTCTCCATTGGTTCTATTTTTACGCAGTACCTGATTCACTACCCTCTGTGCAACGAGAATTTCCCTTTATTGTGTGCAATGATAAATCAATTCACATAATTCATTCAACGTAGTTTCATATTTCATTAATTCTATGCAAATTCTTAGAAATTTTCTTAGATTACTTACCTTCTCAAGAGACTTTTCTGGTATAGTATGATCACAGACCAGAGGTGCAGATGATGTTGATGCTACCCAATATGATCCCAACATATATTTTCTTTCCCTTTGATACATCTCCCTTTCTTGCTGAGGGTCAAATGTCGGCATAGGTATTGTTTATTTCCTCACCCATTTCTCAACTTGCTTTCCTCCATTCGTCGCATCAACCTATGTTCTATGTCCTCTCCGTATAACAATTGTTATTCTAGGTATTTCGTTGTGTTTCTCGATAGATATCTTATGTACGTTCTGATTTGGGTTCTGGTTTTGATTCCCTCTTTCTTGTCACTTCACAAGTAGTTGAGGACAATCTTCTACTGCATGATCCAGTGCTCTATAATATGTGTAGGTTGTACACAAATTCATGTAGTCCCGAGCTAAGTGTCCCATCTGATTACAAACTGTAACATATTATTGGTCCTCTAGCTCATCTACCAAAATTTCCTCTGCCTCCACCTCTGCTAAATACTCCTCGGTTTCCGGGATTAAATCCTCTCTGATTGTTATACTGTGGACCCCCTTCTTCTGTCGCGACATTTTCCTCCTGAATTCTATACATATCCAAAGTGTGCTCTTTCATTAGATCAAATGTGTGGAAATCCTTCTCTTCGTTCCCTACTAACTTGCAAAAGTTGAAAATCAAGTTCATTGGCATACTTTGGTATTTCTACAGTAAAGGACACTCAGTCGAATGATGTCCCCATTTCTCACCTATTTCATAGTATCCCCCTCCTGGTAATGGATTCGGTGCTCCAGTTTCCAAATACTACACAAATGTTGGTCATCCATCCTTATGGTGGCCTTCGGTCCTATTATCGCACAATTTATACTGTCACCTGAATAGGAAATCCCTTTCTTTTAGGAGTAGAAAGAAACTGCCCCGAGGGAGGCGTCCCTAGTGACCTAAAGGGTTGGTGAACTAAGGAAAGGATAAAGGTACTCCCCTCTAAGTGGTCACTCAAGTCAAAGGATATCACAAGGTTTATGTCTCAAGGGGATGAAGCAAATGTAAAATATGAAGTGTACCTTCTTGGAACAAGACAACAAAGATATATATGGCAGTTTTAAGTACAAAATGATGTTAATGTTTCAATAAGACGGTAAACCAGTGAAATGTATGTTAGCTAATATGAAAGTGAAGAAATTAATAAGTTTCCAACAACAATGAGAAATATGTAAAAAATGCAAGAATAATCTTCAGAAAATTCTTTTAAATACAATGAAAATATAACGTTTGTCACTTAGAATGATAATATCTTCTCATAAACAAAATCCGAAGTGCTTAGCTAGAAATAAGAATTGAATATGCATAAATGTTTTTTCTCTACTATGGTTGTAGAAACCAATTATAACATCAACGATAAAGTTAGCTTTTTGGGCTAGGTTAGTGTTAGTTTTAGTCAGTAAAGGTAGAAGTTCAAGGTTTGAATGTTGGTTGATTTCTCAAGGAGGAAGAGGTGAAGACTAGTGCCTTAATAGGGTGATGGAGTCAAGAGGTGGAGAAATTAACTTGGAGCAAATAAAAATAACGATATTACTAATCTAAGTAAATATTGGATCTAGGGAGAGTAGCACCTTAAGTCTTCCTAGGATCTAATATTTGAGAAGGGGAGCTAACTAGGGTGTAGGTTGTTCTATGCCCTAGCGCTTCCTTCTTCTTAGATTTATTAGAGGATATGTTTTAATGCAACACAATTGATCAAGGCTTCTAAAGTGATATCACTTTAGGGATTTATAAGCTTGACAATGTAAATCACCTTTAGCAAAGACTAACAAATATAGAGTAAAGAAGTAACACCATAAGTTCTTTACTCCTAGGATTTATTAAGCATGCAATTTCATATTCTTTATCATGAGAAAGAAAATATACAATAACCATTCAAATGAAATGACAAAATGCAGATTTACTTACTTCACCAAGAATAATGATACCATAAAACCCTAGATTGAAATATGTCTTCATCAAAATGATTCAATGTGCAAGTAAAGAGACTCCAAGAGTGGTGCACATAACTGTTTCATCCAATATACCCCAACTAGGGTGCAAATTTCAGTCTTCTTCTCTCACAATGAGAGTTATGATGAAAATGAATGTCAATTAGGTGTTTTTATATCACCTTTAGCACATTAAAATGTCATTAAATAATTGAAATAGGGCCAAACTCACAAAATTTTCCCTTTTAATTCAATTTTACAAAATTACATCAATAAAACCCTAGTAGGGTGACATCATGCCCTTTCTAGGGTGACGTTGAGCTCAAGTGTGGGACGCCCAACCCTAAATAGTGGAATGTTGGGCCTTTAAGGGCCTAATCATGCCATCATCTACTAAACATTGTGAAAAACATCTTTCTTTTACTAGAACATCATCTCCATGAAACCCTATCCCCTCAATGATGACATCATGGGCTGGGTGAGTGGTCTTTAGGCCTCCAAAGGCCATCATCCTAGTGAAGAATGGTGTATTTCATCCATCTAGGTCTGCCAGAGTGCCTCCAAAGGAAACAAATTCTTTCTTCAATGTGCAAATCAGTCACCCCTGTCATGCCCTGGGCTTGGGATTTCAACATCCATCCATGGGCTTTAGGCCCTCATGAAGGTCTGAACTGGTAATTTCCTCATGAATACCTGTCCATCAGGAAAAATCCTACAAAGACAACAAGTACATCCTCTATAGGTCCATAAGTCACAAGTATCATGGCAAGTAAATCACATCTAATAATCAAAGCACCCAAACATGTGAATCAAACCCCCCTAGCCTAAACAAATTCTCAAAGATGTTATACCACTTTCCAAATTTAAGTTTGGAAAGGGTCTCAATATGTCCTATCAGGTCAATAACCCCTATTTTTATGGTGTTTCCTCGGTGGAACCAATACCCGTCTTGTATGCATGTGATATGATGTGGGATAAACTCTTGGGCATGGGGTTCATAACATACAAGGGTTTGTATTGTCTTACCTATGGTTTCCTTTGTAGAGGGTGAGCGGTCCTTCGTCCATGATGGAAATATTTCCAAGCCCACTTATTGCCATTTTCTTAATCCTTTTTCTTTTTTATTCTTTTATGTTTCAAGGAACTAGGTGGAGGCCACTGTCTTGGCTTGGTGTCTAAGTATGACGGTGTCATTCACAAATAATTTGCAAAAATGAGAAGGTTGGCTCGTGATGAGACCCCTTTTCCCCCAATCATGCTACCGAGAGACACTACCCTGTTTTGGTGACCAGATGATGGTAGTGTCTTACCGCTAAGAACCTATGATAATGATAGGTTGGCTCGTGATGAGGCCTCCTATCCCCCAACTAACACCCTAAGTTATTATTTTTGCAGGTCCCCTATTTATTGTGGAGAAGCATTTCACTACTTTCTCAGGGATATTTGGGTTAAGCATATCAAAAGTGAATGATAGGATTTTGTCTTTTCCCTGCTACCTTTACCCTCTAGGCCTTTAGCCCCTTCTTCCCATGAGGTAAGGTACAATCCCTTCTTAGTTCAATGCACCCAAAAATCCCAAAAGGTGAGGAGGTGAAAATGATAGAGTGTGAAAAGTGACAAGTATGGTGAGGGACATACGATGACTCTTCAAGGAACCATCTAGTGGCAACCTATTCCTAAGGGAAACCAACTGACTAGGGCACCATGTCACCCTCCCTGGGTTTAAACAAGGCAAGGAGCATAAATTCCAAGCAAACATTTCGAAATCAAGAAATATTCATTGCAACATATTCAAGTGCTTCAAATATCAGAGTGATACATACCATGATACATGGACTCATTACCTCATGGAGAAATACCCATTATCTTTTGGCTGCCTATGGAAAAAGGGCACGTAAGGTAAGGGATGAAACTAGGCCTAGAGGTAAAACTTAACTTCCAACCAAAGGCTTGTTGATTTTGTACATGAAACTAAAAAATCCTACAACCAACCAAAGGTTGAAAAAAATCATGTATGATAGGCAGGTGACTATCATGAAAGAAACCCTCAACTATATCTATAGTAGAACAACAAGATGATAATAACAGAGGTTATAAATTCTTATCACAAACATCCTAATCTAGGGAGACAATATCCCGACCCTCATCAAAGTTAGAGCACANAGGCAGGTGACTATCATGAAAGAAACCCTCAACTATATCTATAGTAGAACAACAAGATGATAATAACAGAGGTTATAAATTCTTATCACAAACATCCTAATCTAGGGAGACAATATCCCGACCCTCATCAAAGTTAGAGCACAATGATGCTTGAAAATGTTCTTCATAAAATAGATCCAAGTGCTCAAAATAATACTCATCAAAATTCTCAAGGTATGACCAGAAATAATCATGAGTACATTGCATTAATTCATCCTTGGGTGTTTTCAATATATATGTAAATGTATCATCTCCTTGTTGCCAAATGTCTGAATCAATAGTAGTCTCATATGATAGTTGTAAAGGAAACAATTGAAAATGTCCTTCCATATCATAAATGGGATCCCCATCATGACCAACCAAATCCCATTTACATATTCCAACATGTATGAACTCATCAATATTATCAACCATGTCATTACCTTTATCATAACATGAAGGTCTTAGTACATCTAAGGATTCCTCTAACACTTCTTCACTTTCCAAATCACAAAATAAAGCATCATCAAAATCTTGAAAAGGGAAACAACTTACCATATTCACTTCTTCTTGTGTAGGAGTGACAAAGGCTTGGATGAATTCATAAAATGTAAGAGAATATATTAGTACTTCGTCCTCATGACTCGCCTCTTCAACCATATCGTCACCTTCATTACAATATGAAGGGTTTGGCTCATCCAAGGATTCCTTCACTTCTTCACCTTCTGAATCATAGAATAGGGCATCACAAAAAACCTGAAAGGAAAATGATTGACCTCATTCTCTTATTATTGTGTAGGAAGAATATGATCTTGGATGGATTCATTGGAAGGAGGAGAATTCATCAACACTTTATCTTCATGATTGACATCTTCAATCTCTTTTTCTTCAACCAGATCCTTGTGATCTTTGGTAGAATTATGAGTAAATTATTGCTTTTCCTTCTGGGATTGGTAACCTTCATCAAGAACCCTCTCTTCAAGATCTTTTTTGAATATTGGTACCCACCTTTCATTAAACTCTTTAACAAAGATGTTAATGGAAGCTACATTTTCTGGTCTAAGAATACATGGGCTGTCCTCAGGGTTATCAACCTTGACTTCTAGATCAGAGAAATGTTCCTTCCTGGTGGAGGAAATACTTAATTCAATTTGTGTAGCCATGCCATAGGATTATTTGATTGTCCTTGGGCCCTTTTCATTGAGGAGGAATGCTAATTTCCCTGAGAATTCCTGGTATAGAGGAATATTAGGTATTCATTTCCTGGGTGAGATATTTTAGGGATTTGCTGTAACAACCTCTCAAATATAGTATGGAATTCCTCAATGGTTTCACTCTCATTATTTTTTATGCCAATGAGTTCATTTTACAATAATTACATACACTCTTTGACACTATCTTTTAAGGAATATCTCTTCTAGTTTATCCTTGGATGTGATTTTTGCATCAGGGAGACTATCATACCATACTCTACATCATCATGAAGAGTGGCAGAGAGGAGTTTCATGGCCAGATATTCAACATCATCACTGATAGGGTGGAGATGAAAGAAATCCCAAAAATTAGTCATGTGTTCTTCATCACTATCCATATCACTACCAGTGAATCTTGGGATCCAATTTTCATATCTTTCAGCCATTCATCGGGGCACTCATATCTAAATATTTGAAATTACCCAGGTCCCATTGAGAATCCATAGTTGGATTTTTCATTAGTGGAGTCGTGAAATAATCCTTCTAGGGATTATCAAAGGGAAAAGAGGGAATCACCCTCAGTGGAGTCGCCAAGTAAGCTTGTAAAGTAAGAAGGCTTTGAGGAAAAATATTACCAAGAATGTGTCTTTCGAGGAAAATTAACTCGATTTTCCCCGACAACGACGCCAAAAATGTTATCGCACAATCTGTACTTTCCCCAAATCCTAAGGCAAGTAAGGGATATTGGTGTAACAAGGGGATGGCCTATCACTATCACCTCAATAGGAAATCTCTTTCTTTTAGGAGTAGGAAGAAACTAACCCAAGTGAGGCGTCCCTAGTGACCTAAAGGGTTGGTGAACTAAGGCAAGGATAAAGGTACTCCCCTCTCACTGGTCACTCAAGTCAAAGGATATCACAAGGTTTGTGTCTGAAGGGGATGAAAAAAATGTAAAAGATGAAGTGTACCTTCCCAAAACAAGACAACAAACATATATATGGAAGTTTTAAGAAGAAAATGATGTTAATGATTCAATAAGACAATAAACAAGTGAAATGTATGCTAGCTGATAAGCAAGTGCAACAATTAATAAGTTTACAACAAAAATGAGAAATATGTAACAACTACAATAATTATCTTCAGAAAATGGTTTTAAAGACAATGAAAATATAGCGTTTGTCACCTAGAATGATAATATATTTTCGTAAAAAAAATCCGAAGTGCTTAGCTAGAAATCAACATTGAATATGGAACAAAATTTGTGCTCTACTATGGTTGTAGAAAACAATTATAATAACATCGATAAATTTATCTTTCTAGGCTAGGTTAGTGTTAGTTTTAATTAGTAAAGGTAGAAGATCAAGGTTTGAATGTTGGTTGATTTCTCAAGGAGGAAGAGGTGAAGACTAGTGCCTTAATGGATGGAGTCAAGAGGTGGCATAATTCACTTGGAGAAAATAACAATAATGATATTACTAATCTAAGTAAATAATGGATCTAGGGAGAGTATCACCTTAAGTATTCCTAGGATCCAAGTTTTGAGAAGGGGAGCTAACTAGGGTGTAGGCTCCTCTAGGCCCTAACGCCTCCTTCTTCTTATATTTATTAGAAAATATGTTTTAATGCAACACAATTGATCAAGGATTCTAAAGTGCTAGCACTTTAGGAATTTAGAAGCTTGGAAATGTAAATCACCTTTAACAAATACACTCAAATATAGAGTAAAGAAGTAACACCTTAAGTTATTTACTCCTAGGATTGATTAAGCATGCAATTTCATAATCTTTATCATGAGAAGAAAATATACAATAACCATTCAAATGAAATGACAAAATGCAGATTTACTTACTTCACCAAGAATAATGAAACCATTAAACCCTAGATTGCAAGGTGTTTTCACCAAAATGATTCAATGTGCAGGTAAAGAGACTCCAAGAGTTATTCTCATCACTATTTCAGCCAATATACCCCAACTATGGCGCAAATTTCAATCCTCTTCTCTCACAATGAGAGTTATGATGAAATTGAATGTCAATTAGGTGTTTTTATATCACCTTTAGCACATTAAAATGTTATTAACTAATTAAAACAGGGTCAACCTTACAAAATTTTCCCTTTTAATTCAATTTTACAAAATTACATCACTAAAACCCTACTAGGGTGATGTTGAGCTCAAGTGTGGGATGCCCATCCATAAATAGTAGAATGTTGTGCCTCCTAGGGCCTAATCATGGCATCATCTACCAAAAGTTGTGGAAATTATATTTCTTTTACCAGAAAATTATCTCCATGAAAACCTAGCCCCTCAATGATGACATCATGGGCTAGGTGAGTGGTCTCTAGGCTTCCAAAGGCCATCGTTCCAATGAAGAATGGTGTTGATCATCTGTCTAGGCCTTTTAGAGTGCCTCCAAAGGCATCAAATTCCTTCTTCAATGTGCAAATCAGTCACCCATGTCATGCCCCAAGCTTGGGGTTTTAGTGTCAATCCATGGGCTTTAGGCCCTCATGAAGGTCCGAACTGGTCCTTTGATTATTAGATGAATGTCTGAACTGGTCATTTAGGGTAAACTCTTGGGAATGGGGTCCATGGCATACAATTGTTTGTATTGTATTACCTATGGGTTCCTTTGTAGAGGATGAGTGGTCCTTCATCCATGATGCAAATATTTCCAAGCCCACTTATTGCCATTTTCTTAATCCTTTCCCTTTTTTATTCTTTTATATTTAAAGGAACTAGGTGGAGGCCACTGTCCTGGCTTGGTGTCTAGCTATGATAGTGGCATTCACAAATAATTTGCGAAAATGATAATTTTGGCTTGTGATGAGACCCCTTTCCCTGAGTCATGCAACTGAGAGCCACTACCCTGGTTTGGTGACCAGATGATGATAATTTCATGCTGGTTTTGGAGCTTGATTATATTCCTGATTCAAAGGTCTTTTTTTTCAGTCATGTTTATACCCCATGAAGACTTTACACCCCAGAAGAATGTACACTCATCCACGCGGGGGAGTGCAGGGTGGGTTACCCCCCCTGTAGGGTCCGGGGGCAAGTGGAACCTCAGCGGGGGTTCGGGGGTAAACCCCTCGAAGGAAAAATTGCCTTGTAAATGTATATTGTTATTTCATAGTATATCTAGAACGTTCGTTATAAGGTCACATATATGACGATAGAAGCTATGTTAAGGTTTTTTTCCCTAGAAGGAAACCCTCTTTTATGAGGGAAAAGTTATTCTAAGTGATGATACTGTGAGAGAAAGAAGAGGAAGTTACAATGGGTGTGGTGTAGGTTGTATCCCTTCATTTGTTGGATAATAATAAAGGAAGGACTTGACAATTTCTCTGGTGGAGGTAGCCCACATTGGGTGAACCACATATATCTATGTCTCTATTGTAGTGTGTATCTTCTCTGTTTTATTTCCGCATTTGTTTTATTTTATTGCTTCACGATCCTGTTTTTATAACAACTAGTCTCAGAGCGAAAGGTAACTCGCAGGAAAAGAGGGTTCCTGGTTTGAGTGGGAGAAATGGCGGAAGATGGAAAGTTTAGGGTCAAGAAATTTAATGGCCAAAATGACCAGTTATGGAAGATGCACATGAATGATTATTTATATCAGAAGGATCTATTCCTACCATTGGGTGGAATAACAAAGAATTCGACAGCCATGAAGGATGAAGAATGGGAGATTCTTGACAGAAAGGCTCTAGGAACGGTACGGTTGAGCCTGGAAGCGTCAATGGATTTCAATATTTCGAATGAAAAGACAATAAAGGAGCTAATAGACACATTGGATAAACTGTATGAAAAACCCTCAGGGTCCAATAAAGTATTTCTAATGAAGAGATTATTTAATCTGAATATGTCAGAAGGTGGGTCTGTTGCATATCATTTAAATGAATTTAATACGGTTACTAATCAACTAAGTTCTGTAAAATTGGACTTTGATGATGAGGTCAGGGCTCTTCTAATCTTGTGCTCATTGCCAGAAAGTTGGAATGGCTTGGTCATGGTTGTAAGTAACTCTGTCTCTGGTTCAAGAAATTTAAAATTTGATGATGGTGTTGGTGTTAACCTTAGTGAAGAAATGCGATGGAAAAGAACATGTGAGACATCAGGTAATGCGTTCAACATGGAGAATAGGGGTAGAAAAAATGATAGAGGAAAGGTCTTAGGGAACCGCATGAATTCTAGGAAGGGTGGATCCAAATCCAGACTTGGAAAGTTAGAGTGTTTGAATTGTGGGAAGAAGGGACATCTGAAGAAAGAATGCAGAGCTCCAAAGAAACAAAGAGATGGACATCAGAAGAAAAATCAAGAAGCAAATGTAACAGGTGATGTGTTACAATATGCTTTGATTCTTTCTGTAGATAATATTTCTGAGTCTTGGGTAGTATATTTAGGGGCTTCATTTCATGCTACACCCCATAGGAAACATTTTCTATATTATGTTCAAGGTGATTTTGGATAGGTTCATTTGGGTGATGATGCACCATGCAAAATTGTTGGAATGGGAAAGGTAAAAATAAATCAAAGGAATGGAAACCAATGGTTGTTGAAAGAGGTAAGACATGTTCAATATCTAAGGAAAAATATAATTTCAATAGGGAAGCTGGAAAGTGAAGGTTGTATATCCATATTTACAGATAAGATGTGGAAGGTCACCAAAGGATCATTGGTGATAGAAAAATGATAGAAGGTAGGTGCATTGTATTTATGTACTGGTAATACTGACTCTTTTATCTCTTTAGCTTCTACAGGAGTGGATACAACACTGTGGAATCATAGTCTTGGACACATGAGTGGGAATGGGATGCAAATATTTCACAAAATAAATTTGTTGCCAGATCTTAAACAAATTGATTTGGATTTCTGTGAGCATTGTGTTTATGGAAAACATAAGAGAGTCAGATTTCTCAGAGTTGGAAAATAAAAGAAGAGTGAAATGTTAGAGCTTGTGCATATATATGTATGGGGACCAAATCGGGTATCATCTCTTGGTGGCTCTCGTTATTATGTTACTTTTATTGATGATGCAACTAGAAAAAAATGGGTTTATTGCATTCGACAAAAATATGATGTTTTTTATACTTTTAAGAAATGGAAATATTTTGTTGAGAATGTGACAGGAAAAAGGTTGAAGTGTCTCATATCAGACAATGGAGGTGAATATTGCATCAAGGAGTTTGATGATTACTGTTCATACCATGGGATTCGTAGAGAGAAGATAGTTCTAGGAACACCACAAGAAAATGGTGTGTCAGAAAGGATGAACAGAAAAATCATGGAGCATGCAAGGAGTATGAGATTACATGATGGTTTTCCCTTAAAATTATGGGTAGATGTTGTAGATACTTTTTTTTACTTAATAAACAGAGGTCCTTCAATCTATTTGGATGGTGGAATTCCAGAGGAGGCATGGACAGGTAAAAATGTAAACTATTCTTTTTTTAACACTTTCAGTTGTGAAGAATTTGTCCATATTGATAAAGAAAATAGAAGAAAGCTTGAGGCAAAATCCAAGAAGTGTATCTTTATTGGACACAATGTTAATTATTTTGGTTATCTCTTATGGGATTATGAAAATCACAAAATCATTAGGAGTAGAGATGTTATATTCAATGAGAAGGTTGTGTACAAAGATCAGTTGTAGGGAAAGATACAAGAAAACAAAAAACTAGAATACACAATGCTTGATGAGATTACTGAAAAAGAAACTCCAAAGGTACCGGAAAATCAAATTGTACAACAACAGGAGAAACAGGTACCTCAAACTCTTGCAAGTGTTGTTAGAAGATCTACTAGGTTAAGTAGACCCCCTAAACGATACTTTTTTGGAGTTACTTCACACACACCTAGGATTTATTTTTCCTAAGTTTTTTCCTTGTTTATTAGTCATAATTAGTCATTATCTAGTCTCCTATGTTTTAGGGGAGAATATTCCACCTGGAGAATATTCTCTTCAATTGACACTTTAGTTTGACTAGTAGAGTTGAGTCTAGATGTTGCATTGGTTTTGTCACCATGCAACATTGGCATCATCACCATGATAATGCACACTTGCCTTGGTTTCATTACCAGAATGGTGCATTACCCTTGATTCCTTGATATACTCCTCACTACACTATGTTTCAGTTAGTTAATTGAAGACTGGTTGACTGGTTAACTCAGCGAGGTGGCAGTTCACTCCCGTAACTGCCTGAGAGACTAGACTAGGTGAAAGTTCACTCCCGTAACTACTGGTGTGTGCCCAAATCACTCTATACCACCACCATGGCACATTGGTTCTCCTCCAATGCACATTTATTGAGTTATACAGAGTATATCATGTGTAAGTTATTCATTATTCATTACGGTTAATGAGAATTCTTCCATTCTTTCTCTCTTGCTTCTTTTTTCTTAATTTATCTTTGCAAA
>ML790920.1:60892-76706 GCA_009831015.1 Picea engelmannii | reverse complement strand
AAGAAAGGTATAGATTTTGATGAAATATTTTCTCCTGTTGTTAAATGACTTCAATTAGGACTATTTTAAGTCTTGTGGTAGTAGAAGATTTTCATCTTGAACAATTAGATGTAAAAACAAATTTTCTCCATGGGGATTTGGAGGAAGAGATTTATATGAAGCATCCACAGGGGTATGAGGTAAAAGGGAAGGAGAATTTGGTATACAGGTTGAAGAAGGGCTTGTATGGCCTAAAGCAAGCTCCAAGGAAGTGGTATTTGAAGTTTGATAGGTTTATGACAAAGCAAGGTTATAGTATATTTCATTATGATCACTGTGTTTATTTTAAAAGGCTAGAAAATGGAAGCTACATTATCTTGCTATTGTATATAGGTGACATGCTTGTTGCAGGGTCTAATATGCAGGATATAAATGCGCTAAACAATAAATTAGCTAATTCATTTGCAATGAAGTATTTAGGTTCTGCAAAGAAAATCCTTGGTATGAGAATAACAAGAGGTAGTAAAAATCACAAATTGACATTGTCTTAGGGTGAGTACATAGAGAAGGTGTTGGATAAGTTTAGAATGCATAATGAAAAACCAATTAGTACACCTTTGGCCAGTCATTTCAAATTAACTAAGGAAATGTGTCCCAAGACACGAGAGGAGATAGAATACATGTCTAGGGTCCCTTATTCATCAGTAGTTGGCATCTTGATGTATGTGATGGTTTGCATAAGACCATATATTGCACATGAAGAGGGAGTTGTGAGTAGGTATATGAACAATCCATGTAAAGAACATTGGGAGGCAATAAAGTGGTTTCTCAGGTATTTGAGAGGTACTGCTACTCATGCATTATGTTTTGGAGGTTCAGACACTGTTCTACAGGGATATGTTGATTCAGATATGGTAGGTGATAAAGATAGAAGGAAGAGCACCACATGTTATGTTTTTACTATAGGTGGAACAACAATAAGTTGGATTTCGAAATTGCAAAAGGTTGTTGCACATTCAACAACAAATGTAGAGTATGTTGTTTCTATAGAGGCTAGTAAAGAGATGATTTGGTTACAGAGATTTATGGAGGAATTGGTAAATAAAAAGGAGAATAGAAGGTTTTATTGTGACAATGAGAGTGCCATTCATATTGAAAATAAATCAACCTTCCATTTGAAGACTAAGCATATACATCTCATGTACCATTTCATATGATCTCTCTTGGAAGATGGAAATTTGAAGTTGGAAAAGATACACACTAGCAAGAATCTTGCATACATGTAAACTAAGGGAGTAACCAGGGAAAAACCAAGTTCCTGCTCAGTTTTAGTTGGTATTCAAGAATGAAGATGATACATTTTGAAGGTCCAAGAAGGATCATAGTCCAACATTTACAACAATGGTGGAGTTGTTGAGATCAGTCTCCAAGTGGGAGATTGTTGGTTGAGCTTGATTATCTTCTTGATTCAGAGGTCTTTGTTTTTATCCCTGTTTATACCCCATGAAGAATTTACACCCAAGAAGAATGTACACTCATCCACGTGGGGGAGTGTAAGGGGGGTTACCCCCCTGCGGGGTCTGGGGGAAAGCGAGCCCCCGAAGGAAAAATTTCCTTGTAAATGTATATAGTAATTTCATAGTAAATATGGATCGTTGATTATAAGGTCACATTTATTATGGTAGAAGTTCTGTTAGGGTTTTTTTCCCTAGAAGGAAACCCTCTTTTATGAGGGAAATGTATTGCGACTATGTATCATTGAAAATATTGTATTTTGAGTGAGGATATTGTCAGAGAAAGAAGAGGAAGTTACAAAAGGTGTGTTGTAGGTTGTATCCCTTCATTTGCTGGATAATAATAAAGGAAGGACCTGGAAATTTCTCTGGTGGACGTAGCCCAAACTGAGTGAACCATGTATATATGTGTCTCTATTGTATTGTGTATCTTATGTGTTTTATTTCCGCATTTGTTTTATTTTATTTCTCTGGATCCTTTTTTTCTAACATGTCATACCTCTAAGTACCCATGATCATGATAGGCTAGATCATGATGAGACCTCTTATCCCCCAACTAATACCCCGAGTGATTATTTTTCTAGGTCCCCTTTTTATTGTGGAGAAGTGTTTCACTACTTTCTCCAGGATATTTGGACAAAGCATCTCAAAGGTGAATGATATGATTTTTTCTTTTCCCTACTACCTTTACCCTCTAGGCCTTTAAACCCTTCTTCCCATGAGGTAAGGTACAATCCCTTCTTGGGCCAGTGCAACCGAAATTCCCAAAAGGTGAGGAAGTGAAACAGATAGAGTGTGGAAAGTGACAAGTATGGTGAGGGAAAAATGATGACTCTTCAAGGAACCATCCAACGAAAAAACTATTCCTAAGGGCAACATGTCACCTTCCCCATGTTTAAACAAGGAAAGGAGCATAAATTCCAAGAAAACGTTTTAAAATCAAGAAAGATTCATTGCAACATATTCAAGTGCTTCAAATATCAGAGTGATACATACCATAATACCTGGACTCATTACCTCATGGAGCAAGACCCATAGTCTTATGGGACTAGGACGGTGTGGTGAAAGGTGTTGCTGGTGAAATGTAGGATGCATAGAAGAATAAAAGATGGGCCCTCCAAGGCTATGCTTTGTTCATGTGGCTCTGGACACTCCATGTTTGCAACCTGTGGGCCTTGATACATGATCTCCTTTGTTACCCCTAGGCTAGGGGGTAACAATTTCTACACTTGGTACACCAAACTTGTTCCAGTTTCTCCTTCCATTTTGTAATCTCTGCCAGTTGAATCATCAATGAAGCTAACTATGAATGGACTTGCACCATCTCCTACAGGATATGCATCCAACTTCATTGCAATATCCAAAGTTGTAGGCTACGATGCAAACTTTTGTTGAATCAACGACCGATGAATGTGTGGTAGTAGTCCTGCAATAAACCATTCTTGGTTTTGTTGATTAGGGATCTCGAATGTCAATATAACCATGAGATACTTAAATAGTTGGTCATAGTCTCAAACTGACTCATTATGTACTTGTTTGATTTCCTTCAACTCTGTAATGTACTACAATTTAGACTTTGTCTTCTTGAACTCTTTCAACAATGCTTGTCTAATTTCTGCTAACATCCTTTCTAGTCCTGTAGGTGTGGTACTTTGTAGTTTCATGAACTAGACTAATGCACAATAGTTAAATTTTGTTTCCAACTGTGCAATATTTAAAACCTCATCTTAGACATTCTTTTTAGACCAAATTATTTCACATATGAATATATGTTGTTCTGGGTCCTCCGAGACAACTCCCTAGAACTCAGACAGTCTCAGTCTGTTGTCTAACTCTTCCATGTTGTTTTGTGTAGTACCTGCCCTTGACGACGTTGGTTGAATCTGACTCAATGCACTACCTCCACTGCTCTGGCTACTTCTACTCTATCAACCTCTTGTACATTCTTCCACTGGGTAGTACTCCAAACTTGTCTTCCTCTTTTGATACAACTTATTCATTTCTATGCATTCACTCCATCCCTTCCTTCTTCATTTCTTCCTTCATTCTTTCTTACCTTTAGACTATCCTCTTGTCATATCCCGGTTTCCCTATGTGTGTGAAGCCCCTTATCAATTAGATTGCATTGCCATCATGCACTTGTCGCACAACTACATCTTTATCCAGGTACCCAATGATTTCATAAACCTCCCACGTGGAACCTTGAAGAAATCTCTCTCTACAACACTATATGATTATGTGAAATCCATTGCAAATTATATAATATAACATCCTAATATATTGTCCAACCAGAAATCAATTGCACGAGAAGTCTTATTACTTATATATTTTAACTTCCTTACCAACTTAGGAGTCCAATTCCTCGGTGCTGCAGTTTAGTACCTTACAATTTTTTCCACTAATCTTTCTAACCACTCAGTTAAGATAATAAAAAATTCACCAAAGAAAATCTCATGAAGCTTTGTGTACACATCCCTTTGCATCCATTTCTCATCGATCATCCAAGGGTTTCTATTATCTTTTTGAGAAAATTCTCATTCCTTCCCTTCTATCCATTATGAGATCTCTTTCTTGGTTGGCCTCCAAAACATTCCCTCAATCACAGATTCTAGGTCCCGACAACAGAACCATTTTTTGGTGCATCGTTCTAAGACCCTAGGTTAAAGTTATCTAACCAACAAAGCCTTTAGACACCAACCCTTTAGAATCACCTGCATGAAAGTGAAGTCTCACCCAAGGTGTTTATTAGGGATGCATGAACCAAGTTTCTACAAGGATGAGGAGATAGGAGGTTATCATCATGTTTATTATTACTTATCTACCCTGTGTGCAATATTTTGTATATCTTTCCCTTGATTAATTAGTAAAATTTAAGTATACAACATAATTTTAACACATATTGCAACATAAACTATTCATTATAACATTAATCTTTATTGTGCATGAAACATCTACTACACAGATATAGGTCTAGTTATGAATAATTAGAACATGCATGGATAATCACATAAACAGACATTCAGACAAAGTGATTAACGTGGTTCACCAAAATTTGGGATACATCCACAATGAATGGCTTCTTTATTATTCTTTGTGAAATTCATCTCAAGCTTTCACATTGTTCTTACAATAGATATATCATGAGTACTTCTCTATTATTCCTAGGCGCTCTGCACTGCAAGCTTCTCTCGACAAAACTCTCCCTACACCTCTAGACACAAACTCTCTCTCATTCTTAGTCTATTCTCTCAGTATCAACAACAACCTATTCTATCCGACCCATTACATATTCACAGAATTTAGGAATCAAAACCCTACTTGTTTATCCCCCAAACACCTATGAGAAATCATGACAACTCATTGCTTGAGCGTGATTTTTCCTGTCTTTGCACGTGCATGATGCTTTTATCTTCCCAGTTGTTGCTCTTCCTAATTTTTTGTTTCTACCTTCTTTTTCACACACCCTCATTATTTTTTCTTCAAACTACCTGTACAACATTTACCAATTCGATGGATCTGCTTTAGGAGGGGAGGGTATACATTATGGAAGTGTGAGGTGCAGAGGGGGGAGTACAGTGCCAAATGGTAAATTTGGGTGGTGTTGTCAGCAATATTAAGGTTTCACGTAGCCATCTCGTGGGGAACTATCTGCTATGGGATTTGAAGGTACACGATGAATGAATTATCTATCTTGGGAATGATCTCCTTGTTATTAATGGAAAGAGGAAGTCTCGATGGGCATATTGTTTCTTGGCCTCCTGGTGGATATATAGGAGGATTGTTTGGTTTTCTCTTCTTCTGGTTTGTTCTTTCTTGGTAGAGTATTCTTTGTTGATTCCTTCATGGGTTTCATGGTATTGAAGGTATTTACTACTTTTTTCACTCTTGTCGTTCTCTCTCTTGTGGATAATTGTTTGGATCACACTTCGCCTGGTGCACTCTTTCCAGTAGACAATGGTTTCTCTAGGTATTTCTCTATTTTTGGTTCAAGGTGGTCCGTATTTTTATCCTTCATCTCTCTTCGTGCTCAATTGTTGGATATCTAGGGAAATTGGAGCAATATGGATACACGGGAATAGCATCAGGATGAGGAAATGGTGGATAATGAATTTGAGGAAAGACAACATTTGGTTATTTGGGTCAGTTTTCTTAGTTCCACTGTCTCATTTGATTTGGATACCCTGGTTCAACATAGATTTTTGGTGGGACAACTTCAGGATGAGGCTGATGTTTTGAGAAGAAAAATTAGATATCTTCAACTCCAGTTGGCTCAGAGGGATGCAGATCATGGGAATTCTATCCCTGGAGGGAGTATGGGTGGCACAAATGCTTCAAATATGGAACAAATTCCAGACTTAAATGACCGTGTGGCGTCTTGTAAAGACTCTGACAAGCCTGGAAATGACAGTGGGAAGGATCCAGATTCAAATCTATGAGTATGTTTTGTTTTACAACATGTATTAATGGTATCTATTACTGAATTTATACATTTTAGCATAGTAGTAGTGTTATAATTTGGCTAAGTCATAGTAGAAGGATAGAATTATGGATGTTAGAAGCTCTGACAGAGCTAGAATGTTTGTATGCTATGTGGCTCTTTTTTTTGTACTAAGTGGTTTTGAGAACACCCTTTTTAATGAATAAAAATCCACCATATTTTGTTGAAAAGAAAAACCACAATTAAGTAAAAATTGGTTGATATACATCGATCAACACCATTTTCTACCTTTTAAAATTAATGACACCGATCGACGTATATCAACCAATTTTTTTATTTAAATGTGGTTTTTTCTAGTTGACGACAAGCATGCATGGGGAAGATTAATAAACCATTAATATATTAATACATGATTAAAATATTAACGTATAAATCAAAGAATTAATATATTAATTAATTGAATGTAAATTACTGTATTAATTAATCATTACATTAATGTAATGTATAAATTAAAGTATTAGTACATTACATGATTGCATTAATGTGTACTATAATGTGTAATGTGTTAATTAATTAATACAATGATAATGTATTGTATTAATTAATTAATTAATACATTATTAAAGTATTAATAAATTATTAAGTAATAAATTACTAAAGTATCAATACATTAATGTATTATAACAATACATTAATAAAGTATTAATACATTAAAACATTAATAAAATAATACATTATTACATTAATCCTTTAAGTAATTGATCTAGAATATATTTGCAGAATGAATTGAATACAAATTATTATCAAAATATGCTTAACACAGAATAACTTATATATAGTAAAACTGGTTTCTATTCAATAAAGAAATATGTTGAAACTGTAAAATGCAGCAGAAACAAGATTGTTAGAATGGTGGTGGCTTATTTCTGAGAAGAGATGTGACAACTACGCTCATTCTCAAGAAGATGATTATAATGAGGCTCTGAAGGCCCTTTTACAATAAAAAAGAATGTCAAAAACCCTAGACATCCAAAAAACCTAACCGTAGGAGAGGAAGCGTCAAAAGTCATGTGGGCCCCGTTTGGGAAAGTTAGTACATCAACTTCCCTGGGTCGTAACTTTTGCATACGATCTTCATTTTAGGCGCACGATAGGCTATTGGAAAGGTCTATCCGATGACTACACATTTTGTTGCTATCTATCAAAGGTCATTTTGACTGTGGCGAGCCCTAAAAAATGTTGTTTAGGGCCTCAAAACAACCCCGCAAGTCAGGGACCTGAAAACTAGGGAAAAACTGCCAAAATGAGCCAGTTGGAATAGGTGGGAAGCCACCAACATCCATCTGGATCAGTCACACATTAAAATAAAATAATAATACATTATTACAGTAATAATATATTAATGCATTGATATGATAATACATTAAAGTAAAAATACCAATGTATCAATTAAGTAATATATTAATGGTCTATTAATAAATGTATTAATAAATAAATACATTAATGTGTTAAAGTATTAATTAATTACACCGAAGGCGTTATTTAATCAATGTATTAATAAATAAATACATTAATGTATTAAAGTATTAATGTATTAATTAATTACGTTGAAGGATTTCTTTTAAGGGGAGGTTCCCGTGAGCCCTTCGTCGTCTGTCCATAACCTATCAATGGAAAACACATATGCAATGCAACTCAACCTATCCAATTCAACCAATCATTTCTCCTTTGTCCCCACTACCTCCCATCGCCTTTATCGATGTCCACCTAGGTCTGATAATCCAAGAGGAGGCATCATGCACGTGTTTGTATTAACCCTCCAATTGTTCCTCCTCCTCAAAATTTGTACCCACTACCTCTGTATAACCTCAAAATTTGTACTTTCCGCCTCTTTGTCTACACAAGGACGTTCATCTCACATTGTGACAATGGGTTGTGTTCATCAAATTGAGACATTTGGAAATGTTTTTCGTATTGCAACATTAGAATATGTGTGTCACATTGCAATGTGAGGATATGTTTGTCACATTGCGATGACACAACTATGTTCATCACAGTATGACGTTACTATTCACATAGTCAATTTATGTTTGTCACATTACAACATTGGGCTATGTTCGTATAAGAGAGGGAACAACAATATCTTGGGAATCAGGTACACGATGAATGAATTATGAATGAATGATGTTTGATAGTTGTTGTCCACAGATGACCATGGTTGATCATTATTATGGATGGAATTCACCATGTTTGACCTTAACTATGACTATGGTTGACCATTATCTTACCCGTGGTTGACTATTGTTCACCATGACCAAGAGAATGGCTTATTGTGATTGACCTTAACCATGGTTGACTATGGTTAACCATGATTGACCTTGACGCAGACCAAATTTCAGTATGGTTGATTGTAGTTGACCTTCACCGTGGTTGACTATGGTTGACCAAGGTTGACTATTTTTTACCATGTCCTTGGTTGACCTTTATAGACCATGTGGAGCTGATTATGGTGGGCCATGTTGATTATGTTTAAACATGGTTTACTATGGCACTATAGCATTGCAATGCTGATTAGGTTTTTTTCATCACATTGCGACATGAGGTTTTGTTCGTCACATTGCAAAATTAGGTTTTGTTTGTCACATTTTGACATTAGGTTATGTTGATCACATTGCGATGTTGGGAAATGTTCGTCTCATTGCAATGTTAGTCTATGGTTGTCACATTACCGCATTATGTTATGTACATCACATTGTGACAAGGTTTTGTGTTTGTCAAATTGGGACGTTTGGAAATGTTTTTCGTATTGTGACATTATAATATGTGTGTCACATTGCAATGTGAGGATATGTTTGTCACATTGCGGTGACACGACTATGTTCGTCACAGTATGATGTTACTATTAACATACTCAATTTATGTTTGTTACATTACAACGTTGGGCTATGCTCGTATAAGAGAGGGAACGACAATATCTTGGGAATCATGTACACGATGAATGAATTAGGTACACGATGAATGCATTATTTCCACCATAAGTCTCTCTTTTGAAGTGGCCGAATTTATTATACTAACAACTACAATTTTCTCATGTTATTACATTCTTTGATCACCAACAAAAGCGCATGGTCAGGAAAAAGGTGGAATTTAGAGAAAGAATAAGTTCGTTCAAGGATGCTTATATGCTATAGAATCAATCGTTAGGTTGATAAAAGCACATGGTCAAGAGAAAGGTGCTCTAAATAATACCAGAACAAAGATTTATAGCCAGCTTATATTCCCCGTTACAAATAGACAATTCATTAAATTTTGTTATACAATATTTTTTATTATTTTGATTATATATATATAAGAAAAAAGTCTATCATATTTGAAGTTATTGGTTTATTTTTAATTGATATAGTTTTAAGACTTCCAACATTGTATACAAATAAAATTTTATTATTTGAAATAATTTGTTGGTGGTGAACAAGGGATTAAATCTTCATTAAAATGTTTACTTATTTTCATTTAAAGAAGAAAACATCTTAACTAATAAAAAATAATTTTAATACATATTCTAAAACTAAAGTGGTGATCTCAATCCTAATCTACTTTGAGATAAAAAAAAAGATGGTTTCAACCCTTATTCATATTTAAAAGAAAGAAGTACATGTCAATCATCTTTTAAGATTTTAGCAAAAAAATCATATGTTTTAGTGAAATAACCGAACTTAACTCTATACAAATATAAATTTCAATTACAATTACAATTTTACCTAATTTCTTTGAGAGGCTTGTTATCGCACAATTTGTAGTTTAGGTCAAAGGCTAAAGGGTAGAGACCAAACTGGCATAACAAGAACCTTCCCCACCCAATGTCACCTCAATGGGGAGGTTCTTTTTGTTTAGGGAGGTTAACCCAGGGGAGACGTCCCCGGTAACTAGGGGTTTTGAAGAGGCAAAGGTATAAAGTCAAGATTAAAGTTTCCCCTTCACAGGTTACCACCAAGGTCACACAGTCCGGCTAATCATCCAATAAAGAAGTGTATGCCCAAATGAAAACACCTGCCCGGAATAGGACAACAACAATACAGTATATATGCAGGTTATAACTCAATGGGTTAGTACTTCAATGGCTATATGATATCAATTAATAAGCAATGTAAAACAATAGGTACCAATGAAGTCAACGTTTCATCAATTAGCTATGGAAAAAGCATCAATTCATTAATAACTATCAAGATGATCAAGCCAACAATGTATCCAACAAACACTTTACTCAATAAATTCTTTAAATAATCATTTAATTGCCTATATTCAACATTTGTTGCATCAAGATGAGATAACCAACTGTGATGTCAACCTTAATTAGGTTAGTTTGTTAGTTAGGGTTTCAAAATTTGAAGTTTTGAGAGTTGTTTTGGACACTAGGACTTCAACGTTGGAGGCCAAAGATCAGTGCCTTAGGGTATATGGAGTCAAACATGGTAAGGGCACAAGGTCTTGAAAGGATTAAGACTTAAAGACAAGAGGGAAGGGTTCTAAAGTGCTGCAAAGGCAGGGATCTAGAATCAAAACCCTAGGGGAAAGAGGCTCACTTCGGTGTTGCTTAATCAAGGCCTCGTTCTCTTTCCTCCTTCCTTAGGTCAACTTGGCAAAACGGCTAGAATAAATGATAAATTTAACTAAAGGATGAGGTGAGAGAAAGTGTTGTAAAGACAATGCTTTCAAACCCTAGAAGATGATGGCCCTAGGTGTAGATAACCTAGGCCTAGGACGTCACCCCTTTTTCAACCTATAAAATTCAATGCTAGCTTAAGGGAAGAAGCAAGATGAGTGTAGCAAAGGCTAGGCTCAATCCTTCTTCTTCAATGGCCGAAATATTTCTCTCTAAGGGGACATGAAATGAGGACCTACTTGTGTGCTTGTTACCTAGGGTTTCAAATCAACAATTTAATAAGAAAATGCAAGAAATTAAACCTACAACCATTCAATTAAGAAGTTTTGAAAGAAAATCACTTACATATCATGAAGAAAGCATGTGTAAACCCTAGTTGTAAACCTTCCTTGGAGAGAAATGCCAAAAGATGCCAAAAAATCCTTCTAATAACAAGTGTGCCTCACTTAGAAAGACAAAATACCCTAGAAGGGTGCAAAAATCAGACCTTACAAGTGTGAGTGAGTTGTGTTATGTCCAAATGAGGGAAAACATCCTCAATATCTAGTGTATCATGACCTCTAATTAATTTTAGGTCATTAAAATTAGCCGAAAAGGATAATAACAAAAAATCATACAATTTTACATTAAATTGTCAAATAAAACACTAAATGAGAAATAAATGAGACATCAAGCCCTTTTGAGGGAGACGTTGGCCCTTTTTAGGGAAAAATGCAGCACAAGATGACAAACGTTGGCCCTCTTTGGGCCTCCAAACTCTACCACACGTGATAAACTACCCTGTCAAACTGCCATGCACTGGAGGTGACATCAAGGGCCTCTAGATGACGTCCTAGGCCATCAAAGGGACACGTTCCATCTGCAGTGGGTCATCCCCCCTAGGTTGGGCTAAGCCAAAGCGTCCTGGATGAAACATCCTTCTTCTTCTCATGTGCAAAGGCTCGACTAATCACTGTCCTATCTATGCCCCTAATGGGGTCCCAACAACCATCTGATGGGCTCTTCAGCCCCATGGAGGTCCAAACTAATCATCTCCCCATGTGTACCGATCCAACTGGTACATTTCCATCGAGCATGATCCTGCACATCAAAAACCTCGCCCTCCAAGGGCTCATTAGTCCTAGGGATCCTAGCAATGTCAATCATATTTCATCATTAATTTTATCAAATGCATGCATAAAACTCCTAGCATATCATCCAATAGCTCAAAGACATTACAATGACCTACTATACAAAGCTGAAGAAAAAGACAAAATGCCCTATTGGGACAGCATCCATAAGAAAAGGAAAGTTTCCAGAGGATATCATCCAAGCCATGTAACACGAGGTGGTGTGGTCAAAGGATGTCCAGACATACAGGTAGAGTGAAAAACAGGGGTGGTATTATCCATGGGTGCCTTTGTAGAAGGAGAGCTATACTTGTCATGGATGCAATTCTTTCCAAGCCCTTTATTGCCTTTATTCTTTATTTTCTTTATTACTTTTTCTTTCTTTTTAATTGAAGGTCTAACTAGAGGACACTGCCTTGGTGTGGTGACCAGAGTTGATAGTGTTACCCACAAATGATTTCATAGAGATGATAAGGCTGGCTCATGATGAGACCACCTTTCCCTTGGCCATGCAACCAAAGGTCACTGCCTTGGCATGGTAACCAGATAATGGAAATATCATACTGCTAGGTACCCATGAACATAATGGGCTGGCTCGTGATGAGTCCCCCCATCCTCTTGGCTAGGTCTTGTTTTGTCATTTTTCTTCAGGTCCCTCTTGTTTCTTGTTGAGAGCCTTTTTATTGCCTTCTCGGGGATCGCTGGGCGAGGCATCTCTAGGTTCTATTTTTTATGGCTTTTATCTCTTACCGGATACTTTTACCTCCTGGGCCTTTAGCCCCTTCTTCCCACGAGATAAGGTGTAACCCCACAAACATGTCTTCCTAATGCTCGAACTAGGGGAATGGGATAGATGAGTGGGAGATAAGATGTAAGAGTGATGATATGATGGGAGAAAACAATGGCCCTTCAAAATCCCCCCTGGTGGATAACCAAAATCTATGGGTACAAGCTTGCTAGGGTACCCTGTCAATCCCCCCAACCATGGTCAAGTGGGTTAATGTAAGATCCAAGCAGTCATCAGAAATGAAAGGAATTTGATGCATATATCTAAAGGTTATAATGATCAAATATGACACATACCATGATACTTGGACCAATTACCTCATGGAGCAAGAGTCGTCTTTGATACAAGTCCAAACCGAAGGTGATGGATGTTGCTGCTAACAGGACAATTCTGATAAAGAAGAAGAAAGATGGGCCCTCTAGGGCCATGCTTAGGTCAGTCCTGGTCTTGGTACTCCATGTCTAGGACCTATGGGCCTCGAGACATGATCTCCCAGTTATCCCTAGAAATTGGGGATAACATCTTACTCCAACTTGGGGACATGTGCTCACCGTAGAGCGTATGAGAACCTCAACATCTCTAGCATAAACCTGCAGACCTGCTTAGACTTGAAAAGGACATCAGTAACAAAGGTGGGGTGGTATTTCCACCCCACAAATATAGATATATGTATATAAATTAATCACAAATGCGAATAGAAAGTGAAATACTTACCTGTACTTACCTGTTGGTTGCATGTTGGTGTAGTCAAACAACCAGTGAAGCCAACCCAACAACGTTCCTTGATACCTGCCTTTGTGCTTCATCATAAACCAAAATAGTGATAAATCAAGCACAAAAATGTCATGAGTTAGAATATATATCATGTCATCGGGAATCTCAAAGTCTAACTCATGGAGGCGGGTGGGAGGGATAAAATCCTGTTAAGTCCATCTCTGAGGAAAGTATTCAATCCACTTCAAGAAAGGGTCATGAAAAATGCAAGGTTCAGACAACTGACCAAAAGGGCATGCAAACTGGTTACCTAAGACATCCTCATGCTCTGAAGTCAAGGAAAGGGTTGATAAAGATCTAGCAGACGACTGGCAAACTATCAAGGGAAAGTTGAAAAACTGGGATAACTGACTCAAACTTGCAGTACCCAACCAACCCTTGGAGTCTAGGGTTTGCCTAGGAGGAAAATCAACATAAAAAGGGTACTTCCCAACTACACCTTTAATGGAAAAACACGATAAAGTAATAACAGGTGGCTGGAGTGAAAAGTCATGAGAATCCTTCTTTAGGAAAACAATGTTTTTACTCCTATCAAAACCCGAGCATAGTGGCGGTTGATAGTCATCTTCATAGGGTAAATCTAAGTGCTCGGAGGAGTACTCATCAAAGGCCTCAAGGTAAGACTGGAAATCATTAGGCAAATGTTGCACTTGGTCAACCTTGGGTGTTTGTGGAGGGTCAGTAAAAATCTCATCTCCCTGTTGCCACTGTTCAAGAGCTTGTTGTGATAATTGTGAAGGCAACACTTGGAGATGACCTTTTATGTCATAGATGGGATCCTTATCATAACTAAATGCATCCCATCTACATCTCCCAACATGTATGAACTCGTCGAAATCAGCTATGTCAGTATCAATATCATAACATGGAGGAGTCAAAACATCCAATACTTCTGTACTCTCTGTGTCATAAGGTAAAGAACCACTAAAAAATTGGAAGGGGGAATAATTTACCTCACTTAATACTTCTTGCACAAGAGCTTCAAGTATTTGGATAGCTTCATCAGGTGGAAGATGTACCTCTACATCTTTAGTCTTGAGACATAGGGGATATAGCTTATCCAAGGGTTTCATTCCTTCTTCATTCTCCGAGTCATAGAACAAGGTATCATCAAAAGAATGAAAATGACTTACCTCATTCTCTTCATCTTGTGCAAGAGGGATAGGATCTTGGCGAGCTTCATTAGACTGAGGAGCGATTATTGGTGTTGTATCCTCATAATTCACGTCTCTAGTTATATCTTCGTTGCATTCTATTGGATTATGGGAGAGGTATTGCTCCTCTTCAAGGGGTTGATAATGGTCTTCATAAACCTCGTCTCTTATATCAGAGGATTATTGGTATTGATCATGATAATACCTCCTGAGATCTTCTACAATCTTAGTGGTGAATCCTTTGTGGTGTAAGCTTACCATGAGGTTTTGAAGGACATCTTCATACGCTTGGAAATCTGGCTTAGTAAGGTCTATAAATCTACTAATGAGGTGTATGAAAGATGATATACCTTTTTCCTTTCAACAACTCTTAAAATGATTTTGTAAGTAGGATGGTAGAATGAGTAAGAACAACTTTATAAGAGCATCCTCTCCTCCCAACTTTATCTCACTCAAATATTCCAAAAAACTTACTATGTGAGGAGCTGGGAGGCCCAAAAATGTTGGAGAGTTTTTTAGCCATTTTGTATCAATGTAATTTGGGTATCCTTTAAAACTTCTGAAATCAATACTTGGATACATTTGTTCCCAGTGTGCCATGATCCCATAACTTGGAAATATCACAGAAAGTAAGGTGGCACCTTGAGAGATATTAGTGGAGTTGCCAGATAATTTGCCTGAAACTATCAAAGGATAAGGGAAAACACACTAGTGGAGTCCCCAGGTAAGGTTGCAAGATAACTCTCTAAGGCAAGGCTTACCGAAAAGATTTGTCGTTGAGGAAAATTGACTCAGTGTTCCCCGACAACGACGCCAAAATGTTATCGCACAGTTTGTAGTTTAGGTCAAAGGATAAAGGGTAGAGACCAAACTGGTGTAACATGAACCTTCCCCACCCAATGTCACCTTAATGGGCAATTTCTTTCTATTTAGGGAGGTTAACCTAGGGGAGATGTCCCCAGTAACCTGGGGTTTTGAAGAGGCAAAGGTATAAAGTCAAGATTAAAGTTTCCCCTTCACGGGTCACCACCAAGGTCAGACAGTTCGGCTAATCAGCTAATAAAGAAGTGTATGCCCAAATGAAAACACCTGCCCGGAATAGGACAACAATAGTACAATATATATGCAGGCTATAACTCAATGGGTTAGTACTTCAATGACTATCTGATATCAATTAATAAGCAATGTAAAACAATAGGTACCAATGAAGTCAACGTTTCATCAATTAGCTATGGCAAAAGCATCAATTCATTAAAAACTATCAAGATGATCAAGCCAACAATGTATCCAACCAACACTTTACTCAATAAATGCTTTAAATCATCATTTAATTGCCTATATTCAACATTTGCTGCGTCAAGATGAGATAACCAACTGTGACATCAACCTTAATTAGGTT
>ML790920.1:30935-44601 GCA_009831015.1 Picea engelmannii | reverse complement strand
GAAAAACCTCTTCTTCTTGATGTGATAAGTAATCTTTAGTTTCTGTACATTATCATTCTTATGAGCACCAACTCATTTTGAGGCTGCCACCTCTGTTTTACAAGCTGCAACTTGCTGAGAGCAACAACTCTCTGGTTTCTCTAGCACCTACTAGAAGGAAGCACCAACTCCCTGAGTGTTCCAGCACCAACTGGATGGAAGTACCAACTTCCAGTTACATAGGCACCAACTTGTATAACAGAGAAAAATAGTTCTACCTTGCACCTCCCTGCCACCCTAGTTTTTCTGGTTGCAACCAGATGGAAGCTACAACTCCCTGTGTTCAAGCACCCACTTGAAAATCAGAGGACAACAGTCCTCCATAGCACCTCCCTACCACCCTGAAATATAAATCTTTTATTTTCATAAATTCATCACAGTGATACAGTATTTATCAATGGCTTACCGGTCTCATCATTGTTCTACTACACGACTCTGCTCTACCTACATCAGTGTCTTCCTGCTCGCATCTTATTGAGCTTTCTGATATTCTGCTCTGTCTCTGTATGCGCACCTCAAATTTCTCTTCCTCTCTTAGATATGCATTTATGTTCCTTGTTTCTTCTGTGCTTTATGCTTTGTGTCTTATTTCCATTCTATGTGCTATGCCTCTTCTGTGTATTTCATCTCCTTCACACAACATGCTTCTACCCACATAAATCACACTCAACAAGAGAAACCCTCTCTTCTCTATTCTATGTATATTTATCATGCCAAGTCTGTGCATGATCATGCACCTAACTCTTCATTCTCTCTATTGATCATTCAAATATTGTTCTTCATCAGTGGGTCGTTATCCTGAGATTTTTTGGCCTCTATGGCAGTTACAGTCTTCGACGCTTTTCCATCCATCAATT
Organism: Picea engelmannii; assembly: GCA_009831015.1. Taxonomy (NCBI): domain Eukaryota; kingdom Viridiplantae; phylum Streptophyta; class Pinopsida; order Pinales; family Pinaceae; genus Picea; species Picea engelmannii. The sequence goes on along the minus strand of ML790920.1, from coordinate 43,705 downwards.
ATCTCTTTGACAAGTCTTCATCCCACTGGTAGTTACCTCAAGACTCTTCAATTCCTCTGGAAATCACCCTGAAGCTCTTTGAATTCTATGGTGGTTATACTCAGTGTGTTCATCATCAATGGGCGTTATGATAAGATTCCTTAGCTTCTCCGACAGTCGAAACTCTTCGTATTCTATGTCAGTTACAACTAGTCAATTATAGCTTCTTTGGCTTCTAAGCCCCTTCCTTCACGTGACCATCGGCAGTGACCAAACGTCTATCCAAAAAGGGGCTTCCCAATTTCTGTCTAGTGAGTGTTGGCTCTGTTTCATGATATGACCTTGGGCTATGAGCTTCATGTGACCACGCGATTGAGGATGCATCCATAGTCGGTTTGAGGGAAACTCTCTTTTTGCCCTGCAATTCACTACGAGCCTCCACACGTCATTTCTCCAAAACCATGGTTTCAATTGCGGCCTGCTCATGAAAAGTTAATACTCAAGCATGTTATGACCCTACAATGGAGCACAACCGTCAATCTCATGATCTTGATGGTGCTCCTGACTAGATGGTTCAAATCTGTCCTCTCAAGTCTGCAGACCAGATCTCACCTTCCTACATCAACGACTGTGATTTACTTCATGATCCGAGCTCCGGGAGTTTCAAATCTCAAACCCTGTTGCTACTGAATGGATATCTTTTAGAATGGAAGATCCACTAACATATGTCCTCTTCGATCAACGACTCTGCCTTATTTCCTTTGTCTATGCATGATCCTTAGTCTCAATGATCAGGTGACATGTGTCCCTCCAAACAAACGGATGAGATTGATTTCGCCTTTCAGGCTTTGGGAGTTTCGATTCTCAAACTCCGCCTTCTATTGAAGCATTTCACCCAGAGTCAATGATCCAACGACGCGTGTCCCTTTTGGATTGACTGTCACAATCCCTTCGAGTATTTGGGGTTCGAAAATTTCAACTCTCAACTTTCTTTCATCTTTCCTTTGCTTTTTCCCGTAGCTGACAATCCACTGACACTTGTCCTCTTTAATCCAATGACTATCCTCCGCTCCGGTACTTTGGCCTTCGGCAATATCAAACCTTTCTCCTTCATTTTTTCTCAGAGTAGTTTCACTCGGAGTTCACGATCCGTTGACAGCTACCCTCCTGAAGTGGCGAATCAATTTGACATTTTCCATTGTCTTATTGCGCCACATGTCCTTGATGATGTAGCCTTGTTAACATGGATCCTCATTCACTTAGAGACTTCGGCCTTCGGGACTTCGTGTATTTCGATTTTTCAAGTCTCCAATTCTTTTGAAGTGAGAATCCTCGAACAATAACCTCCTCACAACTTTTAGACCTGAACTAAATGTTGTTCGTTGATTATGTTCTTATATAGATGACTCGATCTTTCTACGATGCTGATTTTCTAGCTTATCCTGTACTTCCACTTCAAAATGATCCGACGATTGTATTTTACTCTGGCTCTCCAGCTCTCCGCACTTCAGGTTTTTCAAGTCTCAAACTGAAAAATCCTAGAAGTGATTTGCTCCAGAGTTGAGGATCGTGTGCCACCTGTCAGTCTTGACAATGGACGGTTCTGGCTTACTTCGGGACTTTGACAAGTCTGCTCTCTTATGCTCATCTAAAGGCTTAACCTTCATGCATTTATTTATGGATCCAAAGACTGTTGATCCTCGATGCTCAGATCCAACGAATCAAATCTGTACATCTCCTCAGTGCTTCCTTTGGTCACTAGACATTGATCTAACAATCATTGGGTATTCGGGATTGGTGCTCCAACGACCACTGTCGTTCTTCATCCTAAGCTTTCTAATCTCTCTGACTTAGAATTTTTTCTAAGTGTTCAAATGTCTCGACCTTTTCTCCTCTTGTGAGTTCGTCTCTTGGACCTTGGCTGCACTTCTGGAAAGCGCAAAGCACTATCTCTTCTAAACTTTGATTTTTGCATACTGCTTTCTCCTCCTCCTGAGCTTACACTTCCTTCTTCTTTGGCTTCTTTTCTTGCCATCAATGACAAGCACACTCTTCCTATAAACATGCCAACAATCTCCCCCTTTGGAATTGATGGCAACACTGACAGACTACTTAGATCTCCAACTGTATCATCTAGGCCACTCCTTTTCTCCCCCCCTTGACATCAATGCCAAAGAAAACATGCTCCCCCTTAGTGATTGTAGTATTTTTCGGAGGTATCAGATATTCAACCAACACATACTCCCCCTGACAGGATGGACTTTTTAACTCAGTAATAGGGTCATGCCCAACTTCTGGAGTAGATACTCAAACTGAGCTTTTGCAAGCGGTTTAGTGAAGATATCAACAATCTAATCTTTGGATGGAATAAAATGCAAAGAAACAACCATTTTGGTCACCTGTTCCCTCAAGAAGTGATACTTGATGGGTATGTGGTTTGTCTTGGAGTGAAATATAGGATTATTTGACACACTAATTGCACTAGTATTATCACAATGGATTAGGATTGGTGCATTATACTTTACCTCCAAGTTTGCAAGTGTCTGAATCACCCATAATACTTGGGTACATCAAGTGGCATCTCCAATGTATTCAACTTTTGTAGTTGATAAGGAAATGGAACCTTGATTCTTGCTCAACCATGCTACAAGAGAATCTCCTAAGAAGAAGGAACCTCCACTCGTGCTTTTCCTTTCATCGACATAGTTAGCCCAATCAACATCTGAATAGACTGGTAGTTTAAAATTTTGATTCCTAGGATACCATAGGCCATAGTTCATTGTTCCTTTCAAGTATCTAAATATTCTTTTGACAGCTAACAAATGACTCTATTTAGGTGCATCCTGATACCTTCCTACCATTCCAACAACATGCATTATGTCTGGACAAGATGTTGTGATGTACAATACGCTGCCTATCATAGACCTATAGGAACTTTGATCAAAATTAGGTGAGTCATCATCCTTTCTTAACTTGCATCTAGTGATCATAGGTGTAGAATATTCCATTTGAAACCTTTTAACATTTCTCTTAGATATTTATCTCGAGAAAGAAATAATCCTTCAGACCTCTGAGTAATTTGCAGACCAAGAAAGAATGACAGTTCCCCTATCATAGACATTTCTAATTCAGATTGCATGGCGGAGGCAAACCATTGTATTGACGAAGTATTATTGCTTCCGAAGATGATGTCATCTACATAGACCAACACAATGAGCAAATCATTACCCTCTTTTTTGATATATAGATTGATGTCAATTGTTCCTCTCTTGAACCCTTTTTATTGAAGATACTTATCGAGTCTATAATATCAGGCACGAGGAGCTTGTTTCAACCCATATAAATATTTCTTCAGCTTGCAGACAAAGTCAGTGTTATCTGACAGTTGGAAACCTTCTGGTTGTTCCATATAGACTTCTTCTTTTAGATCTCCATTTAGAAAAGATGACTTGACATCCATTTAATAGACTTTAAATTGTTTATGACAAGCATAGGCAATAAACATTCTAATAGCTTCTAATCTTGCTATAGGTGCAAATGTTTCATCAAAGTCCATTCCTTCTATTTGAGCATATCCTTTGCAGACTAATCTAACCTTACTTCTTACAATATTTCCTTTCTCATTCATCTTATTTTTGTAGACCCATTTGGATCCTATCACATTTTTATTTGTTGGCCTAGGAACGAGTTCCAAAGTGTCATTCTTTTCAATCTAGTCTAGTTCCCCATTCATTGATTTTAACCAATTTACATCTTCACTAGCTTCATTGAAGTTCTTGGTTCCACCATGGATATGAAGGCTATATGTGATTTCTCGATGTCTTTGATTATCATCCTCCTGGTTTGTACGCATTTGTCTTTCTCACCAATTATTTGACTTTTAGGATGATTCTTTTGAGTAATTCTGGAGGAAGGATTTGATGTTGATTGTTGTCCTGACTCTTCTTGTCTAGGTGTCTCTTCTCCACCTGATTCATCATCTTCTTGTGACTCTGGGATTTGATGTTCTTCATCTTCATTATTCTCATCATCTTTTTCATCTGGCTTAATGCTTATTCTTTGTTGATATTTTACAGCTTTTTCATCAATTCGAACATCAATACAGTCTACTAATTTATTCATTCTTTTGTTAAAGAATCTATAACCTTTACTGTTCATTGCATATCCTAAGAAGATACCTTCATGAACTCTACTATCAAATTTTCCCAGATGATCATCATTATTTTTGATGTAGAATTTACTTCCAAATTCTTTGAAGTGCTTGATGGATGCAGGTCGACCAAACCACAACTCATGTGGAGTTTTATCATTGTTCGGCCTTATATGTTCTTTGTTCAGAATATGAACATCTCTGTGAACAACCTCCACCCAGAAGGTTTGTGCAATGTCCCTTTCATTCATCATAGCCCTTGCCATCTGCTGAACTAATCTATTTTGGCATTCTACAACTCCATTTTGCTAAGTAGTACCTGGAATAATATATTTTCTTTTAATTCCATGTCTATCACTGAATTCTTTGAAATCTCTTGACATAAATTCTCCTCCTCTGTCTGAGCGAATTTCTTGTAACTTTCTTCCTGTCTAATTCCTAGCTAATGCCTTAAATGTTTTGAACTTCTCAAACACATCAAATTTTTCTCTTAGAAAGGAAACCCATGTATGTCTAGAGAAGTCATCAATGACCAACATAAAGTAACGTTCTCCTCCAGTTCCTTCTTTTCACGATGGTCTGCACATATCCATATGGACAAGTTGAAGTGGTTTATCTGAAGATGTGGAACTCTTCGATTTGAATTGAGCATGAGTCAGCTTCCCCATTTGACAGGACTCACATATAGAGTTATTAGGCTTAGATATTTTTGGAAGGTCTTTCACATCACCTTGATTATTCAGTTTGACAATATGATCAAAATTCAGGTGTCCAAGCCTTCTGTTCCATAACCAACTTTCATCAATTTTTCTTAAATGAAATTTCTCCTTATCTTCTTTCTGAACATATACATTGTTTTCGGTTCTAACCCATTTTGCAAGAAACTCTCTTGTGTTTATTGTCTTTATCTTACAATTCTTAGCAGTGAAAGTGACTTCACATCCTCTGTCACATATCTAACTGACACTGAGAATATTATGCTTGAAACCATCAACAAATAATACATCTTGAGCTTTTATTCTTCCATTACTTAAGCTTACTAGACCTTTACCTCTGATATTTCCTGGAGTATCATTTCCAAAGGTCACACTTCCTGATTTATTTTCCTTGAGTGTTAGGAACTTACTTTTGTCACCTGTCATATGACTGGAGCATCCGAAGTCAATATACGAAGAGACTTTTTTTCTTTGAGCTGACAACACCAATCCACATTTGTTATCTTAATTCTTCTTCCAAACCTTTACGTTTTTAGCTCTATGATTTGAATATGGATTATAGTTCTTTAAGCGACAGTCTGTAGCTTTATGTCCATAATTATGGCAGATGCAACATTCTGGTTCATTGAACAAAGGATCATAACAATTGTTATGCTTAGTCTGTGTCTTTTTCCCAACCATCACATGATTTGCAGTCTGTGGTTGTTTGTAACTTGGTTGTATCATTGTTTGTTGAAACAAGTATTTATTCCTTGGTTGTCTTGATTGCTCATGTCTAAGTCTTAGAGAACAATTTACAACTTTGTGGCCAAAGTTAGAGCAATAAAAACAATATCCATAGAAAAAATCTTTGTACCTGGAAAAGGGTTGTCTTGTTTGAGCAGGTCGATTTCTTCCATGCTGATGATTTTCTTGAGCTGAGAGTGTATTATTTATTTGTTCTTCAGATTCAATTCTGGTATCTTTTCCTTCACTCCTCCTTGGTGGATGATTCTCTTCCTTTGTTTCTGCAGGTTTGTTGTTGTTAGTAGTTGTAGATTTGACAAACTTGATGGATTCTTTGTTGCTTGGCTGACCACTACTTGATCCCTCTTCATAGCCCAAACCATTTTTCAACTTTGAATTCCTTTGCTGATTCAAAATGGGGGATAATCCTTCTGAGGCTTAAATACTTGTCAGATTCTGATGATATAAGGCCTGTAATTTCTCTAGATCTTTTCTGACAGTCACTACTTCAGCTTCCAATGTTTCACCTTTTGTTTCAGCTTCCTTGAATTGTTGTTTGAGGATGTCTTCAATATTCTTAGATTCTTATAACTTAACCTTCAAAATATTAATTTCTTCGGATGTTTCCTTGCATATTTTCTCATACCTGAGTAGTAACTGTTTTTGTTTTGTTTTCTTTTCTCTAAGTCTATCAATCTCTTTTATGGCACTGACACGTTATCCTTCAAGGTCTACTTTTGCTTCACATTCAACAAACTCACTTCTTGTATCTTTAGTGTTTAGATATTCTAAAGCTATTAGCATGATATAATTTATTTTATCTTCAATATAAGAGTCACTGCTTTCATCATCTGAGGGATCATCATCATTGTTTACACAAAGGCTTTTCTTCCCAAAATTATTCTCTTTATAGACCTTTTTGTATTTTTTCTTCTCTTCATTGTTATATGTCTAATCCTTTATTTTGTGAGGACACTCGGATGAAAAATGACCTATCTTACCATAGTTGAAACATTTGAAGGGAAATTTACCTTTGTATTTTCCTGATCCTTTCTTCAGTCTTCTCACAAAATTTTCTTCAATCTCATCTATATCGGAGTCTGTGTTTTTATCTACTTTAAAATATGCCTCTCTTGTAGTGGATTTACCTTTGGTGATTCTAATTTCATAAGAAGTTAGGGTTCCAAGAAGTTGATCTAGTGTCAACGTTTTGAGATCAGCTATTTCCTCTATAGCAGAGACCTTTGAGTTAAATCTATCAGGAAGAGATCTTAATATTTTCTAAATTAGAAAAAAATCAGCTATCGTTTCACCTAGGCCTTTCATAGTGTTAACAAGTTATTCTATACGTAAGAAGTACTTACTGATAGTTTCATCTTCATCCATCTTTAACTGCTCAAACTTTAGTCTGTGAGTCTTAAGTTTTGCATCTTTCACTTTTTCATCACCTTCATAACTACTTATTAGCTTGTCCCACATAACTTTCTCTGAATCATAGTGCATGACTTTGACAAACTCTGCTTTTGCAAGCCCACTTAGAATAGTATTTGTAGCTTTAGCGTTGAAGCTGAATTCTACCTTGTCATCCTTATTATCTAGTACAACTAGCTTTACATAACCAGTCTCTACCACATCCCAGACATCTGCACCTAAATCCATTACATAGGTTCTCATCCTAACTTTCCAAAAGGAAAAGTTTGTTCCATTGAACATGGGGGATTTATTGGTTGAAGTTCCTTCATGGATAGTCATGTTTAAGATCTAGGATCTACCCTTAGATAAAAGGAACTGAGCTTTGATACCAATTGTTGGAAAACTAAGAGGGGGGGGGGGGTGAATTAGTTGTTATTGTGCTTAACCAATTATTCCCATTTTAAAATCTTTAGAGAACACTCAATGACGATCAAAATAATGCAGGGAAGTAAGAAATAGAATATTCAACATCAATCAAATACATGAAATATACAGAGACAGATATTTCCCAAGGAAACCCATAAAGGGAAAAACATCTTCTTCTTGATATGATAAGTCATCTTTATTTTATGTACATTATCATTCTTATGAGCACCAACTCATTGTGAGGTTGCCATCTCTATTTTACAAGTTGCAACTTGCTGAGAGCAACAACTCTCTGGTTTCTCTAGCACCTACTAGAAGGAAGCACCAACTCCCTGAGTGTTCCAACACCAACTGGATGGAAGCACCAACTTCCAGTTACACAGGCACCAACCTATATAACAGAGAAAAATAGTTCTCCCTTTCACCTCCCTGCCACCCTGGTTTTTCTGGCTACAACCAGATGAAATCTACAACTCCCTGTGTTCAAGCAACCACTTGAAACTCAGAGGACAATAGTCCTCCCTACCACCCTGAAATATAAATCTTTTCTTTTCACAAATTTATCATAGTGATATAGTATTTATCAATGGCTTACAAGTCTCATCATTTCTCCACTACACTACTCTTCTCTTCCTGCATCAATGTCTTCCTGCTTGCATCTTATTGATCTTTTTGATATTTTTCTTTGTCTCTGTATGCGCACCTCGACTTTCTCTTCCTCTCTTAAATATGCATTTATGTTCCTTGCTTCTTCTGCACTTTATGCTCTGTGTCTTATTTCCATTCTATGCACTATGCCTCTTCTGTGTGTTTCAGCTCCTTCACACAACATGCTTCTACCTGCATAAATCACACTCAATAGGAGCAACCCTCTCTTCTCTATTTTGTGTATATTTATCATGCCAAGTTCGTGCCCGATCATGCACCTAACTCTTCATTCTCTCTAGCGATCATTCAGAGACTGTTCTTCATCAGTGGGTCGTTATCATGAGATTATTTGGTTTCTCTGGCAGTTACAGTCTTCGATGCTTTTCCATATGTCAATTGTCTCTTTGACAAGTCTTCATCCCACTGGTAGTTACCTCAAGACTCTTCAATTCCTCTGGCGATCACCCTAAATCTCTTTGAATTCTCTAGCGGTTATACTCAATGTGTTCATCATTAGTGGGCATTATGCTGAGATTCCTTAGCTTCTCTGGTAGTCGAAACTCTTCATATTCAATGTCAATTATAGCCAGTCAATTATGGATTCTTTGGCTTCTAATCCCCTTCCTTCACGTGACCATCAACGGTGATCAAATGCTTATCCAAAAAGGCGCTTCTCGATTTCTGTCTAGTGAGCGCTGGCTCCATTTCATGATATGACCTTGGGATATGAGCTTCATGTGACCATGTGATTGCGGGCACGTCCATAGGAGGTTTGAGGGAAACTTTCTTTTCTCCCCGCAATTCACTACGAACCTCCATGCGTCCTTTCTCCAAAACTGTGGTTTCAATTGCAGCCCACTCATGAAAAATTAAGACCCGAGCATGTTCTATCCCTGCAATGGAGCATGACCGTCGATCTCATGATATTGATGGTGCTTCTGAACAGATGGTTCAGATCTATCCTCTCAAGTCTGCAGACAAGATCTCACCTTCCTACATCAATGACTAAGATTTACTTCGTGATCCGGGCTCTGGGAATTTCAGATCTCAAACCATGTTGTTGCTGACTAGATATCTTCCAGAATGGAAGATCTGCTGACACGCCAAGTTCCATGCACGATCCTTAGTCTCAACAAGAAACCCTCTCTTCTTTATCCTGCTTATATTTATCATGCCAAGTTCGTGCCCGATCATGCACCTAACTCTTCGTTCTCTCTAGCGATCATTCAGAGACTATTCTTCATTAGTGGGTTGTTATCATGAGATTATTTGGTTTCTATGGCAGTTACAGTCTTCAACGCTTTTCCATATGTCAATTGTCTCTTTGAAAATTCTTCATCCCACTGGTAGTTACCTCAAGACTCTTGAATTCCTCTGGTGATCACCCTAAAGCTCTTTGAATTCTCTGGCGGTTATACTCAATTTGTTCATCATTAGTGGGAATTATGATGAGATTCCTTAGCTTCTCTGGTAATTGAAACTCTTCATCTTCAATGTCAGTTATAGCCAGTCAATTATGGCTTCTTTGGCTTCTAATCCCCTTCCTTCATGTGACCATCGATGGTGACCAAACGCCTATCCAAAAAGGCGCTTCCCGATTTTTGTCTAGTGAGCACTGGCTCCATTTCACGATATGAACTTGGGATATGAGCTTCATGTGACCATGTGATTGTGGGCACGTCCATAGGAGGTTTGAGGGAAACCCTCTTTTCACCCCGCAATTCACTACGAACCTCCATGCATTCTTTCTCCAAAACCGTGGTTTTAATTGCAGCTTGCTCATGAAAAATTAAGACCCGAGCATGTTCTGGCCCTGCAATGGAGCATGACCGTCGATCTAACGATATTTATGGTGCTCCTAAACAGATGGTTCATATATGTCCTCTCAAGTATGCAGATGAGATCTCACCTTTCTACATCAACAACTGAGATTTACTTCGTGATTCGGGCTCTGGGAGTTTTAGATCTCAAACCCTGTTGTTGCTGACTGGATATCTTCCAGAATGGAAGATCTGCTAACACACCAAGTTCCATGCATGATACTTAGTCTCAACGAGAAACCCTCTCTTCTTTATCCTGCATATATTTATCATGCCAAGTTCGTGCCCGATCATGCACCTAACTCTTCATTCTCTCTAGTGATCATTCAGAGACTGTTCTTCATCAGTGGGTCATTATCCTGAGATTATTTGGCTTCTCTGGAAGTTACATTCTTTGACACTTTTCCATATGTCAATTTTATCTTTGATGAGTCTTCATCCCACTGGTAGTTACCTCGAGACTCTTCAATTCCTCTGGCGATCACCCTAAAGCTCTTTGAATTCTCTGGCGGTTATACTCAATGTGTTCATCATTAGTGGGAATTATGCTGAGATTCCTTAGCTTCTCTGGTAGTCGAAACTCTTTGTATTCTTTGTCATTTATAGCCAGTCAATTATGGCTTCTTTGGCTTCTAATTCCCTTCCTTCACGTGACCATCGACGGTGACCAAACACCTATCCAAAAAGGTGCTTCCCGATTTTTGTCTAGTGAGCGCTGGCTCCATTTCACGATATGACCTTGGGCTATGAGCTTCATGTGACCACGTGATTACGGGAATGTCCATAGGAGGTTTGAGGGAAACCCGTTTTTCACCCCGCAATTCACTATGAGCCTCCATATGTCCTTTCTCCAAAACCGTGGTTTCAATTGCAACCTACTCATGAAAAATTAAAACCCGAGCATGTTCTGGCCCCGCAATGGAGCATGATCATCGATCTCACGATCTTGATGGTGGTCCTGAATGGATGGTTCAGATCTATCCTCTCAAGTCTGCAGATGAGATCTCACCTTCCTACATTAACGACTGATATTTACTTCATGATTCGGGCTTTGGGAGTTTCAGATCTCAAACCTTGTTGCTGCTGACTGGATATCTTCCGGAATGGAAGATCTGCTAACATCTGTCCTCTTCAATTGACAACTCTTCCTTATTTCCTTTTTCCATGCGTAATCCTTAGTCTCAATGATCAGGTGACATGTGGCCCTCCAAACCAACGAACGAGATTGATTTCTCCTTTCAGGCTTCGGGAGTTTCGATTCTCAAACTCCTCTTTCTCCCGGAGCATTTCACTTGGAGTCCACGATCCAATGACGTGTGTCAATTTTGGATAGACGGTCACAATCCCTTCTGGTATTCGGGGTTCATAAATTTCAACTCTCAACTTTCTTTCATACTTCCTTTGTTTTTTCCAGGAGGTGACAATCCAATGATGTGTGTCCTCTTTAATCCAATGGCTATCCTCTGCTCTGTGAATTTGGCCTTTGGCAATCTCAAACCTTTCTCCTCCGCATTTTCCCAGAGTTCACGATTCGTTGACACATACCCTCCTGAAGTGCCGAATCAACTTGACATTTGTCATTATCTGATTGTCCCACATGTCCTTGCTGACGTGGATCCTCATTCACTTCGAGACTTCGGATATTTCAATTTTTCAAGCTACCAATTCTTTTGTAGTGAGAATCCCTGAACAATAACCTCCTCACAACTTTTAGACCTGAACTAAACATTATTCATCGATCATGTTCTCATATCGACGACTCGATCTTTCTGCGATGTTGCTTTTCTAGCTTATCCTGTCCTTCCACTTCAAAATGATCTGACGAATGTCGTTTACTCCGACTCTCTGGACTTTTGTTTTTTCAAGTCTCAAACTGAAAAATCCTTGAAGTGATTTGCTCCGAAGTTGAGGATCATGTGCCACATGTCGGTGTTGACGATGGGAAGACCCAGCTTACTTTGGGACTTCAAGACTTTGATAAATCCGCTCTCCTACGCTCATCCAAAGGATTAACCTTCGTGCATTTATTTCTAGATCCAATGATTGTTGATCCTCGACCCTCAGATCCAATGGATCATATCTGTACTTCTCCTTAGCGCTTCCTCCGGTCACTAGACGCTGATCTAACGATCATCGGGTATTCGACATTGGTGATCCAATGACCACCGTCATTCTTCCTCCTGATCTTTCTGATCTCTCTGAATTAGAATGTTTTCTAAGTGTTCAAAGGTCTCAAATTTTTCTCCTCCTATGATTTTGTCTCTTGGACCTCGACTGCACTTCTGGAAAGCACAAAGCACTATCTCTTCTGAGCTTTTATTTCTGCATATTGTTTGCTCCTCCTCCTGAGCTTACGCTTCCTTCTGCTCTGTCTTTTGTTATTTCCATCAATGAAAAGCACACTCTTCCTGTAAACATGCCAACAACTCTCACTCTCCCTCTCTACCCCCATGTTTGTCTCCCTCTTTCTCCCTCACACTCATATACTTGGTAAGACCTAGACATGGCAATATTTAGACATCACAAGGCATGGAAAGACCTAGAGCTAGACCTTACCTTGACACACCTCATACTCTCACACCCACTCCCTCCCTATACCCCCCCTCTCTCTCTCTACCCCTTTTTACATTACTCCCCTCTCTCTTCCACCTCTATTCCACCTTTTCTCTCTCTCCTCATTGTTAGTCTCAGTCTCAGTCTCTCTGCCCCTCTTTCTCTCTCTATTCCCCGTCTCTGTCTCCCTCTATATCCCCCTTATTCTCATTCTCTCTCTACCCCCATTCTATGTCTCCCTCTCTACTTCCCTTCCTCTCACTATCCCTCTCTCTACCCCCTCTCTCTTTCTCCCTCTCATCCCTCTCACACTATGTCCCTACCCTTCCTCTTTGTCTT
>ML790919.1:167147-227436 GCA_009831015.1 Picea engelmannii | reverse complement strand
ATTAATCCCCATTGAGGATTAATCAATTCGGTAATTGTATAAGGACCAAATCCCCTTTTGCGGATTGGTCATCGGACAATTATAATGTAAAGAATAAGAAGTCGGCCCCAACAATTATAATGAAAGGGCCAAATTTAATTAAAGGTGGATTTACCCACCCAGTGATAGAGGTCGGCCCAGCCAGTTGGTGACTCTTCACACGTGCCAGATTAGTATAAATAAGAGGCTAGCGCCTCACTTCTATCACACACTTCACTTGCTCATTCTCTTATGAGGCAAGTTGCATCTTCAAGTTGAAGAGAGGAGAAGAAGGGTGGCACATCTCTTGGAGGAGGATTTTCTGTATTGGTTGAGTTATCTCTTGAACTTTTGATAAGCTATTTATGATAAGGAATTTTTTGCTGGGTTTTCTTCCCCTAGAGGGTTTCCCAGGATAAATGTTGTGTTTATTGTGGATGTGTATTTCTTAGTGATCTTGTGCTTATTATGCTCTTATCTTTATGAAATGCAAAGAACTATAATAATAGCATAAACATTAACAGACACTTCCATTTGTGTTCCGAGAGCGGTTGACCTTCAGACAGAGGTTGATCCAGTACTACGCTCAGGATCCATGATGCTGCATGAGTATACGAGAGACGACATGAGTATGCCAGAGCATACAGTGGTGAGTGATAGCTCACAGAGACATGTCGATGTGTATGGTGGGATTCAGAGGGGTGTATTGCCTTGCAGGTAGGAGACACACTTAGGGGAGCATGCAGATGCCACTCTGCAACGTCACATAGTTAGGGGAGATCACCTTCAGCCTATCAACAGTTGCATGGGAGATGAGAGGTATAGTTTGGTGGATCAGCAGTTGGAGGAGTTACTTTCGGTTGTACTGGATGATTGGGAGCCAGTGATGATCATAGGAGAGTATGTACCATGGATACTAGTGGAAGAGATTTTGGTTGAATCCTTGGGATTGACCAAAGCATGTGATGTTTTACAGGTTTACAGTCAGCTACAAAGGTTTCTGTTAGCCTTTCCTGACACATTTATCATTGACAACAACATGAGGAGAGATAGACAGTGGCAGTGGGCATGGAGAGTGAGTAGGTCAAGGCCACCTGACAAGAGTACTTTTACGACATACAACAGGTCAGAGGTGGCCCGTGTTAGGCAGACAGTTGAGACTTGGTTCATGATGGTGAGCATCATAGGCCAGGTGACAACAGATGAGCACAGAGGGCTTCTGACATTAATCAGTCTAACACAGGAGCAACTAGCGGAGACTGGAAGTGATAAACTTCCAAGTTTTCCATGGTATCCAGGAGTTTATTTTGTTAGCATGATGTTTTATGTCATGTTGACCCAGGTTGTGCTAGAGAGCCACACACTCCACCTTGGGTTGGTTTGGAGTGGGCCTGCAGGTACTTGTCCTATGGAGCGAAACATCTTCTCCCTCTTGATCATCATGATCGGGCATGGAGATGGTTGGGTAGGTACTACTTCCATAGAGATGTTCTTACAGATTCAGCTTCTGGACAACAGGTCCAAGTGCCACAGGTACTTTAGCTTGAGGATCCAGGAGTGGAGGATCCGATATATATACAGGGAGTAGTCAGGCATGGTCAACATAGTGCAGTGTCAGCATGGTGATGTTAGACAGAGGCTAGCGTGGGATCCAGGGATTGCAGGGTTGAGCATTTCACTGACTGATAGAGGCGAGTGGACCTTTGCAGGGGAAAGTTGTTCTGACTTTCCATTGAGCTTCAATGTTGAGGAGAGCACACCACTTGAGGGTGACTCACAGAGGTCTTGCAGTACCTCATTATGGCATCAACATGGGTAGTTGATGGAGGTCGTGTTGATCTTGGTAGTATCTTGGAGGATGAACTCAGTCAGGGATGAGGCCATGAGTCATGAGCAGGAGTTTCACGGTGTTGATACATTTTAGGATTATGCTTCCCAAGGGCTTGCAGTTCATGTCTTGATATGGGACCCAGGGAGCAAAGTGCGTGATAGTTCATCTTTGGATAGGGTCTACTGTGTGTCCCACAGGTGGACATGGGATCTTGGTATTATACTTGTGGGGATTTGGTTATTGCTTGAGGACAGACAATTTTTTAGCAGGGAGGACTGTAATGTCCCCACATTGGGACATCATTACATTACAGAGGGTTATGATGACCAAAGTAGCTCGATGGAGGTTATAGAGAGTACATAGATTATTGAGAGGTATTTTGGGGTCTGACTTGCATCGCTCATCCGATTTCATCATTATGATCCATTCTGCACAGGTTGGCTTTGGTTCTGTTGCATTCCGACGATTTTCATGATTTTGAGTATTTTGAGCTATAAGTTAATTAAATTCACTAAAGAGGTCATTTTGGGCACAATACTTGGAGGAACCTCTTAGTGTAATATCTCATTGGAATCGGGAGGAACAAGACTACATGATAGGATGATGAGAAGTGACTTTCAATGGCCAGGGAAGCCACTAGGAGAGATAAGGTGCTTTTCAGAAGTAAAAAGGTTAATTAATTAATTAAAGTGATTTAATTAATTAATTAATAATTAAAAAAGAAAAGTCACTTTGGACAGATAAGGGGATGCAAAAAGTATAAATAAGAGGCAAGGGCCTCTATTTTCTCATTTCATGTATGTTTATCATTTTGATATCTGGCTTCTAGCTAGAGAGCCCATAACTTGGGGGTTTTGAGGGTTTTGACTTAACAAACCCTAGAGGACGATTCAGTGGTGAAAGATTCCACCTAGCTTGTCCCAAACTTGGTCTTGGCGATGCAATACTGCCCCACACCATTCTAGTTCTGATCTATTCAGTGCAGGAGGGTTCTACACCAGCCACAGGCACATGAAGAGAAGGAGGGCACACCGTTGAGGGTTTCTAGCAAGGGGGGCACACTTGTGGAGTTATATTCATTTGTTCTGGTTGAGGAGAAGAGATTTCGGGAATTCCAAGTATTGGGTTTCCTTTGCAGGTGTCATAGCGCTATTCTTGGTTGATTCAAGAGGTGTTTTGATGGAGGATTGATTTGCATTGAGAGTGAGACGATTTCCCAAGAGGAGGGCACATCATTCTTTGGAGGGTGGCTAGATCCAAGGGTCTAGCAGGTCCTTTGACATTTTGAGCACTTGGGTTTTCATTACCGTGTCCCGATCTATCATTCTAGCGGTTTGGTGGAGCCTTTGGAGGTCTCTAGGAGGGAGGCCGAATTATCTAGGTTTTTAGTCATCTAGGGGCGCACACCATTCTTTGGAGGAGAGGCAGATCCATGAGTTGAGAGGGATCTTGGAGATTTGATCATCTGGGTTGTTCTTGCATTGTCCCGATCTACTAATTGGCATATTTACTGGAGCATTTGGACATATTTGGCAGAAGGGTTGAATTGTTGAGGCTATTCAGGGTTCCAACAGGGCATGGCATCTTCCATCTTGGGGATTTGGCACTTCATATGGCCCATATCTACTCTTGCATTGGTCTTCATTGAGTATTCATCCTTTGGAGGCTTGTAGTCTTCTATTTGGAGCATTTTGTAGCAGCTCTTATCATGTTTATGGGAGCCATCTGTTGAACATTCCAGATCGACCTCACTCTTGTATCAGGTTCTTGCTCATTATAGTAATAAAGGTCAGATCTTTCTATTGGTTCCATATTTGGTGTATCTTGTACTTTCATTGATTGTATCTTTAGTTCTATGTGTGATTATTGAACATAAACCCTAAGGTCGAATTCAAGAGGCCAACCTGCAAGTAAACACATACAAACAAGTAAATTAGCAAAGTGTTTGACGAAATACCACACTCAGTAAAGTTTTAAAAATGCACCAAAACTATGATGTTCCTCGCATCCTGGCTTGGGAACATTACAGTATCAAGGCAACCCCTTAAAAATATTTATCATGGAGCCCCTTGTTATAAAAGACACATCTTCATTCAGCATGTGTGTGTGCGAGTGCACGCGCGTTAGTCAAATTAATTGAATGTCAAAACATGGGTGTATTTCTCCATTGGTATAAAAGCCTTGTGCTAGTTATCCACAACTTATTTTTATGGTTGCTTCTCTTTTGTACACTGGGACTTGTCCATATGATTGTAACTTCATCGTTGTCATATTTTCATATAGCTTTTACAATTTGTATTGTTCTCTTGTCATTGCAGTGTAGTGTGCACATCAATCATTGTACTATTCTATATCATAGCCATCATAACCATCTATATAGTTTTGAAAATGTATAGAAGTGACCTAAGTCAATTAAAATTGATCACAAGAGTTCTCCTCCAATAACTAGAAAAATGACAAATACTAATTCCAAGTTGGACAAGCTAGAGGATCAATAGAAGTAGGTAATTGAGGATCAAGGTGAAAATCAATCAAAACCATGATGAACTTAAACAAGAACAAACAAAAATCAAGAAGGAGATGAAGAATCCTTACAAGCTAAAGCAAGATATAAATGGACTAAAGGTGCTTATGACAAGGCTCTCAACCAATTGTTAATTATCCACATAAAACCAAATCCACAACCAAGTTCTTCAAGTACAACAAATCCACAACCAAGTTCCCCAAGTATAACTAATCCATAGTTGAGCATGCCTACAAATGGCTTAGTGATTGCCAACCATCTATAACCCTGTACAAATCCACCAATATTTGTGTACCTAATGAGGATAAAACTATAATTATCAAAGTTTGATGGAAATGGAAAGTAAAGTGTGGCTTGGTTTGACAAAGAAAAAGTAGCTTTAAGAACATTCAAGTTTACAGTCACGGAAGACCGAGTGCTTATCGAAGTTGGGGCTTAACTCTCCCATAATCTATCAGAGTCTTTCTTTGTTTCAATTCCCATCGTTGATTGTCACTAGATTGACGATCCAAATCATGCCTCAGAGTATTGTAGTCGGAGCTATGGAATGGACATCTGAAAGGTTACTTCGATGGACGACAGATCCTCTCTAGACCTCTCCTCTAATGGATGGTCTTGATTTGACGTCGAACTATCTTCCACTTCCCTTTGTATTGAAGTTCGTTGTCAGACTCCCTCGAACTACAACACTCCAAAATTTTTCCTTCGAGAGTTTAAACCTTCCTTTCAGACTTTGAATAACTGTGAGCTTCTCCACCATCAATCAATCTAGATCTACAGTCATAGATCACCAACCTTCGCTTCTGTTGCATCAGGTCTTTGTCAAGGGACTTACACATGGATGCCACATGTAAAATTCTAATTCGTGGATCCAATTTCCATGTGTCACTTTCTCATTTGTTCACTTCGTTGCCACGTGTCTACTTCTCACTCACTGATGCCATCTGTCTAGGTCTCTGTCAGCTGCCACGTGTCCCTCTGGTAGCTGTGGATTTACTCAACTCCGAGTAGATATTATCCGTCAGTTGGAGTTTTTCTATCGAAGTTCCACCAACTATTGGATGTCGACAACACAGACAACGACAACCACTGTGAAACCGCCACGCGTCATCATCCTAACCATTGCTTTAAATACTCCGAATAAATCTTGGTTGTCTGTCGAAGTTATGCTCTGCTCCTTTCGAACCTTTGGATGCCCGCTCTAATGTTTCCATGTGGACTCCTTGATGACCATTGATCTCCTCACTTCAATATACAATCTAATCCGTTGATTGGAACTCCTCTTTGAAGTTTCTTCTAGTGAAGCCCTCCGAATACACTAAATTCGAAAGACTTTTCCCATCGCATTAGACTCCGAATGACGAACACACCTTGGTCGTCGATCTGGATAATCTATCTGCAATCGAATCTTGTTTGTTCGTTCTTTAACACTTAACCAGAACCTCAACAATACAATTAACGATCACAATTATTCCTCGTTCTAATCAGACGGTCACTATTCTTCATACCTGCAAATGGATTCAATTTGCCTTGCAAACATAGTAGGATTAAACTTTGTTCACCTTGATTTCATTCAGTTTCAACTATTAGTTGGGCCTTGATCTATCTTAATTTGGGATCATCGATCGTCCAATGATCGATGATCAAAGATCACGATTTATCCTTTTCCTTTGAATTATGGTTTCTGCACACTTAATCCCAAAACTTGCAACACTACTATGAAGAGTCTGATATGGAATTTAAACACTCAGCATAGGGACATCAATACAATAGAAGGACATCCAATCTCACAATAACACAGAGAGCCCATAAACACAAGAGTTCTATTAATGAACTTTTGTACATAATTTTACAAAGAAAACGTTTCTCTACCCGATTCATAATCTGAATCTCTAATGGCTCAATTTTCAGAAATCGACCTCTCTTCGACCTTAGCCTAATTATCCACTAATTTGGCCAGACCTCACATGCATGAAGGCTTACAATATAAAGAAGGAATATGAACTATAAATTAGCTTCATATCCTAATCACACTCCACAAAATATGCAACCTACTCTAGGATCTCTCAGATCCACAAAATCTTCAACTATCTCTAAATTTTCAAAAATCCTCGAGATAAGCTCAATAAGGCAGATTCGATTACATTCACATAAATTTCAACTCAACATATGGAATTCTATCCTATGGAATTCTTCTAGAATTAAATAAAACATATGAATTTTACAATAATTCAAGACCCCCCTGGCTCTAGTCAAACTAAATTGTTTTGGAGGCAAAATGCTAATGCATAAAACTCCTAGGGTTAAAATGTTTCATGATCTCCTGATCATGACTCTTCATTTGTCGAAGTCCTCCTGGATCCCAAACCTTATGTTGTTGGTCACTTGCTCCACCGATTTCATTACTACTGTCTACAACTTCCCATTGGTCTTGATGATGCAAATCTACAAAATCAAGTGTACTCTGTTGTTGGTTGTTCTCCTTACTTCAAATTTCCTTCTCTGATACACCTTCATCAACAACATCCTCATCTCTTGAATCTCCATGTCCAGTTTATCTTCTTGCCGGTACATAACATTGTTGCAAACTTGTTGTTCACATGTTGGTTGTTGCATTTCTTCTTCTCCATATCTCCATCTAGAAAATTTTAAAATATTTAGTTTCCTCTCCCAATTCATTTTCTTCTTTGTGGAAAATTGAATTATATCTTCAGGATTCTTTCTCTCATCGTCATTTTCTTTAGAAAACTTTGCATGCTCAAACAAACAATTTGTTTGAAAAGCAAAAAAAAATGTCTTCTTCAATTGATGCATCGAGCATTCCTTTCAATTTTGTGATTGCAACTACTATGAAATCCTGTTTTTCAATCCTTGGATTGACCAACCAATCTTCCAGCATCCTTAGATCTCCTTCAAAGTCTGTGAGCACCATATATGAGTGTTTTCCTTCACCTTCTAAAATATTTCCTTGGCATCCTTCATAAGCCAACTGTTCTTTGTTCATTGCAACAACAGGTTCTTGCAACCTCTCTTCCATATCTGCATCACTTGATAAAAAGTGATCTAGGTATTGACCATTTTCATGAGACAATGTTGCCTCTTCCTTTTCTATGACAAATCTTTGATTGTGTCTGCCCTCACATTCTTCAGTAGCTGCAAACACACACCAATAATCAATTTTAAAACTATGAGACTCTAAAGTCCATGTTGATGCTTCTAGCATCATCTTTCTCTGCTCCAATGCAACATCAAGTCTCTCACTTGTTTCTCCTGGCAACATCCTCTTGTGCTTGTCTGAGCAGCTCATCAAACTTTCACCACCATCTACTTCTTCAATAGTTTGAATTACAAGTTGTGTGTAGTCTCCACTCTGACTACCTTTATGAGATACCATCTCACCTTCCTTTGCAACATAATTATGATTTTGTTCTACCGTTATGATTTTAGAAAGCATATTTCCACCTCATTCAATCTTTATGACAATTTCAAAGGATTTTCTAGCTTATTTTCTTGCATAACTTGCAACCATACACAAATTATCATATTCAAAAACATAAGGCTCTCTAGACTCATTTGATTCCTTTTTCAGCACATCCTCAATCTGATTTGAACTTCCCACACATTCCATGATACTTGTAGTAAGTCTCTCATCAATATCCTCATCCTATTCTCCAAGGAATGATCCTTTCTCTAGTTCACATAAGTGAAATTCTCCTTCAGTCATTATCCTCTACCCAAACTTAGCTCCTCTAAGTTCCTCCTTCTCTATCCAAGCATTCAACCTATGCTTTAATATCTTCAAATTCTTTCTCAACTTCCTTGCAAACAATTTCATCATAGGCCACTTGACCTTCTTCTTCACATTCCAACCCCATCCATGGTTTCTCTCACTCTCTTGTAGCAGCTCCATAATTATGTTGAGTCTCTCCTTTACCTCAGTAATCTCTCTGTCAAACGCCTCTTGAATCATCTTTCTTTTTCCAACTACTTTGGCATCCTCTTTCCTCTTGTTGTGGCTTCTCTCTGAACCTCTTTCATGACCATCAATAGTTATTTCCATCTGCTCCTTGTGAACTTCTCCTATTCCACTGTCAGTTGCATCAAGCCTTTGTAGCAAGTCTGATCTACCTACCACTCAATACCTCACCAAACTTCCTCTTGAGATGTGGCCTTTTGGTATTACTGGTTCTCTCCATTGGAAACTTCTGAGCAATCCTATGCTCTTCTCTGGATTCTGCACCTACTCACACTGTCTAAGAGCTTCTATTGTTCTCCTTACTTCCAACCTTCAACTGAAAGGGTTACAACATCCCTTGCTATAAGGTTCTTCTGCCACAAGATCCTTTTCTTTCTCTTTGTCACAACTCTATTGTTGTCATTGGATGATACCATTCCTTATCCTTCTACCACTACTTGTTAATTAACACTAGTACTGTTAATTAAAATTCAGAGATTGATCACAAAAACATTGACCCATACCTTCAGTATCTGTGTTGAGATCTTGTCTCCTCTGCTTCTTTGGTTGGAATGATCTTGATTTGTAGTAATCCATGAAGGAATTGTATATCCAATTCACTTTTCTACATGTCTACACAATATGTAAAGGCTTCCTTTTGAGATTTCGAATTTGCAGACTTCCCTTTTGTAATAATAAAGCGAAATTGTGCTTTGCTACCACAAATCATGACCTCCCAACCTTAACCACAATATGTAGAATATTAAAACTAACCTATGCTCAGCTCGGAAGTCAAGCTGTTCCAAAAACTTATGTGCGGGCCCAAATTATCCAATGTAACGGAGTATAAGAATACTTTCTTATTCGCACCAGTCCACTAGTGCTCAAATTCTAGGCGCTTATCTCCAAAAGCCCCAGACTGTGACCAAGTGCTACTATTTTATGTTAATCCCATACCATTAGCTCCTCTTGTCCAGGCGTTTACCTCTATAATAACAAGTGCGTAACCAAGCGCTTATCGAAGTCAGGGCTTAACTCTCCCATAAGACATCAGAGTCTTTCTTTGTTTCAATTTACAACGTTGATCGCCACTAGATGGACGATCCAAATCACACCTCAGAGTATTGTAGTCGAAGCTATGGAATGGACCTCCGAAAGGTTACTCCAATGGACAATAGATCCTCTCTAGACCTCTCCTTTGATGGATGGTATTGATTTGACGTCGGGCTATCTTCCACTTCCCTTTGTATCGAAGTTTGTTGTCGGACTCTCTTGAGCTGACACACTCCGACAATTTTCCTCCGACAGTTTACACCTTCCTTTCGGACTCCGAATAACTACGAGATTCTCCATCGTCGATTAATCTAGATCTACGGTCACGTATCACCAACCTTTTCTTTTGTTGCATCAGGTCTTCGTCAAGGTACTTACATGTGGATGCCATGTGTCAAAGTTTCACTTGTGGATCCAACTTCCACGTGTCACTTTCTCATTCATTCGCTTCGCTACCATGTTTCCACTTCTTACTCGTTGATGCCACCTATCATAGTCTTTGTCAGTTGCCACCTGTCACTCTAGTAGCCATGGATTTACTCAAATCCAAGTATATCTTAGCCATCAGTCAGAGTTCCACCAACTATTGGATTCTGACAACACAGACTCTGACAACCACTATGATACTGCCACACATCATCATCCTAACCATTGCTTTAACTACTCTGAATAAATCCCAGTTGTTGGTCGGAGTTATACTTCGATCCTTTCAAACCTCTCGATTCTCACTCTAATGCACCCACGTGGACTCCTTGATGACCATTTATCTCCTCACTCCAAGATACAATCTAATACGTTAATAGGAACTCCTCTTTGGAGTTTTTTCTAGTTAGGCACTCCAAATACACTAATTCTGAATGACTTTTTCCATTGCATTAGACTTTGAATGAAGAACACGCCTTGGTTTTCGATCTGGATAATCTCTATGATTTAATCTCATATGTTTGTTCTTTAACACTTAACTAGAACCTCGACACTACAATTGAAAATCATGATTATTCCTTGTTCTAATCGGATGGTCAATGTAGGATTAAACTATTTGATTCACCTTGCACACAATAGTATTAAACTATGTTCACCCTGATTTCATTTTGTTTCAACTGTTAGCTCAAACTCAATCTATGTCAATTTGGGATCATCGATCGTCCAATGATCGATGATTGACGATCAAAGATTGCGATTTATCCTTTTCCTCTGAATTAATGGTTTTCACAACTTAATCCGAAAATATGAAACACAACTCTACAGAGTCTAATCTGGACTTTAAACACTCATCATAGGGAAATCAATACGATAGAAGGACATCCAATCTCACAATAACACAGAGAGCCCATAAACACAAGAATTCTATTAATGAACTTTTGTACATAGTTTTACAAAGAAAATGTTTTTCTACTTGATTCATAATCTGAATCTCTAATGGATCGATTTTCAGAAATTGGCCTCTCTTTGACCTTGGCCTGATTTTCCACTAATTTGGCCACACCTCACATACCTTAAGGTTTACGATATAAAGAAGGAATATGAACTATCAATTAATTTCAGATCATAATCACACATTACAAAATCTGCAACCTACTCTAGGATCTCTCAGATCCACGAAATCCTCAACCACCTCTAAATGTTCACAAACCCTTGAGATATGCTCAATAAGGAATATTCTATTACATTCACATAGATTTCAACTCAAGAAAATCTATCCTATGGAATTCTTCTAGAATTAAATAAAACATAGTAATTTTACAATAATTCAATACCCCCCCTAGGTCTAGTCAAACTAGGTTGTTTCGGAGAAAAAATGCTCCTGCATCAGACTCCCAGGGTTAAAACATTCCATGATCTCCTGATCATGAATCTTCATTTGTTGAAGTTCTCCTCGATCCCAAACCTTATGTTGTTTCTCACTTGCTCCACTGATTTGTTGCATTGCTACTATCTGTAACTTTCCATTGGTCTTGTTTATGCAAATCTGCAAAATGAATTGTACTCCGTTGTTGATTGTTCTCCTTACTTCAATATGCCTTATGTGAGACACCTTCATCATAAGCATCCTCATCTCTTCAATCTCCATGTCCAATCTATATTCTTGTTGGTACATAACATTGTTGCGAACTTCTTGTTGTTCACTGGCTGGATACTGCATTTCTTCTTCTCCATATCTCCATCTAGAAATGTTTGAGATATTTAGTTTCCTCTGCCAAATCATTTGCTTCTTTTTGGAAAATTGAATTATATCTTCAGGATTCTTTCTCTCATCTTCATCTTATTTAGAAAACCCTGCATGCTCAAACAAATAATTTGTTTGAAAAACAAAAATCTCCTCTTCTTTAGTTGATGCCTCGAGCATTCCTTTCAATTGTGTGCTTGCAACTATTATGTATACCTCTTTATCAATCCTTGAATTGACCAACCATTCTTCCAACATCCTTAGCTCATCTTCAAAGTCCGTGAGCACCGTATCTGAGTGTTTTCCTTCACCTTCTAAATTCTTTCCTTGGTTGCCTTCATAAGCCAACTTTTCTTTGTTCATTGCAACAACAGGATCTAGCAGCTGCTCTTCCATATCTTCATCACTTGATAAAAAGTGATCTAGGCACTGACCATTTTCATGAGACAATGTTGCCTCTTCCTTTTCTATGAAATATCTTTGATTATGTATGCTCACACTTTCTTCAACACCTTCAAACACACACCAATAATCAGTTTTAAAACTATGAGACTCTGAAGTCTTTGTTGATGCTTCTAGCATCATCTTGCTCAACTCCAATCCAACATCAAGTCTCTCATATGTTTCTCCTGGAAACATCATCTTGTGCTGGTATGAGCACCTCATCATAATTTCGCCAACATATACTTCTTCAACAGTTTGGGTTACAAGTTGTGTGTAGTCTCCACTCTTACTACCTTTATGAGATACTATCTCACCTTCCTTTACAATAGAATTTTGATTATGTTATGTTGTTATGCTTTTAGAAAGCATATTTCCACCTCCTTCAATCTTTATGACAGTTTCAAAGGATCACCAACTTATTTCCTTGCACAACCTACAACCATACACAAATCAAAGAAGATATGCATGAACCATTATGTAAATCAAGACAATTTCATATGATGACAGTAATGTATTTCAAAACTCTTAAGCCAAAGTCACTACAGGACTATAATTATGATTTGATTTAAACTATCTCAAAACATGATTTGTACAATGAATCAATGCGATGACAACACAAGGGTTGTAGCTGAAAATGATATCAACATATGATTGGATTAGGGATAGAGTAACTATGATTTAATACAAGCAATTTGCCATTTTAAATGACTGCTTGGACAGAGTATGCTATCAGCGCATTCAAGTTATGAAACATGAACAACCCCATAATATCCAAAAGTTTGTGTGCAATATTTTAACCTTTGATCAATTTTGGCACATGAAACAGAGTTACTTATAATGAAAGTCCAATACAAAACAATAAACAAAACAAAACTAGAATGTAAATAAAACCATATCTGTCTCTGCAACAAATTAGTTACAAATCTATACTAACAATACAAGCAACTAAAGCTAGATGTGGTGGGCCCTTCCCAGTAGGTGGATCGCTGCACTACGACCATATAGGTTGAAAGCCAATTTGAACCACGAAGTAACTCAGAGCACTATATTTGTATTAATCAACAATGAAATTCAATACATGGGAATATCGATTAGGATCTACTACTGTTTTAATACTTTTATCTTCAAACTTTAAACTTCAGAAAAAATATCAAACTTACTTTGTACATTGTCTTGAGCAATTGTTTATACACATTTTATGTTCTAAATGGACATGGGTCAATCCGAGTGGATCATTGTCTTAATGCATCGAACTCATCAAATCACATAGTGAAATCTCAACAATTAACTAAATTAAGACTGAAGACGCCAAGACAACTTTGGAAAATCATTGGGAAAAAATTCTCATCACATAAAATGAATGTGAGTATATCCCATTCTCATCCTTGATTTGATCTGGCTGTTGGTGCTCTAAACTTGGAGAACGTTGACCTGGAATTTGATTGCAACTTGGAGCTTTTCCTCTGCCTTCTAGAATCGATGTGAGGAGCTTGAGAGCATGTTGAGGCTGCTATGGAAAACCCATATCTTTCTTTTCCTTCTAGAAATATGGAGATATGAAAAACTTTAATACGGGTTACAAGACTCTTATATAGGTTACATGACCTGGCTCAATTAACCATCATTAGTAATAATTTAACTTTTAACTCTCCTAATTCATCAAAGATTATGAGAAAACACATAACAAACCATTATAATTACCTTATGAGCCTTGGATGACCATTTTAGACAAAATATGATAAAAGAGTGGTTGTCATAGTGAAAAGAGTGGTTTTGGAGTGGTAAAAAAGGATCATTTGGCAGCTAACATGGCGTTAATTTGGAGGCGCAACAACTACTACCTTGCAGACCAGCCTACCATTACCAGGAATTGTTGAGGTTGAAAAAATGATCCTTAAGATACAAGATATTTGTGTTGCCTCTGTAATTTGGTTCTGCACATCCGTCACACCAATATTCAATTTCAAATTTTCTTTAATTATTGGAATTCTCTCCTTTATTACAGGAAATGACTGTACTTTTCTGTTGAAATGAGTGAAGTTCTTTTATTACAATAATCGACAATGTTCTTTTGCTGTAGAGAAATACTGCTGCAAAGGAATAGAAAAAGTCTGATGTTGCTAGTAAAGATGACGCTTGATACAACCATTAATCATTGATAAAAAGTGACTAATTTATTCTAATTAATCTTTGAAAATTCTATAGGAAATTGGTATAAAAAGTGAATTTGCCAGCTAGTTTCCCGATTTTCACATTGTGAACCTTATTTTTATCTTTATATATTTATTTATTTATTGATATTTTTTATTTATAAGAAAATTAAATTCAGGATGGAAGAGGAGTGGAGGAGTTATCCTCCTTACTCACAATTTCAATCTCAGATTTTTGAAGTAAACTAGAAACAAATTCATTTATAGATGTTGGCTTATGGTAGAATTTTAGTCTATGGCGATTGACCACAAACGAAATTCCTAAACCATCAATGGTTTTTATCTTTATTGAGCCATTATCGAATAGTGTGTCGATTTCATAGGGGTCGAGCGAGTGGGTGGTGAACTTCCCTTTGAATTTTTTACACTTTGAATCGAATAGTAAGGCCTAGTAACCGACTTTAAACTGCTTCTTCTTGATAAATTTTTCGTTCCATTTTTCTCGTTGCTCTTGTACAAGAATGGTTTTCTGCAGTGCATCTTGGTGAATTTTATCTAGCTCGTTTAATTCTAAGACTCATTGTTGTTGAGCTTCTGACAAATTTAATCCTAATTTTCATGCAATTTTTAAAGTCTTCGTCTGAAACTCAATAGGGATAAGAACTTTCTTTCCATATACCAGTTCATAGGGGGTTTGACCAGTAACATTCTTCCATGTAGTTCAGTATGCCCACAAGGATTTTGGGAGTTTGTCTGCCCAATTTGTTCGATGGATATGAACTGTCTTTGTCAATATCCCTCTAAAACCTTATTTGTAGATTCCACTTGGCCTTTGGCCCCTAGATGATATAACATGGACTTCCTATGTTTGATTTTATATTCCCCCATAATAGACTGAACCAACTTCGAGGTGAACTGTACCCCCTGATTAGTAACAATATCTCTAGGCACACCAAATATAATAAAAATATCTTCAAACACAAAATTTACTATTGATTTCTCAGTGGCATATGGTAAAGATTTCGCTTCAACCCATTTGGTAACATAGTCTATACAAACTAGAATATACCTTTTCCTTTTTGACGATGGATTAATGGTCCCTACAAAGTACAAATCCCACTTCTCAAATGGTTCCATAAGGACTTGAGACTAAAGTGGCATCTCATTGATTGCATCAAGACGACCCATCCGTTGACAACAGTCACATCTCCTCACATATTGTTTGGAATATATGAAAAATAAGGGCCGAAAGAACCCCAATTGAAGGATTTTATAGGTTGTCCTCTTTTGTGAAAAATTCCCACCACAAGGCCCATTGTGACAAGCCTTCAAAAGGTTAACATTTCATCCTTTCTAACACATCGGTGAATAATCAAATTTTATCCTATGTAGAAGAGGTCTCCTCCACTCCAACAATATTTAGCACTATGTCTAATAACCTTTTGTTTTTCTTTTGCTGAGAAATGTAGTGGTAATTTTCCTGTGGAAAAATAATTTTCAATGTCAGCAAACCATGGAGTCTTAACAAAAATTGCAAATAAAATTTCATTAGGAAAAGTGTCTACTATAGGAAAGGTCTCACCGGGATTGTTGATTCGGGAAAGGAAATACGCTACCATATTTTCCTTTCCTAGCATGTATAACACAATGATATTATATTCCTGCGATAGGAGAAGCCATTTTTTTTTATCCTGCCATTGGTTATTGGTTTATTCCTAAGATACCTGATGGAAGAATGGTTTGTATGCACAAAAATATCATATCCTATAATGTAATGTCAAAATTTGTTTATTTCATAAATCACTGCCAAAAATTCTTTTTCTGTAACAATATAGTTTATTTCATAAATGACTGCCAAAAATTCCTTTTATAACTCTTTGATGACCACATCCCTTTTTGTCTCTGGTGCCTTATTTGGAGGCTCTTCTTTTTGTTTTCCTTTCTCGAATACCTCCCTTGCAGAACTTTCTTTCTTAGGATGGCTTGAAGAAGGAAAATTGACTTGAGTCTCCTTTGTAGGATTCCCTTTTGGTGGGTTTGCAAGCACCTTTTTACTTCTGAGATTGTATTGCTTCTGAAACTACGTGATGGTGTTTTGAAACCCCTTCTTATACTCTTTTGTTTCCATTGACAATATATCATTATTTTCCTGCATAAAATTATCATTTGCATCCATAAATTGATCATGTTCTTCTTTAGTTAGGAACACATATGTTTCTATACCATCACAACAATGCATGTTGTCTTCAATATATTCATCAAAATTCTCATTTACATAATTATTTTGGAAAGTGGGTTTAACTTGTTGATCACCTTGATTTATTTAGTTTCTCTGTCTAATATGTGGAGCTGGTGCTCTTCTGAAATTAGGATTTCTGTGTTGAAAATCAGCTTGATCTCTGGTGGCAGGTTTATTTTCTAAAGATAGCGTTTCCACCAACCTTTCCATATTTTTCACCATTAAATCAAATGTTTCATCTAATGTTTGGGAAGTCAAGGGTTGAGATTCTCCTTGAACCTTTTTCATATCAATATTAGGATTATTCTTAACCTTTCATGATGCCATCAGATTCACTTCTACTTCAATTGCATCATTCATCATGTCATCTAGCGTGGTATATCTCCTTTCCCTCAGCAGCAAGGAAAAATCACTGTCAAAAGAGTCAACATAACGAAGTTGGGTAGCTTGAGGAGGGGGTTTAACTTTAGTTGGAATTGAATTGTAAACCTTCATGAATCTAGTTGAAAATTCATGTACTATCTCATTGGGTGATCTTTTTATGTTATTATATTGGGTTAGCGGTTGAAGAGGATTTTTCTTATTGCCCTATCTTGCAATGAAAATGACTTCAAATTATGCAAAGTTAGGGATACTTGTTGTTGGAAGAGCTTTAAACCATTTCTCGACTTCACCTGAGATACATTTTGCAAACAATCCAACTTTTACATTTTCATCATCTACCTCCTCTAAGTCAACAAAGTCATTAAACCAATCTAAGTGTTTCTGAGATGAAACATTCTCTTTTGCATCATATGACTTAATTATTTGATTATAATTTTGAGGTAGATCATGCAATTGAGCACGTAAAACAAGGGGAGAAAATTGTTAAGCACTAAATAGTGGCTCAATACCCCTTAATTGGGGCATATTACACTAGTAATGTTATTTTATTTATGTTGGATTTAGTCCATTAATTGTAATTATACCTCCTAGTCTCCTATATATACCAAGGAGACATTTTCATTTGGAATCATCTTGTAATTGGACATTTATGTGGGCATAAGGAGGTTTCCCCCTCGAAGAGGCTTGTTATTTAAATTTCTCTCTTTTTCAAGGCATTGAGTACTTATTCTGAGGTTTTTCTATGCTATATTGATATTTGGTTCCTAACATATGGTATCAGAGCTCAAGGTCTTGGGGTTTAGCTGCTACATCTGAGACACCTTCGAATTTTCTCTATAAATTTTTTTCTACAACGATTCAGAAGGAACAACTTAGAGGATATTTATTAGAAAGATCAAGGTACGTTGGGTTAAAATTTCATCTCCTGAGGCCTTATACTTTTGGATATACAACCTTTGTAATATAGGGTTCTGGAATCATCCTGAATTGAGTCATTGCGAAATTTTCACTATAATTTTTTTTCTGTAATGTTTCAGACCCTGAAATCCGGAGGATATCCATAGAAATTAGTAAGGTATCTGTGGTAACAATTTTATCTTCTAGGTCATCTTAAATTTGTAGATACACCCTGTGGAAGATAGGGTATCTGACTAGACCTATTGACTAGTCTCAAGAAGGTGTTTCGGGTAAAACAGTCATAACTTCTTCCTAGAGTATCCAAATTGAGTGAGAGTATTTGCATTGGATAGTGGACAGTCCACAGTAGTTCTAGTACGCGTTTCATAATTTTATATCAATTATTTTGTGTGGGGAACGCTATACAAGTGAGATCTCCTGGAAAGGACAAAAATCAACAATTTGTGGGGAAGTTACCGTAAATTCCACTTTGCACATCCAATTTTGATCAGACCTGTGGCATTGCAGAGAAGAAATATCAAAAATCTAGAAAAAAGAAAATTTCATACTCAGAAGGGCCAAAATTTTAGAGATACAATAAAATGAAGATTGTCTAGTAGAACCACCTCAAAATCAAGGTTTAAAGTGATACTTGGCTAACATGCCACCAAAAAAGGGAACTTCTACACCAAATAATCCTCCAGACAATCCTACTTGGACTCTTGATGAAGGTGAAGAAATGTGTAGGGACATTTTGGACATAATTATTTTCTTGTTTGGGTACTCAATTGGCTCATAGCTCATCCTATCATCCTCAATATGATGGACAAATTGAGATAGTGAACAAATGTCTGGAAGGCTACCTTCGTTGCTTTGTCTCTGATAAACAAACACAATGGTTCAAATGGTAACCCTTAGCAGAATGGTGGTATAACACTTCCTTTCATACTACAACAAAAATGACACCATTTATGGCACTCTATGGATATCACCCTCCTTCCATCACTTCTTCTCTAAAAGAAAAATCTAAGGTTCAAGAAGTGGAAGAACACATCAAGCATCAACAACAAGTTCTCCAAATATTAAAGGACAACTTGACCATGGAACATAATCGCAGGAAACAAGCAGATCAACATCGTAGTGAAAGAAGTTTTGAAGTAGGGGATTGGGTGTTTTTAAGACTACAACCATACAAACATATGTCCCTCAAGCAAGCCAAGAAGGATACTAAATTATCACCAAAGTAATATGGCCCTTATAAGGTGTTGCAAAATATTCCTACTATGGCATACAAATTGGAGTTGCCTGCATCTTCACGTGCACACCCAATTTTCCATGTTTCATGCTTAAAGAAGGTTATACGTGACAAGATCCCAGTTCAAACTATATTTCTAGAACTTGACGAGGAAGGAAAAATCATATTGGAGCATGAAGCCATCATTGACACAAGAATTTTCTAGCTGAGGAATAGATCCATTTTAGAGTATCTCATTAAATGGAGGAAACTACTGGCTGAAGATTCCACTTGGGAAGATGAGTCTTTTATACAAAAGCATACAAAGGTACTCAAGCGTTGCAGACAACACTTGTCTCAAGGGGAGGGGCATGTTAAGCCCTAAATAGTGGTTCATTACCCCTTAATTGGGGCATATTACATTAGTAATGTTATTTTATTTATGTCATCTTTAGTCCATTAGTTGTAATTATACCTCCTAGTCTCCTATATATACCAAGGAGACATTTTCATTTGAAATCATCTTGTAATTGGACATTTATGTGGGCATAAGGAGGTTTCCCCCTCGAAGACGTTTATTATCTGAATTTCTCTCTTTTTCAAGGCGTTGAGTACTTATTCTAAGGTTTTTCTATGCTACATTGATATTTGGTTCCTAACAAAAATCTTGCTACTATGGCTCTAGGAAGATTTTGGACTTGCTGAACAATCTGACTAAGAATGAAAACAATTTGAATGGGGACAGTAGAAATCAAAGATTGAAATTTCTTTTCATCAAACAAAACTTCTTTCAAGTTAGACTTTGATCTAGATCTAAAAAAACTATGTTCAAATCTTATGTCAAGATCAAGGTCATCAATACTCTTCACTCCGTCCTTAGGAAATGATATATTTCTTTCCAAAAATGTACATGAGTCAACTACCCTTTCTTTTCTTTTATGTAAGAGTTTCTCAAGATTAATCACATATTCTATAGGTTTCGGATTTGGGTTTCTCCTAGTGTAAATCTTCTTTTGAGCCATGATTTCTTATTAAAATTATTTTTTTTCTACTGATCTTATAAAATGAAGTCGCCAAGGTAAATGTTTTTTCAGTCGATAAAATGTCTAATTCACTGTTACCTTTAGGAATCAAATATGGAATTCCAAGTCGTTCTTTCCCAGGGAAATTTCACTTTTCGTCCCTGGCAGCGGCACCAAAAATGTTAGCATTAAGTAAACCACCTAGGCTGATGAGGAAACTCACTAAGGTAACCACATAACCACTTTAGAACTAAAACTAGCCTTTCAGTTTTGAGAGGGATCTCTCTTGTCACTTGGTCTCTAAAGATGGATTTTCTTTGAGGAACATTGGATAGATTTTGAATAAGTAAAATTATTTTGGTTTGCTGGAAATAAGAAAGGGGTCTATTTGTGCAATGGAGTCAATCTTTCAAAACAAATGAACACATTGACTAGTGGGTACAGATATCAAGGATGCAAAGGCAATATATGTGATGGAATTTCAGTCTTTTAATTTGTTGTGATGAGATAGAAGAAAGAAGAAACATATAACATCAATCAGAGCACCATAAGAGATGAATTCTAATGAGTTAATAAAGAAAAACATAATTCAAAATTGCTTGGATCTAAAGCACCATTTAGATGAATTTCAGATCTTTTAACATCCATTTTTAAACATATGAAAGGTTGCATATGAAGAGACAGAAAACTAGAAAAAAATACATGAAAGGAAGCACATACTTTAGGTCATCATCACATGAATCTTTCATATGAAAAAACTTTGGACATCTCCACTTGTATTAATTCAAATTTAGAAATTGTTACAATGATCAATACAATTCGTCCTTTGTACTTCTGGCAACCTCAAATAAATCAAAACCTATAATATTTATACAACAATTCATTTCATTCGGTTTGAACCGATTACACTAAAATAGAAAAATTTCAATTCACAAATTCTGGGATTTGCGGATATTTTTGCAGTTGGGTCCTTTATCTTCGTCCTTTGACTTTGATTGTATCTTCATTTGATTTGTTTCCTTTTGGTCAACAGATGGAAATCATTTATTCGATCCCGAGAAATTATATTTGGTCTTTCCCAATCTAACTATTTCCTTCCAATGCAATTCAGAAGGAATCTCATAATTTGTCATTTCTTTCATTAAAATTTCTGAGTCAATACAAGTGGCATATGGCATGATAAGTAGACCAAGTTTGATTTTCCTAAACTGATTTAAAATTTCAAAATCTGTACTCAGTTTATCAACTAAAGTAGCCCCTTTCAAACCCTCCTCCAGGGTTTCAAATTTGGATTTGTCCAATGTTGATTGAGTCAATAGTGCATTATATTCTTCTTGATCATGCAACTTATGAGCAATTCTTCAAATAAATTCTTAAAATCTTGCACACTTTGTTCCATCTGTGTAGCTTTATTTGGGACTGATTTCAAAAGATTATGTTTTTCAATAATCCTTCTGGCCCAGATGATCAAAGCAGTCCCGTCTTTTACCCCAATGGTATGAAGATCTATAGGCAAAACTGAGTTGAGAATATTAATGGCATTTTGTGCCCATTTAGATGGCTTTTTGGATAAATTCTCATTAACAACAGTGCATCTATGCTTAGTTGTGATTGATATATTATCCTTATCATTTACAAAATTCAAATATGATCTAAATTTAGCAGCCTTAGCAACTATCGAATCCCATATGACATGTTTATCTCCTTGTAGCAGACTTTTACCTCTCAATCTCGAATTCAATTTATTATTCTTCTCCTGCAAGGCTACCTTTTCCATTTGAACTTGGGATGTCTTTTCATCCTTTGTGCGCATTTCCTGCTCCAATTTCTCCATTTTTTTATATTAATTCTTTGATCTCTCCTTATTTCAGACTGACTTGTGGAATAGCCTGAACAATGTCTTCAATGGTTGATCTAGTTCCTGCAGCAGGAACTAAAACCACGGCTCTAGTCACTAACTCTACTTTTTCTTGATACCATTCCATATTTTCCTTTTCCAACTGAAAAATCTTATCCTTATAATCTAGTGCTTCTTTCCGAAATGTTTATTTTTCCTGCTCTAAAGCTACCAATTATGTTGTCTGTGGGTGTTCCATAACAGGCATATTCAACTTTTTCTTCAAACTCTGAATTAATTTATCTTTTCCATCCAATAAGTAATTCACACCTTGAGAGCCTTCAGACTCAAGCCTTTTAATTTGAGTCTACCAAGCTTTGTTGGTCGCTTTTTCTTGTCGTAGTTGTCCTAATTTTGCAGCTGAGGATGTCATCTTTGAAATTTTCAAATTTAATCATAATACAACAAATCACTGGTCTACTTATGAAATTTCACTTTGTCATGGGAACTTATATTTTCATATTTAATTTTAATCTCAGACACTTTATCCTCCTATGCAACTGCAATAATAAAAAAATTATTTTCAGTATCCCTCACAGTGAACAAGGAATATTTCTATTGAGAAAGTTTTTCCACTTTAGGAAACAAATCCTTCATTTCACCCAAAGCCACATTTATTTTTTCAACATCTTGTTTTTCTAGGTCTTCTATGGACTGATAGGTTGTATCAGGTGATTTATCAAAATAATATTTTTGACTGTGAAAATCTCTTGAGCTTCCTTCACTTTCAAGATGACTTCTTTCCTCAATTTATACAATACTGGTTCCACTTTCCACAATGTTCAAATTCTCTTGATCTCTTGGTCCTTCATCTTCCAAATCTACAATCTGCTTTGTCTGAATAATTACCATCTTCTTTTTAGCAGTTTGTTCAACATCAATATCCATAGTCTCTTAAATGCTTCTTTTGTTGTACACATTGGCTTTCAGAATTTTAATCACCAACTTTTGAGGAGCTTGTTGAGTTTGTACTTGCTACAAAGGTGCTTCCACATCAATACACACTTCCAAATTAGCTAATTTGTCCAAGCCTTCAACATTCTTATGCTTATAAGGTGAATTTTTATTCATCTGTCTTCTCTTGGATATGATTTGATGTGGATCATATTTTCTTCCTTGTATTTATGAAAAACCAAAATCTTTGAGTTTTTCCTTAACCTATGATAAACATGATCTGGACTTAACAACAAAAAGAACCAATAAAAAAGGGGAATTTAATGTTAGAGGCTCTGTGAAATTTGATGAAGTAATCTGTCTCAGAGATGATTCTCCCCCTGAAGAACTCAAGAACAAAAACACCGGGAGTTAGGAAAATAGATAACAAGTAAGGAGACTCATGAAAACCATATACCCAAATCACCGTTGAATGCATAAAAAGTACCCAGTCTCCTACTTTGTTTT
This sequence comes from Picea engelmannii, assembly GCA_009831015.1. Taxonomy (NCBI): domain Eukaryota; kingdom Viridiplantae; phylum Streptophyta; class Pinopsida; order Pinales; family Pinaceae; genus Picea; species Picea engelmannii. The sequence goes on along the minus strand of ML790919.1, from coordinate 204,220 downwards.
CTAGATTTGGCTGCAGATGAATTTTCATGTCCTCCAAAACTTTGTGTAAACGTGCATTAAAAATCAGAGAATAGATTCTTGACATGACATTGTTGATGAATATGAGCAAAGTGATTCTGTTACATTCATTAGATACAAAATCCGCTTCAGGTAGTTCTCCATAGTTACTTGCTAAGAAAACCTTTAACAGATACGTATAATATATGAAATGTCTAAAAGAGTGGAAATTCACTAGTTTCGTGTGAATGGTGTCAGTTAGGAATTCATCAAAATTAATTCCGACTGACTGACCAGACTCTGACTTGAAAAAATTCAAAAGAAAATCAAGCATGACCTCAACACCATATTTATCACTATCTAGGCTTAGGACCTGACTCAACAAGGAACAAACCCACTGAACTTCAATGACCATCATGTTGATACTCATTGGTAAGGAAAGACTCTTTGACATTGTTAAGGTTTAATGATTTTTTGTACAAATTGACTTTTGATCTCTTGTTAACATTCTCTGTAAACCCTAATCATCTTTTCTTCGTTGAATGACTCAAAATTAATGGAAAATGCTTCTAGTATATTAAGTGACTCTCGAACTGACAGACTATCTATTCTACATAGGACTTGAGATCCCTATTTATTGACAATTACCCTTTCTACATGGGAATATTTCCTAGCGCACCAACCTACGAATTCAGGAAACATGAAAGAAAGCTTGACAACATATGGGACAATGAAGGCCTTGGAATGCTTCTAAAAATGAAATATTATTTCCCTTTATATCATCCAAGTTTCTTCAAGACACATAAATGGGGGAAATAGTGATATTAGGATCGAATACATCTGCATCTCTGTAAATTAGGGCATCCTCATTACCTTCAAGGTCTTTCTCTACTACTGACAATACTATGGGATCCATGGCGACGAGATAAATGACTGGAAGTAAACTGTAATGGTGCAAAGTGGGGCTGCAACATAAAATGACTGTCATGATAGTGTTCCAACGTTTCCTATGTTTGAAAATAATTAAAAATGAAAATGTCAAATTAACACTTCATACTTTTCAATTTGTGGAGATGTGGATTGACAGTTTTGGAACAACCCTCTTGTAATTACATAATCAACCAGACGCTGACACGTACCCCTCAATGGAAACCACAGTTTGGATTATGGGACCACCCTTCAAAATTATCCTCTGTGCAAATTCAAACTCCACAATGCTTGTTAGTCGTTGATTTGATGGATCATGATCAAATTTATTTCGAGCTTGATCTAATTAATGACTTTTCCAAATTTAACTGCATTGTTCCATTTTTAACCTTCCTGTAAATTTGTCATGCCTCCAAACCGCTTAACACCTTTTCTAATTTTAGAACCCCGACCCTAGGAAATAAAATCTTTATTGGTGAATAACATGGGCTCTAACTGGTGATGGCGTATTCCCCATGAGGTGCCAAAGAACTGTAGATCCAGTGGCCTTATTTATTGGGATATTTGTTGAAACTTGTTAATTTTTTTTCTGAAAAATATAAACCTGCATACCTTATCTATTTCAATTCACACCAATAATCTGCAACAAAACCTTAGGTCCTTCTCTTCGGGCTTCAAATTTTTTTGAGATGAAAAAACTTAAACTGATCTATCTTGAAAAATAACAATGGTTATTTACAATGAAATGGAAAGACCAATATACTTTTAAGAAATGTAGTGTTTGAGAAATATACCATTTACAGGTCCTCCACCAATGAGATCTCCATTAAGCTCCTGTAGCAAATAAGCATTTCTCCCATGATAAACAACAATTTTGAATGGTCCCAACTAGAGGTGGTAAAACTTCCCATGCTTCCCTTATCTTCATTTCTTGCATCCCGCTTCAGCACCAGATCATCTACCTTGAAATCATCATCCTTTGTATGTCTGTCGAAGACCTTTTTAATTTTGTCTTGACGCAGTTGTGAGTTGTTGAACACTCGTTCTCTCATTTGCTACACATGAATCAATTCATTTATCTTTCTTTGAGCATCATTTGGTTCAACTTCCTGTTCTTGCATCAACTTCATCACTGGTATCCCTAATGAAGTAGGGAAAACTACGTCTGTGCCATATACAATCTAAAAAGGTGATGTAGAAATAGACCTCTGGGTGGTGATCATATCATCCCATAATGCATAAATAAGCTTCTTGTTCCAAGCCTTCTTATTTTACTGTAGAAGTTTCTTAATAATTCTTGTCAAGCTCTTGTTGGATGACTCAGCTAACCCATTACCCTGTGGGTAATAAGTTGTGGAATGACCAAGGGTTATTTTGTAATCACTGCAAAACTTTTCCATTCTCTTGAAATTGAACGTTGTTGCATTATTAATTATGATTTTGACTGGACAACCAAACCTAGACAGAATGTTACTTTCCAAAAATTGAATAATAACAACATCAGTAGCTTTCCTTGTTTGAACTCCTTTAATCCATTTGGTGAAGTAGTATGTAGCTGTCAATATCCACCTATGTTGAGATAAATTTGGTGGATGAATATCTCGTATAAAATCAAGGCCCCATTTCCTAAATAATGCTTCGACAAAAATAGGTTTTAATGGCAAGAGTTGTAGTTTCCTTTTGCCATCAAATATCTGACACTCATGACAACTGAACACCTCCTTGTACACATTAGAAAAAATGGTGGGCCAACATAATCCTTCTCTTAGTATCTTATGCACAATGGTTTTCTAGTAATGGTTCCCTCCACAATCACCTTTATGAAATTATTTGATAGCATGTTTTACTTCTCCTTCCAATAAACAACTTAGCAAAATCCCACCCGGATCTTTCCAATACAGAGAATTATCTAGAATACAAAATTTTGTTGCTTTTAACTTCAAAAATCTATCCTTTGTCTTGCTCAGTTCAGAGGGAGCTTGTAAATTCCTTAACACATAGATAATATCAACATACCATGGATATTCAAGGAATTTCTAGGATACATGTGGGACTGTCTCTTCCTTTGAATTTTCTGACAGGTCAACAATAAAATTTATCCCCAAGACATCATAATTTGACTGTGTCATCAGTTTAGCAAGCCCTTGACCTTTGATCAAATTTGTAGGATTTATCTCAAGATAATACTCTAACAAGACATCTATCCATTTTCCTCTTTTTCCTTCAAGATCAGAATGAGTTAAGATGTCTTTCACAAAATTGTTGGGTACATAAGAAACAAAATGAGAATGTAAGATATAAATTCTGAATTCTTTGAGGGATTTTACCAATGCATATGCTTGCTTCTCCATGATTTCATATGTCAATGGAGAGTCTCTTAGAGTTCTGCTATAATAGGCTATGAGCCTTTCAAAATTTGGTTCATCTCTTTGCAACAAGACACCAACAATAGTGTGTTCTCATGCAAAAGAGAACAATATGAAATCCTTTGCATAGTCCTTACTGGCCAATACTGGTGCCTTGGTCAATGGCACTTTTATATCCTCAAAGTATCTTCTAGCTTATGGAGTCCAATTGATCTCACTACCTTTTCTAAGCATGTTGGTAATGTACTTTATGATTTCGGCCAGATTGGGGATAAACCTCCTCAAAAAGTTTACTCTTCCAAGAAAGGATTGTACCTTGTTTTTACTCCTAGGTGTGTCAATATTCAGAATTATAGCCACTCTATTGGGATCTATCTTTATTCCTTCTTTCAAAATGATATGACCAAGTAGTTTCCCCTCTTTCATTCCAAAGTTAGATTTCTTTGGATTTAATGAAATGAAAAATTTCCTACATTTTTGAAAAACCCTTTTCAAATGTTTTAGATGCTCATCATCAGAATATGAAAACAAAGTAATATCATCTAAATAAATAAAAATGAATTTATCTTTCTCATCAGAAAAAGCTATTTCCATATCCCTTTAGAAAGTTTCCCTTGCATTCATGAGCCTATTGAGGGGTCCTAAATCAATTTAACTCAACAACAGGAACCAAACCCGCCATCGAGGCCTAATTAGACTCTGCAATGTTTAATGGTGGAATGATTCTCCATATATTGTGATCTGGCCAAATAATTGACGGGCTTTATGTTTTCTAGTGAAAGCTTCTCCTTCAGTTTAGACATTCTCTTTTTGTATTTTCTCTCATAGATAGGACCGATACAAGATAAAAGACGGTATAAACCAACTGGGTAACAATGTTGGAAAAATTAACTACTGGAGAAGGCAGAGCTTTGGATAACCCTTTCACTCTAGCATGCAAACAATGATTCTCTACCACATGCCTAGTACTAATAAATTAACTTGTTGGTGTTCCAATCATTGGCTGAGATATAATTTATCAAAAGAAAAAACATTCATGCAATAAACAATGGTAAGAAAAATAGTTTCCTTAACTCTAATCATCAATCACATATTAACACAACGATTTACTTTCATCATTAAAGATAAGAACTATAAAACATTGAATCAGATAACTTATCAATAGTTTCAAAAGTTCTTACTCGTTACAACATCCATTCATGTGATAAAATCAGAAATAGTTCCTCTTCATATCCAATCATACACGCTTTTGATAAAAACACAAACTTGTCTCTGGTCCTAAACAAGACTTCTCAATTAAGGAAGCTCTGAAATAGTTCTTTACAAATCCAAAATGAGGGTCTTTGCAACAACCATCGACCTCTTGCTAACAGGTCAATCCTCCTATTTATCACATACTATTAACTAAAAATAACTATTAAAGTGTAGCTAAGTAAAAAAAAACTCGTCACATGGTGCTTTCTTCTATCAGTCTTCAACGAGTCATCAAATGATCTCACTCGAGTGGATGAATTTTCTCGTACTCCGACCACTTGACAAAGAGATCCTCACATGTGTTAGCATACGAGAATCTATGTGTTAGCTAAGTAAAAAAAAACTCGTCACATGGTGCTTTCTTCTATCAGTCTTCAACGAGTCATCAAATGATCTCACTTGAGTGGATGAATTTTCTCGTACTCCGACCACTTGACAAAGAGATCCTCGCATGTGTTAGCATACGAGAATCTATTTTGTTCCATTGGGGTCGAGAGGATCTCTATTATCTCTACTGCCTGTGCCTGATACTTGACTATTCTGGCACTTAACTGCTGCAACATGGCTCGAGCTCTGATCGGGTGCTCCATGAACTGTTGCACCTGTCTTGGCACCATGTCTACCACCTTTTCTATTTTGGCAGCCCATGAATAATCTTGTTCGGCATGTGATTGGACTATGTCACGCAAGTCAAAAAAGTCATTGTGTGTGTTTAATTTGGGGAGGTCGATGTCTCTCATTTCTAGGTTGATCTTGGTCCAACTCTTTTCGCACTCGGCCCATTTTTCTTGGATTTCCCAATGAGGTTCTTGAGCCATTTTTGCCCAATATTCGACCGATTTCTTTATGCGGTCGAGGCTTCTTTCCTTTAGCACTCAGATGTCGTGCTCTTTGACATCTTGACCCTGTTGAACCGCGCTGATATAGTCGATCCTTTCCACTACTTAGTGTTCTTTCTTGTACCACCTGTCCATATCCTTTCATGTCGCCAGTGCCACGAGGGTGTGTTCTTGAAGCTCGACTATCCTGGAAGTGAATAGGTGCTATTAATCTGTAAATTTGTTGTAGGCCTCTTGGAATTCACTCCTTAGGAACACCGCAACCTATGTGGTGTCTTGGTAATATTTCTCCAAATGGCACAAATGTTCCAATTCCTTCAGAGTAGTGACCAACTCCTCTTCATCCTTTTTCGCTCTGTCTAGGGTGGCATATGTGATTTCCATCCCTGTGCCGATAAGTTCAGATGTATTGGCATGCTCTGTGTTTATCAGTTTTTCCTCTGTGGTAATGAGGATGGATCGATATAGAGTGATCCTTCTCTTCTTGGTGGTTCTTTGCATGATATATTTCCTTTTTTGGTCATAAGTGATGGCATGTATGTCAACAACTTCATCCACGGGTTCAGGAATTTTCTGATCTCCCCAGGTGAGCATATTTCCCAGGATTCCGATGGTGTATATTTGTTCAAGAATGGGTTCTTGAACCTCGTCCATGTGTTCCAAAGGTTTGGATTCCATTTGTTTCTCATCGGGAGGGTGAGTGTCGGTTGAAATTGAATAATTGGGGGTAGGCTCGATACTTACTTGATAATCGACCGTTGAGATGCCGATTTCCTGTTGTGGAGCTTCTTCTTTTTGTTCGCCCAACCCTGGCTTGTCCGTTGGAATATCATTTTGAGTTTTCAGTACATCGAGTAGTTTAGTGTCTAAGACACTTTTCTACCTCTTGGTCATTTTGTTAAGGGATCTAAATTTGAACATCGGGAGCTGGGGAAGATGCCTTCTCGGGCTCCCTTTCCTCTGTGATTTGCACTGGGGTCATGAGGGATACCTCCAGACTTTCTTCATCATCATATATGTTTATCAATTCGTGGAGGGGGTTTGTGGCACTTTCTCTCCCTGATGTTCTTACTATCTATGACTGAGCTGAAACATCCCCTGGTGCTCCGTCCTGTGGTGTTATAATTTCAGGGTTATCTAACCCGATGATTTCATCAATTTTTATTAGCTCAGGGCTTCTTGGACCTACCCGACTTTCATCTGGGTTGTCGGCAGGGGCCCCTATCATTCCTATGAGGTCTGGTTCATCTTGCAGCTGATCAATTACTCACTTCTCCGATTATATCATGAGAAATCCCCTCTCCCTTACATCTTCTTTTATAGGGAATCCTTTATCCTGCACCGGGGACACCAGGGTAACCTCTGTTGCTTCAGCCGCTCTGATTTCTTCCCTAGCTCTAAGGGCCTCTTGAGATGATTTATATATGGGTGTCATCTGTTCATCCAGGCTCATGGCCCTGAACCTGGTCATTTTTGGGTTAGCCATCCTTTCTACCACCTTTTCCCAGTCCTGGGGATTTTATGTGAATATTTCATCTTCAAATTTTTCGTGGGCGTACGACTAACAGGATGAAACTTGTGAAGTGTGTTGCAAGACCAACCCCTTTGGATCATGCTTTTAGAATCGACCTGTCTGGAACCTGAACTCAAGCTGTCTCAACCCTTCTTGTTTGGCTTGAGTTGTGTATTTAACTAAATAGAAACCTACATGGAAACCATAGGGAATGAATGCTCACTTCTTGTCCTTGACCATGGTGGCATTGTAGCCTTGCAAGATGGTCTGATAACATATCTCACCCACTACAAGATGGCCACATTGGTAGGAGATATGGTTCTCTGGTGGCCCCGAACACCCTAATGTAGGTGTCGCGCTCGTCCAAGCACTAGTGCCCTACCTTTGATATCATCTTCTTGGCCACAACCGATAGTCTCGAGCATTCTTTATTAAAAATAATGAGACAAATTCTTGTGATGAATTCATCGTAGATGAGGGATTAATAATTTTTATACTTGTTCCCCCATAGCACGCTAAAGTAGACGTGGACCGGGAGGTCTGTGACATGCCAACTCAGATTCATGCCGATGAAGATGTTTCTGGCGCACATGACATCAAGCAGATATGAATCCATGTAGAAAGTGGGTGTCTCAACTTCCTTCAGAATCTGAGCCTGTTGTATACAGATGCTTAGTTGTTTAGAAATGATTGCCCCCCAGTTGAAACCACTTCCAGATATTTCCACTGTGTAAGTTAAGGGAATCCATGCCTTTGAAAATCTGGAGCAATCCTTCTCTCCATATAATAGGCAGATGAGAGCCATTATATATATGTATGGATCTCTTAAGTTGGTCGTCTGGTACCAGCCAGTGCTTTGGTTGGTGTATTTATTTTCTTCCCTCCACCATGAGGCCATCACCCGAGTGGTGTCATGGAGCTCGTAGAATTTCACGATGAAATCTGTATTTAGCCATTTCTCGGGGTCTCGAAGTTTGTAGTATTTCTAGACCTCTACTGGAAGGAATACCCTGACACACCCACCATTTTCATCATTGATAAAATTTTTATGTGTGTCTATGTGGTCGATGAGCCACTTTAGGACTTCAATATAAGGAAAAATAGGAGTTCTGCTCACCACCATATGTAGGTACAACCTTCGGATGTTTGGGAACACTTTTTCGTCGAGCGCTCTAACATCTGGATCGCTGTGTGGTATATATTCAGGATATTCCTCCCGGATGATCTTGTTAAAGAGTTCTCCCCAGTGCGAGAGTGCCATCTTGGATCTTGTGATTGCCTATATATCTCCAAAGGTTAGAGGCTGGATGAAAGCCTTCTTCGTTAATGTTTTGATTACAGGCTCCAATCTCGACATGTATTCTAATTGTTTTGCGGCCCCTAGAGAGGAGACTTTGCCTACCTATGGTTATTTCAGCTTCGGTTCCCTCGACGATCGTCTGGTGCTTGGATTTCTTGGCAGCATTGTTCCTATAATTAAAATAAAATTTTAGAGACTGTGTAAAGAAAAAAACCAGATAAAATATATGAATTTTAGCCATGTAAAATCCACAAACTTGGATACATACCTAGGAAGCTTGCTAAAACTGGTTATTTTGATACTCACAGGATCTCCGCAGCCTTCGAATTACTCATCGTGCTTATTTATATGTTATGAATTTCCTTTCACACAGAATGAGTTCGTTTACAACGAATCAAGAGAATTTAAACTAGGGAAGAACTCACTGTGTCGTATCAGGCATTCAATATAGGTGATGAGACAAATCTTCCGTCGAATCTTTGCAACTTAAATTCATCGTGGGTTGACAGAGGAGGTGCAGGAGGTGATGTGGTCTATCGATGATTTTAAATGGTTGTTTTGATTTGTGGACGAGGTAGCAACTAATGCGGGATTTGGTATTAATTATCCCCTTAAATGCTCAAAATCTGATTGTATCTAGCACTAAAATGTCCCATCGTGTCTCTCTCTCAGTGGGTGGATCAGGGATCAGGGATGCGCTATGAATGTTTTCATTGATGTCCTTCGTAAAATATCTGACATCGATAAAACTTACCGTACAATGCTACCATGGCAAAGCTGACTCTGAGACGTGACTCGGACCTAGGGAACCAAGAATGACTCGGGGTAAAACTAGACTGTACGGTTCTCCAATTTGGTAAAGACACATGGCGTTGAAGACCGATGACCTAATTCATGTGTATTAATCAGAGTCAGGACTTTCATTAAGTTATTCGTTAAAAAAACCTTAGCTTACCGATGCCAAAATGTATCTAGGATAGACGATCGGTGATAAACCTATCAAGTGCTTTCTTTGGATTAGTTTCCTCGAAAAAGTATCGATGTTGAAAATGCATCGGGGATCGACGATCGGGTGTACTCTTTAGCATGGTTAGAATGTTCATTGCAATCCTTTTGGGGTTTCCTCAATTCTGATTAGCACGTTGGGTATCAACTATTGGCGATATCTTTTCTTTCTCTGTTAACGTCTATTCCCCTCATCTTTTACTGATGCCGAAGGGGAATCAACTATCGACTATATCCTTATGTAAAACTTTGGTGCAAACAAAAACTTCCTTCTTCCGATGCCAATGGATATCGATGCTCGGTGACTACAGTTTCCCAGGTGGTTCTTTTCCTCCTTTGAATTCCTTCCGATGCTGAATCTGAGCCTGTTGGGTGAAATGTTTTTGTTGTTGATTCTTTATTTAGGTGTTAAGGCCTTTTAAGTTATGGGGTTTCATAAGTTTCAAACAAGCATGAATAGCTGATGAGAGTCATGATAATAAGAAAAAACAAAACATTTCTTAAAAATGAAGTCGAATCAGATAGTGTAAAGATCAAGTGGTACCCAAAAAGTACAAATTTGACATAGGCGTTTTAGGGTGTGTTGAGTTCTCAAAAAATGGTGAATTACTGGGCGAAAGAAGAATCTTTGATCCTACCTTGGGCTTGGCTAATGAAAAAGTTGGTTAAGAACTTAACTGATTTTTTATCAGAGCCTCTTTTATCCTTGCATTTGAAAATCCCTGGTTGGTGCATTTGGGCCTGCCTATGAGGGTTTCAACATTTATTCCACCTTTGTTTCCTGTAACCTTGACCCATGCCCCTTTGACAATATTCTAGTAAATCATTCACTGGAACTATGCATTTTAGTTACCCTTATTCACTTTCTACGATGTTTCTCTATTGCCAACAAACATCCATAGCCCCAACGGAGTCACCCCAACGTCACAGACCTTGGTCTGCTACTAGTGAGCATGCATATCCCTAACGAATTTATCTGCATACCCTCTCCTACTATGCACTTATTTGATATAGTTGATTTTATTTTGGAAGAATTCCCTGAGCAAGTGGGAGAAGAGGATGTCTATTATTTTAAAAAATGAGATGGTTAAGGTGAAACTTGTCATCTCTGTCTCTGAGGTACATGTAGTCCTTTCCATCTTACCATCTTTCCCTTAAGGTTTTACTAGACCACCAGGCGGAAACTTCATCACTTTTCCAAGGTTGTTCATTTGCGCAGGTTAGATAGAGAACCCCTTAAAACAACCGTAGGTCCCTTTAGCGCTTCTTTTGTTGTGTGGGAGCGACGAGTCAGGTACAGAGTTTGTCATATCACATGAATTAAGGTCAACCATTGCATTGCTAAACACAATCTTCAAAAAGAGCAGAAGTATAATAGCAAAAGACAAAACAAACATTTCGCAATCAACAAACATTGTGAAAACATAAACACAAAAAATCCTTTTTTTTTTAATGGAAATATTGTTTTAGGGCTTGGCCATTCACCAGGAGGGCGTCAAGTTCCCCCCTCAGATTCTACAACCGATAAGTTCCTGCCCCAATCTTCTCGGCCACCTGGAAAGTTCTGAGCCATAGATTCTGAAAATTACAATGTTTTCCTTTCGACTCATTTTCTCTATCCCATTTCAGGACTAAGTCTCCTACTTCAGAATTCTTCTCCTTAGCCTTATGCTTATCAAACCACCTTTTCACTATCTGATGATGAGCTATGAACTTTGATTTTTCTTTCTCCCTTTCTTCTTCTAGCATGAGGAGGGTATCAATTCTTTGTTGTATGAATGATGAGGGTTGTCCTCTTGAATCCTGAGCAAGTTGAAGGGATGGAAGATACAATCCGTTCAGGAGAATGGCTTCCTGTCTATATACCATAAAGTATGGGGAATCCCTATAGATTCCTTGGGTGTAACTCTATCGGCCCATAAAGCATTATGAAGTGAACAATGCCAATTCCTATGGTTGTCTACAACTGTTTTCTTTAATATTCTCACTAGGTTCTTATTAGTTGATTCTGCCACTCCGTTCCCCTATGGATAGTAGTTTGTAGAGTATTTGATTATGATTCCTTTGTCTAGAGAAAACTCTATTAATAAGGTGGAAGAAAATTAAGTTGCATTATCAAAAACAAGGACAGAGGGCACACCGAACCTTGTGATCAGTTGTTGTTCTATGAATTGGATCGCCACCTTTTCATTTACATGAGTCAGAGGGATAGCTTCTTCCCATTTCATGAAATAATCTATGGCGGTTAGTATGTATCTATGCTATTTTGAATAACTCGATATAATTTCTCCTATGATGTCTAACCCCCATTGCTCGAATGGTCTAGAAACGACTACCAGTTGGAGTGGAATGACTTCTCTCTTCTCCCTCCCCACGCTTATTTGACAAGTTTTATAGTTTCTAGCATATGTGTGAGCATCCTTGAACATAGTAGGCCAATAATAGCTAGCTCTCAGTATTTTATGAGCAGTGCTGTTTCCTGCGAAATGTCCACCTGCAAGGCCATCATGGAGCTCCTTCAACACTTCGTTTGCATCTTCACGTTTGAGACATATTAAAATCACCCCATCATAATTAACACGGAAGAGCACCGAATTTATGAGGCGATATTGTGTGGATTTTAACCTGAGAGATCTCCTTTCCCTAGGGTTTAGGTTTTCTGGGAAAGTCCCATGATGTAGGAGATACTTTAGTTTATTGTACCAAAACTCTTTCCCTGGGGAGACGTATGAAGCTTCACCACACCATAATTCCAATTCATTCTCCTATCCGGGGTCTTCATTTACTTGGTCCTGGGCTTCAGTTTCCAGTTTGCATAACCCTTATCCTTTAACCAATTTAGCAGGTTTTATATCTAGATCAAATTCTTGGACTACTGCCATCCAATTTCCTCTTCTTTACCCCATCTCCTGTTGAGTAAATAGAGATCATACTGTAGGGTGAGGCACGATGACTTTGGTCTGGTTCTTGAGGATGTAATATCCGAAGTGTTTTACTGCCTTGTATACTGCATAAGCCTGCTTATCTATAGCAGTGTAATTTAGTTCGGCCCCTTGGATATTAGTGATCATGAATGATACTGGGGCCTCATTGTTGTCATCATTCTTCTGAGTCAACACTGCAACTAACAATTGGTCGGAGGAAAAAGTGTAGAGAAATAAATATTTGCTGAAGTCGGGACTCCATAACACTGGAGCTTGAGATATTGCAGTCTTAATACTTCTGAAATCCCTCTTTTGTTCATCATCCCACTTAAACTCAATATCTTTATGAATCATGTTTTGTAAGGGTTTGATAGTTTTAGCGAAATCGGGGGTGAATTTTCTTACAAAATTGATTTTCCCGAAGAACGATTGCATAGAATTTTTTTTATAGGTAATGGAAGCTGAGATATAGCCTTAATCCTTTTTGGATCTATTTGAATGCCTTCTTGAGATATAATGTGGCCTAACAACTTACCTTCCTCAACACCAAAAATAGTTTTCTTACGGTTTAAGGATATACCGTATTTCCTACACCTTTCAAAAATCAGGGTTAAATGTTGGATGTGATCTTCTCTGTTCTTTGAATACACAATCACGTCATCCAAATAGACTAATACACACTTGTTGATTAGTCCCTGGAATGCTACATCCATGGCCCTTTGGAAGGTTTCTCCTGCATTGATTAACCCAAAGGGCATGCGTTAATAAGCAGAGGTTCCCCACTTGGTTCAGAAGGTAGTTTTCAAGCGGTTTTCTTCTGAAACTATAACCTGGTTGTAACCTGAGAAACCGTCCAACAGGGAGAAAATCTCAGATCCAGACACGATCTATGAGATTTTCTCCATTGGTGGGACTGGGTAATTGTCCTTTTTTGAAGATCTGTTGAGGTTTCTGAAATCTACCCATAGGCGGATCTCACCAGACTTTTTCCTCACAAGAAATAAATTTTCTACCCATCTGGAGTGTCTAACTTGGAAAATAATCTTGACATCTAGTATTTTCTTTAAATCTTGACACATGAGCGGCTCTAGGGATGGGTGGTATTTTCAGAGCTTCTATTGGAAGGGTTTTATTTCAGGATTTAATGGGATAGTGTGTTGAATGATACGAGTATCATAAGTTTTCAGATCTCGATAGGACCCTGCAAAAGAATCTTGATACTATATGAAGATTTTGAGATAGGCCTTCCTTTCTTATTTATACATGGTCTTGCCGAGATTTATATTTTTGGGGTTTTCCAAGGTTCCTAAATTTATAGTTTCGTGCATGGGACAAGAAATACCCGTCTTCATGTTCTTTGATCCTTTAAATTTGTCCCTTAGGTCAACAAGGTTTTCTAGATTGGCTATTCCCTTTGGTATCATGTGAGACCTTTGTTTGTTGGTCGGTTGATCTATCTGAGGATCGGTTTCTGCTAATTTTTCCTGGAATACTTCATCGTCAATAGCCAAGTCTCTAAAATTATCCTGATTGGTCAAAAAGATTATGATATGTTCATCTCCTTCAAAGACCTTCCAATTAGAAATATTGTTGGGCACCAATGGTTTGTAGAGTAGCTCCACAGTGAACCAGGAGGCTTCATAATCTTCTAGAGGTGATAGCCTTGAGGCAGCGGTGGCTAGAGAATCAATAAGAATGTTTGTTGTTCTGAGGATCATTGTAATGTTGAAGGTTTCAAAATGCTATGTTAGCATGTGCACTTCCTGTTGGTAATTCCATAGGTGTGGAGAGTTGCAATGTATAGTGTTCCTTACTTGTCTAACGATGATTTCAGAATCTCTGAAAAACTTCATTTCTTTAACGTTTAAGTCCATGGATTTCTTTAGCCCTTGTACTAGATATTCATACTCAGCGGTGTTGTTTGTGCATTCAAATTCTAGTCTATAGGTCAGTAAATTTCGTTTACCGGATCAATGAGGATGCACCCTGCCTCTGACCCTTCTTGCGATTTAGAACCATCAAAGTATAAGGTCTAAACTTGTGGGGTTTTCCTATTAGCCTCCTCTTTCTTGTCACTTTCCTCCTCTCCTCCTGTTTGTTCCATGGTTTCTAATGCAGGTTCTTGATAGAAGAGGGTTTCCTTTGTTTCGTCGGCAATTTCTCTTGAAAAACCATTTTGAAGTTTTGAGTAAGAGCAACATTAGATGAGAGGGGGAGAAATTCCTGAAATCGAATTCACGAGAATAATTTCCCAGCACGGGGAAATCTGCTGATGAGGGTTCATTGAGGGATTCTAATTCAATGACAATATGTTTTAGATATATTTCCCTATAAATCTTGATCATATTCATGTGTCCCTTTAATGGAAGCCAAAGGTGAGCCCAGTCTATACTAAAGTATCCATTTAACTTCTCAGAACAATCTCGACTTAATAACAATCCATAAGCTTTTGGGACATCTACTAGAATGATGTCAATTACTTGCACGAATTTAGGGTGTGTCGTTATTATGATCATTATATCTTTGAGTTCTCCCATGAACTTCACCTAGGTTATGTCTAGCTGTATCACATGTTTATCGCTTTTGAGAGGGTCTGCGTTCAATTTTTTGCAAATAGACAATGGCATAACATTAGAGGATGCTCCCGAGTCAACCAAACAATTATGGATATTTTTGTTGAAGACTTCAAATGTCAAGAGGAACGGTGGGACAAAAGGTTTTCCCTTCTTTTCTTTAGAGAAGGTGTTCACAATTGGTTTATTCCTTGGATCTATGGGAGTTATATTTTCTCCTTGGTTAGTGCTTGTTGTAGGATTGTATATTGATTTCAATGCTTGTAACATAAAGTCCTTTTGTTGAGGGATTCTACATATGTCCATGCCCGATATGTTTGCTTTCAACTTTTTCAAGTCTTCTACTATGTTGTAGTCCATCTTGGGAGATTCCCGTGTATGAATTTTTATAAGATTTATTCGGGGACTAAGAGGTGATTTTGGGTGATCGGGAGTTGGCCTTCCTCCCGAAGTTGGGGCAGTAGTGAGGTCGTTTGAGACAGGTTGACCTCTACTTCTGGTTTGCATAGCCAATACTTTTGTGGGAGGTTCTTGAACTTCAAATAGGTCATCGGAAGGCATTGGTAGGTCAGGGTACCATATCAGCACGGTTGTGTCTTCTGGTGGATCAAATTCTTCTTGATAGACAATATTCACAGCTGAGCCACTTGATTGTTTGGTTAGGGACACTTCATCTAGAAACCGGTTGACCATCAAATTCATGGCATGCACCCATTGAGGGCAGTCGCTTTCAGAGTGATTCTCTTGATGATAGGCACAGAAAGATTCAGATGCTACATTTCCCAGATCGATGTTTAAGTTGGATAGGGGGGGTTCAATTGCTTTGAAAGGCAGATTTATTTAAAAAAAAAGGCTTATAGGGCCTCTGGCCTTGGTTTCCCTCCCTTGCATTTCTCTTCATGTCTATGATTTCATTTGACAAATTCTTGACCATGTGTTGTAGGTCTTCTATGTCCCCACTTCCCTTTTCGAGACCTTGTTTTGTTTGTTTCCCTGGGGGTCTAGTCAACAGGAGCCCTCTCCTAGGAGGAGGCTGAACTTCTTTCTTGACTAATGAGACCTAGCCTTCTTTGCATCCTTTCATTTGGAACTCTATCATTTTGGATTCTTCAAAATTCTTAGCTAAGGTTAGTTTGGCAACCCTCTTTACAAACATGGAAATAGAAGCTAGGAGAGCGTTAACATATACTTCGATTTTCAACTCCTGAGTATGTTTAGCTTCGGGTTGGAATTTTTTCAATATAGTGGTAAATATTTGATTGAAGTATTTAACCTTATCCTTTGAAATCATGGTGGCGGTGAACAACTCATCCATCAAAGCTCTTGTAGTGGTTTCTTCTGCAAATTTATCCAAAAAATCCTTTTGAAACTTTGTCCAACTAATATGGATCCTACAGGCAAGTTAAAATACCATGTGGAGGCTGAGTTCTCAAAAGTGTATGGGAATAGCCTGAATACTACATCTTCATGTTGGACATTCATCAATTTGATAGCCAGTATGAATTTTTTGATATGGTCTTCCGACAATCCTGAGGTTTCAGGGTCAAACTTAGGGAGTAGTTTCTCTAGATGTTGGGGAAGGTTATGTACTCACCCAGGGATGGCCAAAGAATATTTGGCCAACCAAGGTTGATTATTCTGAGGTGGGTTTCCCCTTTCCTCATTATGGTCATTGTAATCTTCCATGTCTTCAGATCCCAAAACTAAGTGTTCTGAGTTAAACCCTTCCTCTTTCTAAAAATTGTCAGGCTCAGAGAAGTTGTCAGCTGGTGTTTCATGGATTAGATTAAGAGGATGTTCAATTTTAGTGAGGGAGAAATCTATCAAGTATTATACCGTGTGCACAAAAATCTAGTCGGGGGACTTGATCGCTGGTATGCTTATTTTTTTTCTTTGAGGAAGTAACAAAGCTAAGGGTAATGCACCGATATGTCGGGCGTAAGCTCTTGTGATTCTTTTGAATTGGTTCAATTCCTCGTGAGGAAGAGCATAAGGTATATCAGGGAACATATGTTCTTCCTTGTGTTGGGGTGAGTTACTCGTTTCAGGAGTACTTTGTGTGTGTGGGTTGTCTTGGGAATGACTAGCCATGCATGTGGGTTGTTTTGAATCTACAGGCTGTGTGAAATATTATGTTAAAAATATTGTCATTCTTTCATTCTTCAGGCCCTCCTTCTAGTGCCAATTCTGTTGAGGGGTCCTAAATCCCTTTAACTGAACAACAAGAACCAAACCCACCACCGAGGCCCAATTAGACTCTGCAGTTAGTGGTGGAATGGTTCTCCAGATCTTGCGATCCGACCAAATAATCGATGGGATTTACATTTTCTGGTGAAAGATTCTCCTTCAGTTCAGACATTGTCTTTTTGTGTTTTCTCTCATAGGTGGGACTGACACAAGATAAAAGCTAGTATAAACCAACTGGGTATCAAAGTGGGAAAAATTAACTACTGGAGAAGGCAGAGCTTGGGATAACCCTTTCACTCTAGCATGCAGACAATGATTCTCTACCACATGCCTAGTACTAATACATTAACCTATTGGTGTTCCAATTATTGGTTGAGATATAATTTATCAGAAGAAAAAACATTCATGCAATAAACGATGGTAAGAAACATAGTTTCCTTAATCTAATCATCAATCACATATTAACACAACGATTTACTTTCATCATTAAAGATAAGAACTATAAAACATTGAATCAAATAACTTATCAATAGTTTCAGAAGTTCTTACTCGTTACAACATCCATTCATGTGAAAAAATCAGAAATAGTTCCTCTTCATATCCAATCATACACGCTTTTGATAAAAACACAAACTTGTCTCTAGTCCTAAACATGACTTCTCAATTAAGGTAGCTCCGAAATAGTTCTTTACAAATCCAAAATAAGGGTCTTTGCAACAACCATCGATCTCTTGCTAACAGTTCGATCCTCCTATTTATCACATACTATTAACTAAAAATAACTATTAAAGTGTAGCTAAGTAAAACAAAACTTGCCACATGGCGCGTTTTTCTATCAGTGTTCAACGAGTCATCAAATGATCTCACTTGAGTGGATGACTTTTCTCGTACTCTGACCACTTGACAAAGAGATCATCGCATGTGTTAGCATACGTGAATCTATGTTGTTCCATTGGTGCTGAGAGGATATCTCTTATCTCTACTACTTGTGCTCGATACTTGACTATTCTGGCACTTAACTGTTGCAACATGGCTCGAGTTCTGATCGGTTTCTCCATGAACTGTTGCACTGGTCCTGGCGCCATGTCTGCCATCTTCTCTATTTTTGCAGCCCATGATGAGTCTTGTTCGACATGTGATTTGACTATGTCGTGAAAGTCGACAAAGTCATCGGGTGTGCCAAATTTGGGGAGGCTGATGTCTCTCATTGATCGATTGATCATGGTCCAGCTCTTTTTGCACTCGGTCCATTTCTCTTGGATTTCCTGATGAGTTTATTGAGCCATTTTTTCCCAATATTCAGTCGATTTATTTATGTGGTCGAGGCTGCTTTCCTTTATCACCCAGATGTCATACTCTTTGGCATCTCGACCATGTTGAATCACATTGACATAGTCGATCCTTTCCATGGCTTGGTGTGATTTCTTGTACCACCTGTCCATATCCTTGCACGTCGTCAATGCCATGAGGGTGTATTCTTGAAGCTTGACTATCCTGGTAGTGAATAGGTGTTGTTCATCTGTAAATTTGTTGTAGGCCTCCTGGAATTAGCTCCTTAGGAACATCGCGGCCTATGTGGTGTCCTAGTAATATTTCTCCAAATAACACAAATGTTCCAATTCCTTCAGAGAAATGACCAAATCCTCTTCATCCTTTTTCTCTCTATCCAGGGTGGCATCTGTGATTGCCATCCATGTGTTGATAAGTTTGGATGTCTTGGCATGCTCTATGTTTATCAGTTTTTCCTTCGTGGTGATGAGGATGGAGAGATCTAGAGTGATCCTTCTCTTCTTGGTGGTTCTCTACATGATAGGTTTCCTTTTCTGGTCATAAGCAATGGCATGTATGTCAGCAACTTCATCCACGGTTTCATTAATTTGCTGATCTCCCCAGGTGAGCATATTTCCTAGGCTGCTAATGGTGTATATATGTTCAAAACCGGGTTCTTGAATCTCCTCCACATGTTCCAAAGGCCCGGCTTCCATTTGTTGCTCATCGGGAGGGTGAGTGTCGGTTGAAATTGAAGCATTGGGTGTAGGATCGATACTTACTTGATAATCGACCATCGAGATGTTGATTTCTTGTTGTGGAGCTTCTTCTTTTTGTTCGCCTGAATGTGGCTCATCTGTTGGACTATCCTTTTGAGTTTTTGGTACATCGAGCAGTTCAGTGTCAAAGACACTTTCAATCTCTTGGTCATTATGTGAAGGGCTCTGAATTTGAGCATCGGGAGCCAGGGAAGATGCCTTCTCGGGCTCCTTTTCCTCTATGATTTGCACTGGGGTCACCAGGGATACCTCCAGACTTTCTTCATCATCATAGATGTTTTTCAATTCGTAGAGGGGGTTCGGTGCAATTTCTCTCCTTGTTGTTCTTACTATCTCCGACTGAGCTGAATCATCCCCCGATGATCTATTCTATGGCATTGTAGTTTCAGGGTTATCTAACCTGGCAATTTCATCAATTTCTATTAGCTCAGGGTAGCTTGGACCTACCCGGATTTCATCTGGGTTGTCGGAAGGAGCCCCTGTCATTCCTATGAGGTCTCTATCATTTTGAAGCTGATCAATTAATTGTTTCCGCAATTCTATCATGAGAAATCCCTTCACCCGTGCATCCTGTGTCATAGGTAATCCTTTATCCTTCACCAGGGCCACCAGGGGAACCTCTATTGCTTCGGTCGCTCTGATTTCTTCCTTAGCTCTGAGGGCCTCTTGAGCTGATTTCTCTATGGTCGTCATCTATTCATCCAGGCTCATGTCCCTGAACCTGGTCATTTTGGGGTCGAACATCCTTGCTACCACCTCGTCCCAGTCTTGGGAATTTTCCATGAAGACTTCATCTTCAAATTTTTCGTGGACGTACGACCAACAGGATGACACTTCTGAAGCGTTTTGCAATACCAGCCCCTTTGGATCATGCTTGCAGAATTGGTCTATCTAGAACCTGAACTCGAGCTGGCTCAGATCTTCTTATTTGGCTTGAGATGTGTCTTTAACCAATTAGAAACCTACATGGAAACCATAGGGAATGAACACTCGCTTCTTGTTCTTAACTAGGGTGGAATTGTAGCCTTGCAAGATGGTATGATAGCATATCTCTTCCACTACAAGCCAGTCAAGGACATGCACTGGTAGGATATGTGGTGCTCCGGTGGCCCCGAACACCCTGATGTAGGTGTCGCGTTCGTCCAAGTACCAGTGGCCTACCTTTGATATCATCTTCTTGGTCGGAGCTGATAGTCTCGGGAATTTTTTCTTAAAAAGAATGAAATAAATTCATGCGATGAATTCATTGCAGATGAGGGAGTAAGACTTTTTATACTTTTTCTCCCATAGCACGTTGAAGTAGACATGGACTAGGAGCTCTGCGACACACCAGCTCAGATTCATGCCAACAAAGATGTTTCTAGCGCACATGACATCAAGCATATATGAAGCCATGTAGAAAGCGGGTGTCTCTCCTTCCTTCAACGTTTGAGCCTGTTGTATACATATTCTCAGTTGTTTATAAATGATCACCCCCCAGTTGAAACCACTTACGGATATTACTGTTGTGTAAGCTAACGACATTCATGCCTCTGAGAATCTAGATCAGTCCTTCTCTCCATATAATCGACATATGAGAGCCATCAAATAGATGTATGACTCTCTTAAGTTGGTCGTCTGGTACCATACAGTGCTCTGGTTGGTGTATTTCTTATCTTCCCTCCACCATGAGTCGATCACCTGGCTGGTATCGTGGTGCTCATATAATTTCACGATGAAATCTGTATTCAGCTGCTCCTTGGGGTCTTAGAGTTTGTAGTATTTTTGGACCTCTACAAGAAGGAATACTCCGACACACCCACCATTGTCATCGTTGATCAAACATTTTTGTGTGTCTATGTGGTCAATGAGCCACTTCAAGACTTCAGTACAAGTAAAACAAGATTTTATCTCTCCACCATTTGCAGGTACGACCATTGGATGTTTGGGAACACTTCGTCGTTGAGAACTCTAACATCTGGATTGTTGTGTGGTATATATTCAAGATATTCCTCCCGACTGATCTTGTTAAAGAGTTCTCCCCAATGTGAGAGTATCATATTAGATCCCGTGCTTTCATCTATATCTCCAAAGTCCAAAGGTTGGATGAAAGCCTTCTTCATATATGTTTTGATGAGAGGCTCCGGTCTCGGCAATTGTTTTGTGGCCCCTGGAGAGGAGCCTTCGCCTACCTCTGGTTCTTTCAGCTTTTGTGCCCTCGATGATCGTCTCGTGGTTGGATTTCTTGGTGGCATTGTTTATGTAATTAAATAAAATTTTAGAGACTATGTAAAGAACAAAACCAGATAAAATATATGAATTGTAATCATGTAAAATCCAAAGACTTGGATACATACCTGGGAATCTTGCCAAAACTGGTTATTTTGATACTCACAAGATCTCTGTAGCCTTCGAATTACTCGTCTTGCTTCTTCAGATGTTCTGAATTTCCTTATGCACATAATGGGTTCGTTTACAATGGTTCAAGAGAATTTAAACTAGGGAAGAACTCACCGTGTCGCATCAGCCATTCAATTTGGGTGATGAGTGAAATTTAAACAAATCTATCGCCGAATATTTGCAACTTAAATTCATCGTGGGTTGACGGTGGAGGCGCGGGGGGTGATTTGGTCTATCGATGATTTTAAATGGATGTTTTGATTGGCACACGAGGTAGCAACTAATGTGGGATTTGGTATTAATTATCCCCTTAAATGCTCAAAATCCGATCATATCTAGTGCTAAAACATCCCATCGTGTCACTCTATCAGTGTGTGGATTAGGGATCGGGGATGCACTATGAACATTTTCGTTGATGTCCTTCACAAAATCTCCGACGTTGATCAAACTTACCATACAATTCTACCATGGCAAAGCTAACTCTGAGGCGCGAATCAGACCTAGGGAACCAAGAATGACTTGGGGTAAAACTAGACCATACGGTTCTCCAATTTGGTAAAGACACGTGGTGTTGAAGACTGGTGACCTAATTTGCGTGTATTAATGAGAGTCGAGACTTTCATTAAGTTATTCTTTAAAAACAAACCTTAGCTTACCGATGTCGAAAAGTATCTAGGATCGATGATCGATGATAAAAATATCAAGTGATTTCTTTGGATTAGTTTCCTCAAAAAAGTCTCGATGCCGAAAATGCATCGGGGATTGATGATCGGGTGTACTCTTTAGCATGGTTAGAATGTTTGTTGCGATCCTTTTGGGTTTTGATCCCCAATTCCGATTAGTGTGTCAGGTATCGGCTATCGACGATATCATTTTTTTCTTTGTTAACATCTATTCCCCTCGTCTTTTAACGATGTCGAAGGGGAATCAACTATCGACAATATCCTTATGCAAAACTTTGGTGCAAACAAAAAATTCCTTCTGCCGATGCCGATGGAGATCATTGCTCAGTGATTGAGGTTTCTTGAGTGGTTCTTTTCCTCCTTTGAATTCCTTTCGATGTCAAATTTGAGCCCATTGAGTGAAATGTTTTAGCTGTTGATTCTTTATTCAGGTGTTAAATCATTTTAAGTCATGGGGTTTCATAAGTTTCAAACAAGCCTGAATAGCTGATGAGAGTCATGATAATAGGCAAAGACAGATCATTTCTTAAAAATGAAGTAAAAAGTAAAAAAATTACATAGGATTTTTAGGGTGTGTTGAGTGCTCAACAGAGCCCAAAAGGCATCTTAGCATACATGAATGTACCCTAGGGTGTTGTGAAGGTTGTCTTCTCTTGATCATCAAGATGCACCATGATTTGGTTGTATCCATAAAATCCATCAAGCATTGACATTTTCTATGATCCAACCACTTTCTGCAAAATGTAATCCATCTGGGGAAGAGGATAATTTTCTTTGAGGGAAACCCTGTTCAGATTTCGAAGCTCTACTCACAACCTGATTTCCCCACTTTTCTTTTTGACAGGAACTGAGTTAGCCAACCATTTAGAGAATCTTAAAGACACTACACTCTTAGCATCAAACAACTTTCTTACCTCTTTCTCAATTAATGGCAGTAGAAAAGAATTAATCTTTCTCAATTTCTATTTGAAATGTTTGTGATCATATTTTATTGGAATTACATGTTGAATCACCTTAGTGTCATAAACCTTCAAATCCTCATAGCTCTTGGAAAAAACATCTGGGAAATCCTTCATTAGGATAATATATATTTACTTGATTTTTGGATTGAGTGTCTTGGACAGTTTGATGATTTTGGGATCTTCATGAGTCCCAATGTTACAATCCTCTATGTCTTCATCATTTTCAGTGACCTTGGGATTTCTTGCCACATCGTTATTTCCAAAAAAAAAATTCCAATGGGACCAAACCCTTGGGAATGATATTATTTTTGAGGTGAACTATATCTCTACCAACAATCTGATTTTGGAAATAGACATCATTTGAGAACACGAATGCATCCTCTTCCTAATCACAACAGTTTTCATCATCAATATTTGAGTTGACAAATTCATCAATCATTTGAAGAAATTTACCACCTACTTGTCTTCTTCAAAAATATGCCAATACTTGATGTTGTCAGGTATTGCTAGCCTATTCTTGACTTTAATTTCATATTTTTTGTTAGGAAATATAGGGATCTTGAAGACAGAGGCTGAAGTGGCTAATGCATCGGCAATTAGATTTTGTCCTCTTGGAATCACTGAGAGGTTATATTTTGTAAAACTTTCAAGTGACTCAAGAACTATATTTCTATATACCCTTAACCTAGGATTCTTTTACTGATAGATTCCCTTAACCTGATTTATGACAAGCTCATAATCCCCATGTACAATTATTCTTTTTGTACCCAATTATTTCAAAGTGTTCAAACCCAAAATCAATGCCTCATATTCAGCCATGTTATTTGTGCAGTCAAAATAAAATTTGTAAGAGAAAATTTTTGAACATGTTATAGGAGGAATTATCCAAACACCTTTTCCAACTCCCTCTTTTCTAGCAGCTCCATCAAAATTCATATTCCACATTTCATCATTTTCTCTATTTTGTTGGTCTGAAATTTTCCTTGCTTGATGATCAACCTCACCTTCCACAGGAAATTCAACAGTCTTTGGATTTTCTTTTTCAAAGCATAGATCATTGTAAAAAATTGATGAACCAACCTCAGTGTCAACAAAATAAATAGGATGATTGTTCGGTTTTATTTTTCTACTCACGATTTATTTCAACATTACTTGTTTGTACAGTCTCCTTTCTTGGCCAACCACTGGTATAGTTGCATAGGACATATCCATATGTAGATTACCTTTCAACTTTGCATCCCATGATCTTGAAAACAACATGCCAAACTTTGGAGGGATATCAACAACAACTACATCCATGATCATATTTTTTGATGGAATTTGAGATAGAGACATGACCATATCTTTGATTAAACCCAAAATTTTTACCTTCCTTGAATCAAAAGAGAAAATATCTTTGTAAGGCCTAGTGATATCCAAGCCTAGTTCATCCATGATTACTTTTGGAATCAAATTATGAGATGATCTTGAATCTAGCATTGCATTGTGTAAGGTCATATCATGAAATTTAAGGATGACATAGAAAAGAGGTATATCACCATCATCACCAATTTATTCCACCCAAGGACCACATAAGATTGAAGGGTGATTGTCTTGCACATTCAAAGTTTCAGATGCTTCTTCTGTTTTCAACATTTTAATTATTTGGCTTCTATATTCACCATTTCTTATCAATTCATTGAAAGGAACACAAATTTTGTTTTTTTCCATTTCACTTTCAAAATTAAAAGGAGACTGAGTTTTTTCTACCTCTTTGATGACCACATCCCTTTTTGTCTCTGGTGCCTTCTTTGGGGGCTCTTCTTTCTGTTTTCCTTTATCCAATACCTCCCTTGCAAAACTGTCTTTCTTAGGATGACTTGAAGAAGGGAAATTGACTTGAGGCTCCTTTTTAGGATTCCCTTTTGGTGGATTTGCAGACACCTTTTTACTTTTGAGATTGTATTGCTTCTGAAACTGCATGATGGCATTTTGAAACCCCTTATTATACTCTTTTGTTTCCCTTGACAATATGTCGTCATTTTCCTGCATAAACTTATCATTTTCATCCATAAATTGATCATGTTCTTCTTTAGTTAGGAACACATTTGTTTCAATACCATCACAACAATGTATGCCGTCTTCAATAGATTCATCAAAATTCTCATTTACATAATTATTTTGGAAAGGGGGTTTAAATTTTTGATCACCTTGATTTCTTTGGTCTCTCTGTCTAATATGTGGAACTGGTTCTCTTCTGAAATTAGGATTTTTGTGTTGAGAATCAGCTTGATTTCTGATGGCAGGTTTATTTTCTAAAGACAGTTTTTCCACCAACCTTTCCATAGTTTTCACCATTAAATCAAAATTTTCATCTAATGTTTGGGAAGTTGAGGGTTGAGATTCTTCTTGAACCTTTTTCATATCAATATCAGGATTATGCTTAATCTTTCCTAATGCCATCAGATTCACTTCTACTTCAATTGCATCATTCATCATGTCATCTAGTGTGGTAGATCTCCTTTCCCTCAACAAGAAGGGAAAATCAATGTCAAAAGAGTCAGCATAAAGAAGTTGGGAAGCTCAAGGAGGGGGTTTAACTTCAGTTGTAAATGAATTGTAAACCCTCATGAATTTGGTTGAAAATTCTGTACTGTCTCACTGGGTGATATTTTATGTTATTATATTTGGTCAGCAGTTGAAGAGGATTTTTCTTATCACCCCATATTGCAAGGAAAATGGATTCAAATGATGCAAAGTTAGGGATACTTGTTGCTGGAATAGATTTAAACCATTTCCTGACTTCACCCAAGAGACGTTTTGCAAACAGTATGAATTTTACATATTCATCATCTACCTCCTCTAAGTCAACAAAGTCATTAAACCAATCTAAGTGTTTATGAGATGAGACATTCTCTTCTGAATCATATGCCTTAATTATTTGATTATAATTTTGAGGTAGATCATGCACTTGAGCAAGTAAAACAAGAAGAGAAAATATTTCTTCCATGTCTCTAGAAGGATTTTGGACTTGCTGAACAATCTGTCTGGGAATGACAATAGTTTGAATGGGGAAAGTAGAAATCAAAGATTGAAATTTCTTCTCAACAAACATAAATTCTTTCAAGTTAGACTCTGATCTAGATCTAAACAAACTCTGTTCAAATTTTGTGTCAAAATGAAGGTCATCAATACTCTTCATTCCATCCTCAGGCAATGATAGATTTTTTTCTAGAAAAATACCCGAGTCAGCTACCCTTTATTTTCTTTTATGTAAGAGTTTCTCAGGATTAGTCACAGATGCTATAAGTTCTGTATCTGGGTTTCTCCTAGTGTAAATGTTGTTTAGAGCCAAGATTTATTAATAAAATTACTTTTTTGATATTGATCTTATAAAATGAAGTCGCCAGGGTAAAAAAAATTTAAGTCGATAAAATGTTCATTGTTACCCTCAGGAATCAAATCTAGAATTCTAAGTTGTTCTTTCCTAGGGGAATTTCACTTTTCGTCGTGGGAAACGGTGCCAAAAATGTTAGCACTAAGTAAATCACCCGGGATGAAGAAGCAACTCACAAAGGTAACCAAAGAACCACTTTAGAACTGAAACTATCTTTTTAGTTCTGAGAGGGATCTCTCTTGTCACTTGGTCTCTAAATATTGATTTTCTTTGAGGAACAATGGCTAGATTTTGAATAGGTGAAATTATTTTGGTTTGTTGGCAAGAAGAAAGGGATCTATTTGGGAAATGGAGTCAATATTTGAAAACAAATGAACACAATGACTGGTAGGTAGAGCTCTCAAGGAAACAAAGGCAAGATAGGTGATGAACTTTCAATCTTTTAATTTTTTGTGATAAGATAGAAGAAAGTAGAAACATATGACATCAATTAGAGCACCATAAGAGACGAATTTGATGAGTTAAGAAAGAAATAAAGAATTCAAAATTTCTTGGATCTAAAGCACCATTTAGATGAATTTAATACCCTTTAACATCCAAATTTAAACATATGAAAGGTTGCATATGAAGAGACAACAAACTAGAAAAACATACATGAAAGGAAGCACATACTTTAGGTCATCATCACATGAATCTTTGGTATGAAAAAACTTTGGACATCTCCATTTGTATTCATTCAAGTTTAGAAATTGTTACAATGATCATTACAATTCATCCTTTTTACTTCTTCCAACCTCAAATACATCAAAACCTATAATATTTATACATTAATTCATTTCATTAAGTTTGAACCGATTACACTAAAATAGAAAAATTTTAGTTCACAAAATCAGGGATTTGCGGATATTTTTGCAGTTTGGTCCTTTATCTTTGTCCTTTGACTTTGATTGTATCTTCATTTGATTTGATGCCTTTTGGTTGACAACTAGAAATCATTTACTTGATCCTATGAAATTATATTTGGTATTTGCTCAATCTGACTATTTCCTTCCATTGCAATTCAGAAGGAATCTCATAATCTGTCATTTCTTTCATTAAAATTTCCAATTAAATACAAGTGGCATAAGACATGACAGGTAGACTAAGTTTGAATGTCTTAAACTGATTTAAAATTTCAAAATATGTACTCAGTTTATCAACTAAAGTAGCTCGTTTCAAACCCTCCTCTAGGGTTTCAAATTTGGAGTGGTCCATTCTTGACTGAGTGAAAATTGAATTATATTCTTCTTGATCATTCAACTTACCTTTACCATCCCAGAATGATGCAAGGCCCTTTATGAACAATTCTTCAAATAAATTCTTAAAATCTTGCACACTTTGTTCCATCTGTGTTGCTTTATTCAGGGATGTTTTCAAAAGATTATGTTTTGCAATAATCCTTCTGGTCCAGATGATGAATTTCGTCTTGTCTTTTACCCCAATGGTCTGAATATATGCAAGGGGAACTGAGTTGAGAATATTAATGGCATTTTTTTCCCATTCAGATGGATTTTTGGATAAAGTCTCATTAACAATAGTGCATCTATGCCTGGTTGTGACTGCCATATTTTCCTTATCATTTACAAAATTCAAATATGATCTAAATTTAGCATCCTCAACAGCTATAGAATCCCATATGATATATTTAGCTCCTTGTAGTAGACTTTTTACTCTCAATCTTGAATTCATTTTATTAATCTTCTCCTGCAAGGCTACCTTTTCCTTTTGAACTTGGGATATCTATTCATCCTTTGTGCGCATTTCCTGCTCCAATTTCTCCATGTTTTCTTTTAATCCTTTGATCTCTCCTTATTTCAGACTGACTTGTGACATATCTTGAACAATTTCTTCAGTGGTTGATCTAGTTCCTACAACAGGAGATAAAACCATGGCTCTAGTCACCAACTCTACTTTTTCTTGAGACCATTCCATCTTTTCCCTTTCCAGCTGAAAAATATTAGCTTTATAATCTAGTGCTTCTTTCCGAAATGTTTATTTTTCCTACTCTGAAGCTACCAATTGTGTTGTCTGTGGGTGTTCTATAGCAGACATCTTCAACTTTTTCTTCAAACTCTGAATTATTTTATCTTTTTCATCCAATAAAGACTTCACATCTTGAGATCCTTCAGAATCAAGTTTTAATTTGAGTTTGCGAAGCTTTGTTGGCTTCTTTTTCTTGTCTTAGTTGTCCTTCTAATTTTGTAGCTAAGGATTTCATCTTTGAAATTTTCAAATTTAAACTCAAATAATCATAATACAACAAATCAATGGTCTTCTTATGAAATTTCACTTTGTTAGGGGCACTTATATTGTCATATTTAATTTTAATCTTAGACACTTTATCCTCCTCTGCAACCACAATATTAACAGTTTTCTTTTTAGTATCCATCACAACTAAAAAGGAAGATTTATGTTGAGAAATTATTTCCACTTCAGGAAAAAATCCTTCATTTCACCCAAAGACGCATTTCTTTTTTAAGCATATTGTTTTTCTAGGTATTTTCTAGACTGATAGGCTGCATCAGGTGCTTTATCAAAATAATACTTTTGACTGTGAAAATCTCTTGAGCTTCCTTCACTTTCAAGCTGACTTCTTTTCTCAATTCTACATTACCGGTTCCACTTTCTACAACGTTCAAATTCTCTTGATCTTTGGGTCCTTCATCTTCCAAGTCTACAATCTACTTTGGCTGAATAATTTTCATCTTCTTTTTAGCAGTTATTCAACATCAATATCCATAGTCTCTGAAATGCTTCTTTTGTTGTACACACTGGCTTTGGGAATTTTAATCACCAACTTTTGAGGAGCTTGTTGTGTTTGTACTTGCTGCAAAGGTGCTTCCACATCAATACACATTTCAAGATTAGCTAACTTGTCTAAGACTTCAACATTCTCATGTTCATAAGGTGCATTTTTATTCATATGTCTTCTCTTGGATATGATATGATGTGGATCATATTGTCTTCCTTATGTTTTTGAAAAACCAAAATCTTTTATTTTTTCCTTAACATGTGATAAACATGATATGGAATTAACAACGAAAGAACCAATAAAAAAGGGGAATTCAATGTTAGAGGCTCTCTACAATTTGATGAATTTCTTTGACTCAGAGATGATTCTCTACTTGATGAACTCAAGAGAAAAAAATGAGGGAGTTAATAAAACATGTAACGAGTAAGGAGACTCATGAAAACCATATACCCAAATCACTGTTGATTGCATAAAAAGTACCTAGTCTCCTCCTCTATTTTCTGGATTTGGATGTAGGTGAATTTTCATGTCATTGAAAACTCTGGGTAAAATTGCATTAAAAATCAGAGAATAGATTCTTGACATGACCTTGTTGATGAATATGAGAAAAGTGATTCTTTTACATTCAGTATATACAAAATTTTCTGCAGGTATTTCTCCATGGTTACTTGCTAATAAAACCTTTAACATATATGTATAATATCTGAAATGTCTCAAAGAGTGAAAATTGACTAGCTGCTTGTGAATGGTGTCAGCTAGGAATTCATCAAAATTAATTTAGACTGACTGACTAGACTCTGACTTGAAAAAAAACAAAATAAAACCAAACATGACCTCAACAACATATTTATGACTATATAGACCTAGGACCTTAATAAAAAAGGAGCAAGCCCGCTAAACTTCAATGACTATCATGTTTATAATCATTGGTAAGGACAAACTCTCTGACATTTTTTCAGGGTTAATGATTTTTTGTGGAAATTGACTTTTGAGCTCTCGCTGACATTCTTTGTAAACCCTAATCATCTTTTCTTTGTTCAATGACTTAGAATTAACGAAAAATGCTTCTGGTATATTGAGTGACTCTCGAACTGACAAAATATCTATTCTACATAGGACTTGATATCCATATTTATTGACAATTACCTTTTCTGCAAGGGAATATTTTTCAACACACCAACCTACGAATTCAAGAAACATGAAAGAAATCTCAACAACATATGGGACAATGGAGGCCTAGACTACTTCTAAAAATGAAACATTCTTTCCCTTTATATCATCCAAGTTGCTTCAAGACACAGAAATGGGGGAAATAATGATATTAGGATCAAATATATCTGCATCTTTTTCAATTAGGGCATCCTCATTACCTTCAAGGTCTTGTTCTTCTACTAACAATACTATAGGATCCATGGTGATGAGATAAATACCTGGAAGTGAAATGCAATCATGCAAAGTTGGGATGCAACAGAAAATGGAGGTCACAACACTGTTCCAACAGTTCTTGTGTTTGAAAATAATAAAAAATGAAAATGTCAAATCAACACTTTATACTTTTCAATTTTTAGAGATGTGGATTGACGATTTTGGAACAACCAACTTGTCATTCCACAATCAACTCGACGCTGACACTTAATCCTCAATGGAAACCACGTTTTGGATTGCGGGAACACCCTTCAGAATTATCCTCCGCGCAACTTCAAACTCCATAATGCTTCTTAGCCGTTGATTTGATGGATCATGATCAAAGTTATTTCGGGCCCGATATAATTAATGTATTTTCCAAATTTAACTTCTTTGTGCCATTTTTAACCTTCCTGTCAATTTTTCATGCCTCCAAACCGTTTAGAGCCTTTGCTAATTTTAGAACCCTAACCCTAGGAAATAATTCTTTTTATTGGTGACTAACAAGGGGTATAGTGTAATGTATTTTATTTCATCTCCATTTATTATTCTCATACCATGTGATCGAAAACTAATGTATGCATCCATTGTTTCCAACCATGGTCTACCCAAGATTAGAGGGTGTACACCCAAATTGCATTTGGGTTTAAGAATCATAAAGTCTACTGGGTATTTCCATGAATCCAATGAAACATTGATATCTTCGACTATACCCTCTGGTTTTATCTTTGATCTTTCTGCTAATTCTAAAATCGTAGGGGTTGGTCTGATATTTGCAATTTTTAAATTTTACATGGTTTCTAATGTCATGATGTTTATTGTTGCACATAAATCTATGAGTTTGTTTGGGATGGGAAAGTTATTGACAAAGATTGTAACCATTAGAATTCCAGGGTCAACATACTTGTCTTTGATTGGTTTGGTAACTATCAAGCTTGCTAGTTTCCCAATTAATTGTATCATTTGTGGATCCTTTCTTTTCTTTGCAATCCTTTTATTACACAATACCATCATTGTTTTAGCATATATTGGGATTTATTTAATGAATTGTAATAAGGGAATTTTGATGAAAACACTTTTCAGTTCTTCTAAAATATCAAGTTCATATAAGATTTTATATTTTTCTTGTTTTTCTATGAGTAATCGTTCAGGAAAAGGTGTTGTTTTAGATTGTAGAATGTTTTCTTGTGAAGTTACTCACTATTTTTATATTGTTTTATTTTTTTCTAACTGAGTTTCCTCTACCGCTTCTTCATTTATTATGGGGGATTTTTTATTTATTATCTTTCCTGAGTGCAGATTGATTTCCTGTAATTGTAGGAAATTCCTGTAATACTGTATAAGAAATACCATAAGTGGGAAAACTATCTACTTCAGTGTTATAAACAACTTTGTCTTTTTGGTTGTTTGGATTTCTACTGACCGAGAAGGAATTGGTGTAGGTCATGGAGGTTGTTGAATTGAAGGAATTTGTATAGGTTGATATTTAGTTAGTTGAGGTAGAAGAGGTGATGGAAAGGGTTGTTGTTGGTATCGTTGGGAGTAAAATTGTTGTGGTTGTTGATAAGACCAATGTGGCTAATATTGAGGTGAATATTGTTGCTGAAAGTTGTAGGGTGGATGATTACCATGGTTGTTTCCTCTCCAATTTTTTTGATAAGGTGGATTATAGCCATGGTTGTTTCCTCTCCAATTTTTTTGATAAGGTGGATTATAGTTTTTTTGAGGAGGACATGATTACCATGGCATGGAAGAACTACATGATGTTTATGCAGAAATTTGCATAGGAAATAAAGAAAATTTATTAGAAGGATCTAGAAACATACTTGCTAGCCTTAGCTGCCATCGTTTCCTAGATGCTATGTTATAAAGTGCTTCTTCTTGCTCATTATCTCCTTTGAACAAATGCTTCAGTACGGGAAGCAAGGGACAATATTTTTTCGCATGCTTTTCTGCACAAATTTTACAAATCTGAACTTTCTTTAGTGGACATTCATTTTTAGGATGCTTCCCTCTACAATTAGAGTAGAAAATGGCTAAAGATACAGTTTCTTGTTGATGTAATTTCTTGGCATTAAAAGCATTGAATTGAGAAGTTAATGTACCCATAAGTTCAGTTTTAAAGTTTTCTATCAAGTTACCAACTTTATCTTTACAAATACTGCTCGGTGCATATTTTGTTACTTTTGAAAGGGCATCCCTTTGAATTTTTCCATATTTAGCTTTTCCCCTTGAGTATTTCCTACAAAAATTAGCAATTTGTTCAAATGGTGAGGATGAAATATCACCGAAACCCATAATATTAAGGATATCAATATATTCATCATGAAGGCCCTTTAAAAACATGGTACATATGACATCAAAATTTAAGGAATTATTCTTTAATTTTGCAAATTTCATGGTGTCCCAATGTGCTATTGTAATTTCATCTAGTCTCATAAACCACTTTAATGCAGTACCTTTTAGAGTGGCATGAAACAATCACAATTTATAAGCATCATTAGTATAGCCATAAGTTCGGCATAAAATATCAAATTCAAATAAAAATGCACCAAAATCTTTGGACGACATCCCATAAAAATTAGGCAAAACAAAAGGAGGAATATTTTTCATTTTTAATTCATTTCAAAATTCAGTAGGTATATCTAAAATAGGAAATCCAAATGAAACTTCTTCTTCTTCTTCTTCACTTGTTATATTCCTTTATTCATTTGGAATTCTTTCTCATTCACCTCCTCTTTCTACGATACTTTATGTTTCTCCACCTCCTTCTTGTCTTGGTATTCTCTATTTTTCTTGTCTACCTCCTAGTCCTCATTCACCTTCACCTTCTCTTCTTGGTATCCTACCTCCTCCTCCAATATGAAATTCTTCATCAACCATCTTGTTCTCCCAAAAGATCCAAAATTGTTTACTCCAACCTTTCAGTGTTTCGTCTGGATCTTCAAAAGTTTTAGCAATATCCGTTTTCTAAGTCCGCTTTGAACTTTCCACAACAATCCTTTTTCCTATATCCTTTTTAGTACCTGCAAGCAAGTTAGTGGTGGGAGGTTTTATGAATGTCTAGATAGGTGGTCAGATAGATGACTTAATAGATGGATTTGAAGATGATGATGTAGGTGTTTTAGTAGGTGGATTAATAGATGATTGTGAGGTTGTTTAGTAGATGGTTGTGAAGGTGGTTTAGTAAACGATTTTATGGGGGTTTTGGTTTTGATTTTCTAAGGTTTTCAGTTTTTTTGGAGCAACTTATTTTCTAACTTAATGAACCCACCCTTACTATCCCTAGGCCTAATTGGTTTATGCATTCAACATACACATGACAAAGACTTGTGAATAATCACTAAAGTGAATGTGCAGGTTCTTACCTCCCGTCTTAACGTTTTCACTCCTCCCTGTCGAAAATGCACATATCAAAAATAAAAATTGCAAACAAGAACTTGCGAGTAGAAAATGAAAATTAAACAAACAATAGAAAGGTCGCAATTTCAAAATTAATTCCTATAGTGCCTCCCCGACAACAACGCCAAAATGTTGGGTTGATCTAGTGGTCTAGATTCCTCAACATTTTATATCAATCCAGGTAGGTAAAATTATGAGGCACAGGCACGATATGTGCATAACCAATATTGAGATTGCCTAAAAAATTCTACTAAAATCAAAGTAGTAAAGTGCCAGACTCACAAAAAAAAGTTAATTATTTTGTTCATGATCACTTAGACTTGACTGTCAATGGTAGGGAATCAAATCACAAACAAACTTTCAGTTGTTCTGATTTGCAAACACACTTTGTTTTAGTCAACCAATCTTCAATACCAACAAGGGAATTTCCAAGTGTGAGTTAAAAGGGTGAATGAAAGGTAAATTATTCTATCAATGCAATAAGGAAATGTGCTGATAAGAAAAACAGAAAGGAAATGTATACTCATTTCAAAATATGAACATATTTGTGTGATGATTGTTTGTATGGCATTGTAGATGAAAGATCATTCAAGCAAGTTGTTGTCTTTAGAATCAATATCTGGAACAATATTTAATCACTATCATCAAAGTAACATTGCTTGTAAAATTTCTAAAATAAATTCCTAATCTACAGGAAATTACAACAACGCATGTAACTCTAAAATAAATGAATGCAAGTAATGAAAGAAACTTTTGAAACAACTTACAAAAATACAAAACATACCATGGGGCCCTCCTAAAATATGTTGTTAAAGGAAAACTCAGACTGTGTAAAATATCTAACTCATAAATTAAAGTAAAAGCTCCATTGTAATAATGCTTCAGTACGATTCATCCGTTACAAGAAGTTGTTATAGGAAAATCCCCCTATAGAGAGGTGAATATCATCTTGGATTCTAGACCCCTACTACCAAGACAGAAAGATGCAAATGGACACTAACATCCCTTTAAATATAGTTAAACTAATCAAAAGAAATAGAGGAATAACGTATGATGTACCTATTTCCGAATCTTGTCCTCACTTAATCCAATCTAAACTTGATCTCCAAGCTCCTTAGCATGACACGATATCTGCAATTCAATGGAAAAAAAAGAAAACAAAGACTTCCTACTCCACCAAGATTAGTTTAAACCAATTTCATCCATAATAGACAATCATATGAAAAAATACAGAAACTTGAAGGAAATAGGCCAAGCATATATTAATGAGAACATTAAAAATATACTTACAATATGTAGATGCAGTTGCAACAACCTCTCCAAGTCCTCCTTGTCCAACCCCTTGCTCGAAACATCCACGATCAAAATGAAAATACTTTTGCTGATTATTCTCCCCCTCTTCACCATGAGAATGCCTCCCTTTATAGGCTTTGAGAGGCTCAACCACCTTGGTTATATTTGGGATAAGTTGAGGATATAACTCCATTAGTTGTGGCATATCCCTTAGATGTAGCCTAAATCTTAGATTCCAGCCAAACCAACTCGAATCATCTCTAGTTGTCCTTAGAGAAAAGGGGGATTTCTTCCCATGATTTTCTCAACCAATCGGCGATCCCTCAAAAAGAGCAGCATAGCACTACAAAGCTCCCTACTAGATGGACATATAGCACTATCTCTCCTTGCATATGAGCATGGGAGTGTTGATTTCTCAAAAAATCGTCAAGATGACCAATTCTCAAGATTTTTATTTTTGTTTAGTTTGTCAAATGATGTGGTTTCTCCTTCCAACATGTTCTAGAGGATGTATCAAGTGTTTCCATGATGTTGTTCACAATGCAACATATGTAGAATGAAAATGTGACATTTACGACACTTGTGACAAAAGTGCAACACTTGCGATAATGGGAATGTGACATTATCGAAGTGAGGAATTTCGACGTGTAACAAATTCCCCCCCAAAGTGTGAAGTCAGAAGATGAAAGATGATGACCGAAATGCTTTGTATATTTTTCGAAGCAAGGGTATGGAGTTGGAGAACCTGGTAGAAGATGCAAACAACCATAAAATAAATGTTGTCATGTGTTTCAAACCTAAGGAAAGCATACCTATTCTTGGGTAACAAAGAACTTAAGGTATAGTCACGAATAAATACATTGCGATTCCATGACGATATTGACGAAGGATATGGTCACCAAAGATACAATGTGGATCCATACCTCCATGGCATGAATTGATCGTAGCCATGAGAAATACACAGTGGAGCTATGAGATGATAAAACATAGCCACATACCAATACAATGTGGATCTATGTGACAGTCTATATATCAGCATGCTCAAATGATCTCCTTTTCATCCTAGGAAAAGCAGATAATAGAATGAATTCTCAATCGGTCTTCGTCCCAATCCTAATGTGGTACGAATCTAGCCATGTGAATATATGTTTTGATGTCAAACATGTTACAAACCACTTGATTACCAGTCATTGAGGTAAACCGTTAAAAAGTGCAAGGGAAATCACTGATGATGTCAATGAATACCAAGGTACCCTAGTACAATCCAACGAATGTGAATAAATGAGTTGACGTCAAAATTTTTTGGAATCATCTGATCAGAGGTCAATGATGTAAACCTATTGTTGGAGGAGAGGAGGCCTACCATTGAGCTAAGTAGGTCCCAAGGTACTAACTGGTTTCTAATTCTGATTCACGGATGATGTGTTGAATTCGACAGGAAAAGACTCGTCGAAGGAGGGCCTTGATGTATCCCCCATCATCGACACAAAACTAACATGGGAAAGTGATGTAAGATGGTGAATCAGATGAGTATGGACTGAAACGAGTATTGAAACTGGAAATTTGTGATGGTTGAATCTCGAGGCAGATACTTCCCTTGAACACTGAGGCACGACATGAGACTTGGCAGCATAAACGTAATGTGGACCAAAACATAATGCAACGGATGTCGTGACATTCATCGAATGACCCAAAGGAGTGGAAAGACTCATAGGATTGGTTCAGTGCATAATTTTAGCAGATTATCCAAGTGTTCAAGATGTAGGGAAAAACAAGTGTCGTGTTCAAGGGCGACTGCAAGAGTTATTTGTAACAATTATCAAAGAAAAATTGACCCACTTCCTTCAATT
>ML790919.1:101929-157242 GCA_009831015.1 Picea engelmannii | reverse complement strand
ATATATATATATATATATATATGAGTTTTTTAGTGCCTATCGATGTTTCATTTTATCTTATGTGATGTTTTTGTGTACATATGATTCATGTTTTTCAAAAATGTTTTATCTATGCGCAAGGTATCAATCCAACATGTAATTATCTAACGAATCCGATGTTGTATTGAGTTTTCTCAGTATGTGTCTATATTGGATAAATTACAATGATCTTTCGAGACGATGAACCCTTAAGTGGATACATAGTAAGACCGGGCTGCAAACGACGTAATATTGATTAAGCTGACAGACCATGAATTGAGATTCTAGGTTAATAATCAAACGAGTTATACCTAGAGAGGAGACTTCAATTAAGAGTCTAATGACAACATTATATTATGCCATGTTATTGGTTGTAGATCCGAGGAAAGTTCCTCCTAAACTCACAAACTCGCCAGAGTGGTATATGACCCAAGCTACAAAAGAAATGCTCTGGGTGTGTCGACTAGAACCATCTGCAAACCCAACAAAGATGGGAAAGGGAGATGTCATCTGTGCATGCAATCATAAGACAAAGTATAAGCAACTAAGACAAAACTCATGCACGCAAGAGAAAAGACACACCAAATCAAAAGTATAAAGTACAATATTGTACAAAGAATACATGCCAAATGTTCTATGCATATTACTTCTTGAGGTAAAGCCCATTTCGGGGCTCACTAAGAGATATTCCATCGTAGTCGACCAACTCGTAGGTTCCTATATGTAGCACACATTTTATGATATAAGGCCCATGCCACAAAGGTTCTAACTTTCATGTACCCAAATTATCATAATCTTGGTCATAAAATAGGACCAAGTCTCCTTATGCAAAAGCACGAGGTTGAACGAATTTGTCATATTGAATTTTCATTTGTTTTTGATATGTCTCATTAACGAGAGCACAATCATGACGTGTTTCATCCAACTTGATTAAATACATGAATCATTCCTCTTCAGCAGAGGTGTGAGGCATGAGTTCCACAATAAGTTTCAATGAAGGGATCTCACACTCGATTGGTAACACCGATTCTATACCGTATACCAACTGGAATGGTGTGAATCCAATTGTAGTTTTCACCGAAGTGCGCTAGGCCCAGAGTGCAGAGAAAAGTTGCAAGTGACAAGAGGTTTTATTTTTCCCCACCATGAGTTGGAGCATGGTCTTTAGGACTTTGTTGATAGCTTCAACTTATTTGTTTTCTTGAGGATAGTAGCGGGATGATTTTTCATGGAAAAAACCCAACTTGACATGCAACTCACTCATCATATGGTTTTGTAAGTGGGAGCCATGATCGGTGACAATAGCTTGCGGGACACCGAATCGATTTATGATGTGGTTAAAAACAAAGAGTGTTGTAGAATGACCATCATTAAGAAATGTAGGCATAGACTCATCCCATTTAGTGAAGTAATCGATGGAAATAATCATATAACCATGCCCCCCGACTAAGGTGGGTTTACATTGCATAAAATTGATGCCCCATTTGGAAAAGGGGTTGATGACAACAATGGGATGCATCGGAGCAAGGTGGGTACATGATTTTTTCTGAAAGAGTTGGTAGGGTGGGAATATTTTGACGGCCTTGATACAATATTTGAATATAGAAGGCAAAAAATAATCGATACGTAAGATTTTCTAGGTTGTAGCCATCCTAGAAACATGACCACCACAAGCTCCAAGGTGGCAGTCATTTAAAACTCATTCAACATCATCGTGGGTTAAACAATGTCGTAGGATAGTATCAATACTACAACGGTACAAAGTGTTGTCAATGATGAGGTAGCATTTAGAATGGTGACAGATACGATGACGTTCATCACGTGAAATGTCTGGCTGAAAACTTTGGGTTTGGAGATAGAGAAGAATATCTCCATACCAAGGGTCAAACGTGATAATGAGGAACATGGATTTGTTAGGAAGATAATCACTGGGCTCAATATCCTCATCAATATAGGGAATATTGCAGATCAGTTCCACAAAAACAAAATATTTTTTAGCTTTTGATTTGGCAAACT
Source organism: Picea engelmannii (assembly GCA_009831015.1). Taxonomy (NCBI): domain Eukaryota; kingdom Viridiplantae; phylum Streptophyta; class Pinopsida; order Pinales; family Pinaceae; genus Picea; species Picea engelmannii. The sequence goes on along the minus strand of ML790919.1, from coordinate 155,208 downwards.
CGAGATCAAATTCTTGGACAATAACGATCCATTTGGAATATTTTCCCCCAAGGAATTGATGAATTAAGATATGGCACATGGGTTTCGAGTTCGCGATGATCATGGTAGTGCGTAATAAGATGTAATGGTGAAATATCTGGATGGAAATAACTGCAGCCAGAGCCAAATTTTCAACATGCAAATATCAGAGCTCATGACCAAATAGAATCTTACTCAGATAGTATATCACATGTTCATCACCGTTATGATCCTATTGAACTAACACCATAGCAATAGAGGTAGCAAAGGCATCCAAATAAAGGATATAGTCTCGTGCATAATCTGGTGGGTGCAAGAGAGGCATGTGTGTTAAGGCATGCTTAAGGGCATCGAAAGAGCATTGATAAGTGTCATCCCAGATGAAAGGAGTGTCTTTCTGCAACAATCTCATAAATGCTTTAGTGAGTTCGGTGTAATTACAAATGAAACGAAGAAGAAATTTTTCCTTCCCTTGCAAACTTTGAAGTTGAGTCAGATTGTGGGGGGAGGTAGAGCAAGAATAACTTTAACCTTTAAGGGATCCACCCTAATCTCATCTTTAGAGACAATGAAACCGAGGAGTCAACCTGATTGGACAACATAGATGCATTTTTGAGGGTTCAAACGGATGTGGTAAAACCAACATCGAAGAAAAATGGCCCATGGGTGACCAATGTGGTCTCATCGATGATATGAATGAGAGGGTTATTCATTGAGGTAGGGTTCCAAAATATGTTTGATGTCATGGAAAATAGATGACATGGCCCGCTGGAAGGTAGCCCCAACATTTTTAAGATTTAAAGGTATTTTTCAATAATCAAATGTCCCCCAAGGAAAGATGAAGGTTGTTTTATGTTGATCATTCGGTAGAATGTTAATCTAGTTGTATCCCAATAAACCATCCATGAAATAAAAAATGACGCTTCCAACACAATTATCGATAATTTGGTTGATGAAAGGTGTAGGGTAATTGTCTTTAGGAAAAGCCTTATTAAGATCCCTATAATCGATGCAAACAAGAATGGTCCCTTGTTTCTTGGCGACCATAATGATGTTATAAACTCATTCAATCATGGGGACTGGATAAATAAAACCAAATTTCAACAGTTTTTCAACTTCCGCCTTATTGGTTGTGGTAGGATGAACATGGTGAAGTTTTTTTTGTACATGTTTAACACATGGGTAATTTTTTATCTCATGCACAACGATCGATGGATCAATCCCTGACATTTATTTGTAACTCCTGAATCCTTTGAACAAAGCGATATAATCTTCCACTTCCTCGGGTGAACAATTGGAACTGAGATGAATATTTTACACAATACCTTATTTGATCGAGATGTCAATAGAAATAGTAGAAGATATGTTTCCCAAATTCCCCTCATAAATGGTGTCCTGGGTGAGTATTGGAGATTGGGGAGAATTGGAAACATCGTCAAGAAATATAGAGTGTATATCTTTCTCAATTTCATCCAGACTAGGAAGAAAAGATGAACAATGTTGGTTATTATCCCAAGGTACCTATTCGATACTAAGCATTTCCATAATGGATTTGTGTGATGGAAAAATCCAAAGGATGTAATCGAAAATAGAGGATAGGGAATCCAAGCAATATGGAAACGAGTAAGCTGTGGATGCTGACAGATGTCGGTCGTCTGGTGAGGGAGAGGTGGATTGGATGGAAAAATATGAAGCCTCAGTGGGACTAAGTGGCATAGTGTCACCTAGTGCATCAAATTCTAAAGGAATAGGCACAACCCAGGGATAAAATGATTCGAAGGATTGATATTCCATAGTCAAGATCATATTGATCATGGAAATATGTTGCGAGGTGAGAGGAAGTAGTGTAGGAAAGGTACCCATAAGTGAAGAGTCTTTTAAAACACCTACTCCTACACTTTCGTAAGTGATCTTGGAATCTCCCGAAAAAGGAATTTTGCTGGCTGTGGGACTGAAAGCGTCAGGGGTACAATAATCTAACTGATCAATAGTTACAATTTTACCTTGATAGGGGAATTGTACACATAGAAACATTGATGAAGCGAAAATAGTCATGGCATAAAACCAACTTCTTCCTAACAATAGGTTGTAATCGAAGGGAGCATCGACTACCTCAACATCTACAGAGACAATCTTTCCTTCCAATTGAACAACTAAGGGCTACAAGAGTCCATGAGGACAAAAACCTCTCCCATTGAATGCTCATAACATAATAGGGGATTGATTAAGAGAAGGTGATTTCAACCCTTTCCAACAAGATAATGACATGACACATGTGGAGGCTCCCTCATTCAGTATGGTGTGATGAATGTGTTATGGAAAACAACATCGATCTGGAAAGCAATCTGGTGAGAGAGTCGTGACTTGAAACTATCAAGGTTAAACGTGATATTATTAGACGACTCATGATCGATTTCTCCGATGGCGGCCAAGAGAGTTTTGCGTTAACTAGGGAAATGTTGTAGAACTTCCAGAGCTGACATAGCACATGGTGCTTGAGCCAAATATTCAATGATATTGTAGTTTTAGGCAGCACGTGAACTAGGATTAAAAGTTGATTTTCAAATAGTTCTCTTGGGAGGACGTAAGATGGAGTCAAAAGTAGGTTTCTCAAACTGAAGTGGCCTAGATTGAGGAGTAACAGTGGTGGAAGGTGGATCTGATGTAGTAGAATTAGTGACTTTCTCTATATCAGGTTTATCCGGAGTGTCATATGTTGTAGTACAAGTGGTTAAATAAATTCCATTAAAAATATAAATGTGGGAACTCGATGAATCTTCTTCACTAGGAGGGTGATTCGGATTTCCACTTGCCGTAGGAGCAGGGGCTTGGGAAACCATGGATTTCTGCTGAGGAAAAGGTCGTGTCAACACAGAGTGTTTGGAATTTCCTTTGAAAAGTTTGGAAACTTTGTCGTGATGAGGACAATCTCGTGTGTAATGATCGTCACCACAAATGAGACATGAAAAATTCAGTTTTCGTTGTGGTTGTTTCTCAGGAGAAGGTGGTTGAGATGGTGTTTTTGGATTTTCATTATGGTTATTGTTATTCTTTGGTTTATTTTTAGTTTTATTCTTCCCCCCTGATTGTTTTGGAGAAGCAGATTGAACTACATTCACCTCATATATTTGAGTCGAGGGTGAGGTGGATGACAATGAAGTCGAACTGATAGTAGGTGTAGAAACATAGTGATTAGTCGATCCGACTGACTGTGATGGATATTGGGTTTTGATGGCACCGATAATTCCATTTGCATGAGTTGTGGAATACGGTTTTGATGGATCCGTGGACATGTAGGGAGCATTCAATATCAATTCATACAAAGTACCAGATTGGGAATAGACCAAGTCCAGGTACTGATCATGGGAAATGGATTCCTCTTCGGTGACAACACCACCCATGTCGATGTCATGAGAAATTGGAGGTAAAATAGATTTAGTAAACCATTCATCCAATAATTGATCAGGAATGGTCGCTTTGATCAACCTTCGTTGTCGTCTCCACTCATGAATGTGATCAGAGATATGTACAGAGTTAGTTTGACGAAGGGAGGTCAAGAGTTTTGTACTAGTCTCATAATGGATGGGTAATTTAAAATGTGTGAGAAAATCCATGGAAAGGGAGTTGAAATATTGAAAAGTATTACATTGGAGTTCAATGTACCATTTGGTTGCTAAACTCGTAAGTGTGCATTGGAAAAGATGTAACTGGATAGAATTATCCATAAGTGAGTTTGATTAACACCATATATGAAACGTCATAACATGGTTGTTAGGGTATTCACTAGGTTTACCATCAAAATTTGGGATGTCATAAGGTAACTTAGAAAGAATTACTAGCTAGAAAGGGAAGTGTAATATGGGATCATTTGTCAATTGTTATAAATCTAATAGATCTAGTGTGGCTAGGAATGGTAGTTGTCAGTTGAACTGAGGATGATACTGGTGTGGCATAGGGACACCAATAGGGCCATAAACTGGTTGAGATGGACAGTTGTAGCCAGTAGGCCCTCTCGTGTATTGTTGTTGTTTTCTAGTATAGGTAGGATTTATCTGTGTAGGAACATTCATGAAAGGAGAAGGGGAACCCATTTGGTTTTGGGGAGGATAAATAGTATATCCCATGGGAGGATAGGTTGTTTGATTAGGCTGAGGTGGATAAACAGTTTTCCCTTAAGGGGGGGGGTAAACATTTTGTCCTTGAGGAGGGTAAAAATTTGACCCTTAGGGAAGATAATATTGTTGTCCTTGAGGACCCCAAGTGGGATTCGAGACCCTCTGGAAAATTTGTCCAGAATGTAATCTAGAAGGATTGAGATTCGTTATTCATCCTTGTGGGTTAGGGTATGATGAACCTCCTTAATAAGGTTGATGAAATGTACCTCCTTGGGGTGGTCCCCAGGATTGTGGAGGGTTTCCATAAAAAGAAGTTTGGCTCCCTACCATGGATTGGGTGACAATTGGGGTTTGAACAATAAAAGGGGGTTTCCCCCCAGTGGATATGTGTAAGGGCGGTTGTACACCAAGAGGGACGGGTTCGTTAGACGATGGTTTCCCCCAGTTGGGATTTGTCTCGTAGTTGAGTGTGCATGTATGGTAGGGTTCTACATTCTTTGATGCACAGGAGTCCCAATAGGGTTCTATGGAATATAAGGAGTCATAGGTTGAAGAGGTGGTGTGGTAGGAGTAATTGTCAAAGTACCTTGTATATGACTAGGAAATACAACTCCGGTGTTACTTTGAACTTGTACTGATGTGGTAGCAATATTGATGACTTGTTCGATGGGACAGACAATAGTCTGACCAAACGGTCATGCCTCGGCACTAGCAGAGGTAAGAAGGTCAAAATATGGTCGACTAAAATTGAATTTTTCATAAAGGTCACGTCCCTATGGAGTTGTCCATATATAAAAAAAACAAGGGATTTTTGCCGATTTACCATGCGATTAGAAAAGACAGGGGTCACGTACTCGTCATTAAAATTTGGTTGTGTGGATTCCATCTGTGTCTCAGTGTATGGACTTGATGACATACGAGGGAAATATTCTTCTATGACGTTACCTGACGAGTCCAATCGGAGAAGGAGTGGCTTGAGAGGAACTTGTGACATAGGGTTAATAGGAAGAATGGAATATTTCTCAAACGTAACTAAGGATCTTTTGGGATTTGCTAACAAAGGAGTAGCAGCGCTCCTAGCATCTAAATGTTTCTGAACCTCTTCACCGTAAAAGTATTTAGGTGAATTTGGATGTAAGGGTTCATAGCCTTCCAGAGGAACCCCTTGCATCCTACGTGATCTACGAAGACCTTTATTGTCTACAATCTCAATTTTGAAAAAAAAATAAGTAAATAAACAACACTCTCTAAAAATCTAGAAAAAACCAACAAGCAAACAATGCCTTCTCTCAATGAATGTACTAGTTGGTGAAGAAATCCAACATCGTGTGCTCAAATTGAGAAGGGGCTAGGATATGAGTGGGTGGATCAGTTATGTTGGTGACCTGCTTAACGAACTTACACCTTGGTGCAATCTTCCTCGCGGTTTTACCCCCGGGTTACCCTCCAAGGAGCCTAAGTGAGTTTGAACAACGTCTATTCCAAGTACAATGAAGAATTCCCTTCACTGTCACCTCATGGAAGGACCCTAAATATTATGGCTACTAAGGACACCAACTCGCAGTCAGCCTTTGAGTGGGTAAAATTGACAGTTGATTCTGAATGTATGGGCAGGATATCAATTCTGAAATCCTTCAAGAGAATTTAGGACAAGTGGACCGGTAAAACTCCAGAGGACCCCGAATGGATTCTGAATTTACAAAGAACTGAGACCAAATGAAGACAATTGAAACTCAAGAAGAACCCCCAATATACGATATGACTACTGTGAATGGTTAATACTCAAAGGGATAATCCTCTTTTCTTTCCCAAACGTGACCTCGTGTGTAACCCTTGTGTGAGAGGGGGATCCCAGCTATGCTTATACAAAAATTGGATTTACTTTCCCTATTGCAAGATTCTGAGTTTTTCTTGAATGCTTTGGAGAGTTATTCTCACAGCCTATTCCAAATTGCTAGTCCTAGTCTATTGTTGGTGTAAAGAGCTTAAAAAAGAAAAATTTTCTAGATTGATTTTTAATTAGCATTGATTTTAGTGGTTGTTCTTTACACATAAGTGAATGAGAGTGAAACTAATGATGTTGCAACTCAAATCCCAAAGAATCAAAAGAATTGTAAGAAAATGTTTCTTTCAATGAACTTATATTTACGAGAAGGAGAAAAGTTTCTTTCTTTCAATACCAAACACAAGAATGAAAAAATTCCATGCAATTTGTTTTCAACAAGAATCCAATTAAGTGTTAAATTATAAAGAAATATTTTTCGGTATCCGAAAACCAATTGTAAAAAGTATCCTTTCATTTGATTGTAAATGTGAACTGAATGATTCATTTAATGCTTCTTATTTCAATAATAAAAAGAGTTTTTACTATTGTGACTTTGGAAAATGGGAAGCAAAATCACACAAACAAAAGGCACTCTCACAACAGTCAATAAGAGATAGAAAACAAACTAATGATCCAAAGAAAAACACCAAAAACAACAAAACACACTTAAGAAATCTTCCATAAATGTATGAAGGTCAAAGATGAATTAAAACATTAAAGAGATCCATGAGTTTCCTTGCAACAATCTTTAATCGATCATATGAACAAAAAAGAAGCAAAATGAACCCAAATTTGAAGAAAAAAGGTTGATTTTGCGACAAGGAAATACAATAAAATCCAATAAAATATAAAAAGTTAAAAGAAGCAAGTTGTAATCCTAGAAAAAGACATAAACTGATAGAACAATATCTGAGTTAGAAAGATATACCAAAGAACTACACCCAGAAAAAAGACAATCAACAATTTTTCAAGGTGAGGAAAAATCGATGCTCTGGCTATAACAACACCAGAGCGCTACAACACTCCATAAAACACTCTAGGGGAGCGCCGATCAGGAAATCAACTCTCTGACTATAACTGGAGAGGGCACGAGTTTTGAGAAAACTTGGGAACAACCCAGAAAATTCAAAAACTTAGGAAGTTCGATCAAAAGACTCTGTGAGACAATTTCAACAAAGACAACATATGTATGGATGGATAAAATCAACAAACGTGATCTGAATATGGGAAAAAAATCAAATACAAACCAAGGAAATAAACCAAAACTGAAGGCTTCAATCCCCAGTGGATTCACCAATTTCTGTTATAGGAAAATTTCCCCGTGGGTAGGTGAATATTCTCTTGGATTCTAGATCCCTACTACTAAGACAAAAATATGAAAATGGACACTAACATACCTTTAAATATAGTTAAGATAATTAAAATAAATAGAGGAAGAAAGTGTGATGTGACGTTTTCTAAATCTTGTCCTCACTTAATCCAATCTGAACTTGATCTCCAATATCCTTAGCATGACATGATATCTGCAATTCAATGGAGAGCGAAGAAAACAAAGAATTCCTACTATACCAAGATTAGTTTAAACCAAATTCATCCATAATAGACAAGCATATGCAATAATACACAAACTTGAAGGAAATAGTCCAAGCATATATTAATGAGCACATTAAAATGATACTTACAATATGTAGATGCAATTGCAACAACCTCTCCAAGTCCTCCTTGTCCAACCCCTTGATCGAAAGATCCACGATCAGAGTGACAATACTTTTGTTGATTATTCTCCCCCTCTTCACCATGAGAATTCCTCCCTTTATAGGCTTTGAGAGGCTCAACCACCTTGGTTATATTTGGGATAAGTTGAGGATGTGACTCCATCAGTTGTGGCATCTCCCGTAGATGCATCCTAAAGCTTAGATTCAAGCCAAACCAACTCGAATCATCTCTAGTTGTCCTTAGAGAAAAGGGAGATTTATTCCCATGATTTTCTCAACCAATCGACGCTCCCTCAAAATGGGCAACATAGCGCTACAACGCTCCCTGCTAGACGGACAGAGAGCGTTAACACTCCCTGCATATGAGCAGGGGAGCATTGATTTTCCAAAAAATCATCAAGATGATCAATTGTCAAGGCAAAACATTTTGTTTAGTTTGTCAAATAATGTGGTTTATCCTTCCAACATGTTCTAGATGATGTATCAAGTGTTTCCATGGTGTCGTTCGCAATGAGACATTTGCAGAACAAAAATGTGGCATTTATGACACTTGTGACAAAAGTGCGACACTTGCAATAATGAGAATGTGATATTATCGAAGTGAGGAATTTTGACATGTGAAATAAGTTATGGTTCATAATAACAATATTCTCACTAACTTAGATATTCATTTTTCTCTAATATTTACACATATCACAAGAATTTGAGTGCTTTCCATATGCACTCTGTTTTACAAAACTAACTACAGAAAAATAGCTTAGATATCCATTCTAGCATTGAGAACGAATTCTACATGATCCTCTGAGTTGAATCCTTGATCTTATGATTAGGTGGATCATATTCCTCACTCCTGGCATCACGTTCTTGATTCTGTGAGTTGGTTTGCGGATTTTGATCTATTTATGTGAACTTCTTGTAATTACCTGTCAGATTTGACCATCGGGTGTTGAATTCTATAGAAATGGTACAATAGGTAAATTGCCATATCCTAATATCAATGAAGTTCCTAAAGGTGTAAATTCCCTCTTTGAATGATTGGAAGTATGCTAACCTCCAATTCATGTAATAACTCGCAAAATAGAGTCAATTACTGTAATAACTGAATTGTAGGTAGTTTTGCTACAGAAATAGCTCTTAATACCATTGTTGGATTACTGAGAGGGGGGGTGAATCATTAATAGATCAATAGAATCCTTTTTCACCATAAAATTCAATTGTTATATCAATGTATAATTATCATTCAATAGTTGCAGAGTAAATAAACAATGAACAAATGAGCAATCACACACATACACAATACACTGATGTTTTACGTGGAAACCCACAGAGGGAGAAAACAACAGAATTATTTTTCTTATATGTCTTTAAGAATTACATTCATTGGAAGCACCAACTTCTTTTGTTTTCCATTTGCAACTGGAAGGAGGCTCCAACCCCCTAGTTACTTAGGCTACAACCTAAGGGAAGCTCCAACTCCCCAATTCTTTTGCTACAACCAGAAGGAGGTTACAACCCCTATGTTCTCTGAATACAATTGGAAGGTGGCTACAATCACCTATCCTTGCCTCGTCCAACTACCCTGACATATAAGTAGAATGATGGAACCACTCGACACACTATCAATGTGAGATATTCTATTGTAACATTGTACCAACCTGTACGATTGACCTACATCCAACCTATACAACTTCCCTGCAATCAATCTGTACATGAATTGAACATGTATCAACCAAATACAACAAACACATGACTTGTATTTATGCATCTTTCGTATGTATGGACCCTATCTTTTATGCAACCCATGTATGTATGTGACCTATTTGTTATGCACCCTGCATATGCCTTCTGAAAACTAGGGTTTCTTTCTTGTGAAAACTTCTGACCCTCTGCAACTTATTTCACATAGATATGCAACTTTCCACTATATCCAGACTGTAAATGTACCCTGTGCATGCATTCTCATACATAACCTTCACCTAAAGAATATATATCTCTCTCTATTCATGTGCCATATAAGTGTGTGTATTCATGAACAAGTATAATAACCTTCACATGATCTAGACATCAAGCCCTTTCTGATATCCAAACTCTCAATACATCAACCACTTCATAGATACAAGCTCTCAACCATGTACCACAAAAACCCTTATCCATATGCCAATAAATACATGATGTGCTTCAACTCTAATTAGAAGTATCAATGATAAATATACCAACACTGTATTTATGTAGATCTGAATTATATAGAAGATCTCATGCATCCACTAGTCTCTCCAGGGAGAATCCTCAAATATCCATAACCATTTCTCATGCATACATCAAAATCTAACTACTCGTAGAAAAAATACATCCCTTTTGAACTAATGGATATATCTGATGTATCTGATCACTGTAGACCTTCTCGGGAGCTTGATCTCAAAATCTATAACCTCGACATTTTCATCTTCTCAAGTTTCTATGTCTTTACCCTCATGTACATGCCCTAATACACTGCCATCCCATGTATGTACACACCCTAATACACTTTTATCTCGCGTACACCTCATAAATTAGGGTTTTTTAGTATTCGTTGTAATTCCAAAAATTTCTTCGTCAACCCTTCATGCTACCTCAGACTTTTGCAACTTCAAATGTATCAATGAGTACTTGCAATAAGCCTTACACAACAATAGATATTCAATATGTTCAAGTGTGTTTGAATGAGAGAGCCTTTCCTCTTATTTATAATTTCATGTAGCATCCTCAAGGGTTTACCTTTTAACCATCTTAACCCACTTTTCTTATTTTAGGGTTAACCCACTTATAATCACTTTTCCACTTAAGTTAACCACTTTCCATAATTAGTAAGTTTTCCATTAACTTTATTATTTAAATAATTTTTTTTTCATCCTCTTTGACTTATATTACACTCATCACTTCACTTTATTATTTAAATAATTTCTTCTTTGCAAACACTTTGACTACTTTGACCTTTTGGAGCTTCTAGATGACTCATGAGGGTTCTCCAACTTCACATGGTCATAACTCTCTGACTGTGAGGATTTATGTGACGTTCCACATACCACTGGAAATGGAATGACATGTACTATTCATATATAATATTCTTACCTACAAATATATCAAAACTCATACCATTATCCATCAAACAAACTTGGTTCCATTACCCAAACCTTTGTGCTACTAGAATTCGCTACCAGACTTTCTTCAAGGGTTGACATCAATGACAACCACCCCAATTAATAAAAAATCTCCCCCTTTGGCATTGATGGAAAAACTCTCATGAAATACTGAATTCATATCACTCATGCTCCCCTTGTGACCATCGCTCCCCCTAGAACCATGCCTCTGTGCTAAGCATCTGGTAAATCTCTCCCCATTTGTCATCAATGGAAAAGGTATCTTTCCATTTGGGGTTGCTCCCCCTAACTAAATTTTCCTTGAGGATACTCCCCCTGACTAAAATCTTCTTGAAATTGATCTCCCAACCTGAATTTTCCTCTTTATGGTGCTTCCTCATGTATATCTAAGACATATAAGATAAACATTCAAAAGCATTCATTTTGGAGTAGAAATTACTTCAAGTCTCTGGAGAAGATACTTAAAGGCTTCTCTTGGAAGTGGTTTTGTAAAGATGTCTACCACTTGTTCTTTTGTTCCCACATATTCAACTCTGATATTCTTCTCTGCAACATGTTCCTATAGAAAGTGATACTTGATTGGAATGTGCTTCGTCTTGGAGTGCATCACCGGGTTCTTTGAGATATTGATGGCACTTGTATTATCACAATAGATTGGCATGGGATCATCATACTCAACCTATATATCTTTTAGAGTTTGTTTCATCCATAGAACCTGTGTACAACATGTTGTTGTTGCAATATACTCTCCCTTGACTGTAGATAAGGATACTGATGATTATTTCTTTCTTATCCTTATCCATCTAATAATAAGGATACACTCACCCAAGTAGAACGCTTCTCCACCGGTGCTTCGTCGATCATCAATGCAACCCGCCCAATCTACATATGTGTAGGAAATAAGTGTTAGATCCTTTTCTTTTGGATACCATAATCCAAACTCCTATGTTTCTTTGAGATATCTGAAAATCCTCTTCACTGCTAATACATGTGATTCATTTGGTTTTGCTTGAAATCGTGTCACCTGTCCAACTTCCTGCATTACATCTGGTCTGGGTGTTGTCACATATATTAAGTTGCCAATTATTGACCTGTATTGCCTCTGGTTTGTAGACTATGAATTATCATCTTTTCTCAACTTTCAACTAGTTTGCATAGGAGTGATAACTGGTTTGAAATATTCCATTCCAACCCTCTTTATCATTTCTCTTATATACTTGGTTTGAGAAATAAAAATTCCTTGGTTTATTTGACATATCTGAAGACCTAGAAAGAAGGATAGTTCTCCAAGTAATGACATTTCAAATTCATTCTCCATGTCCTTTGCAAATTTCTAACTTAACCTGTCATCATTGCTTCCAAAAATAATATCATCAACATAAAATTTAATTAATAAAATACTATATTGAGTTACCTTGATGTAGAGGTTGTTGTTTGCGCTTCCTTTTATGAAACCTGCATGTTGTAGATATTTATCTAGTCTACAGTACCATGCTCTAGGAGCCTGTTTTAGACCATTCAAGGCCTTCTTCAATTTACACACATAATCTGCATTCTTTGACAACTGAAATCCTTCTGGTTATTCAATGTCGACTTCTTCTTCAAGTTCCCCATTCATAAAAGTCAATTTCATGTTCATCTGATACACTTTAATATTCTTGGAGCATGCATAAGCTAAGAGAAATCACATTGCTTTCATTCTGGCAACTGGGGCGAATGTCTCTTCAAAGTCAATTTCTTCAACCTGTGCATATCCTTTACATACTAATATATCTTTGTTCCTTGTAACCTATCCATCTTCATTCAATATGTTTCTGATTACCCACTTTGTGCCAATCACATTCCTATTCTTTGGCCTTGGAACTAATTCCCAAGTGTCATTCTTCTCTATTTGATCCAATTCTTCATCCATGGCCTTATTCCAAGATTCATCCTTGCTGGCCTCTTCAAAACTATTTGGTTCAATCATAGATAAGAGTGATAGGTGTGTTTGTTCTGGTGAACGGATTCTTCTTCTAGTCACAACTCCTTCATATTTTTTCTGATAATATGATATGAAGGATGATTCTTTTATACTAGTTCTCTAGGTGTCTTTGGAGGCACTTGTTGAACTTGTTTTTCTACTTCTGTCTGATCCTCTTCATTTCCCCCCTCTGCTTCTTCTTCATCTTTTGCTTCTTCTTCATAAAGTTGTTCCATTGATTCATTTTCTTCTTCCTTTAATTCTCGTCTACCTGTTTCATCAATTGTTACATTGATGCTTTCCAAAACTTTGTTCAACCTTAGATTGTAACACTTGTATGCTTTCCTTGTACTTGAGTAACCAACAAATACTCCTTTTTCCACACGAGAGTCAAACTTTCCCATTCTTCCATCTTATCTTTTGATGTAGCATTTGCTTCCAAATACTCTGAAGCGCTTCACATTTGTTGGTATTCCTTTCCATAGCTCATAGGGAGTTTTTTCAATGTTGTTTCTGAGAATTACTCTATTTTGAATGTGAACTGTTGTATGCACTGCATGTGTCCAAAATATATCTGTCAATTTGGAATCCATTAGAATTGTTCGAGCCATTTCCTGTATTGTGTTGTTCTTTCTTTCAACAACTCCATTATGTTGAGGTGTCCTAGAAACAAAGAATTGCCTTTTTATTCCATGTCTATTGTAGTAGTCCATAAATTTCTTTAAAGTGAACTCTCCTCCATTATTAGATCTCAAACATTTGATTTTTGAATCCATTTCATTTTCAACCATTTCCTTGCAGACCTTGAAGTTTTCAAAAGCTTCTGACTTATTTCTGAGAAATCAAACTACAGTCATTCTTGTATAATAATCAACTAATAACATAAAGTATTTCTAACCTTTTAAACCCTTTGTTGTATTTGGTCCAACTAGATCAATATGCACAATTTCCAGTGGTCTTGTCATTGAATATTCCTTTGATTTAAACCTAGTCTTTGTTTCCTTTCCTTGTTGACAATGCTTGCATAAAGTGTTGGTTGGTTTCATAATCTGGGGAATTTCTCTAACTTCTTCCTTTTTGTTGACTTTGACAAGGTTATCAAAGTGTATGTGACCCATTTTTTTTATTCCATATCCAACTTTCATCTTCCTTTCCTAGACAACACTTTTCATTTCCAATTTCACTTAATACATATATGTTGCTTGAAGTTCTTGCAGTTGTTGCAATCAATTTTCCTGAACCTTTTTTTCTTATCTCACACTTTTGTGAATCAAGAGTAACTTTATGACCTTGGTCACACATTTGATTCACACTTAGAAGATTATGTTTCATATCTTCTACTAGTAGAACATTTTATGCCTTGGTATTATTGTTTCCAATTCTGACTATTCATTTTCCAATGATTTTAGATGAATCATCATTTCCGAAGGATACTGTTCCATATATTTCCTTTCTTAATGTAAGAAACCTGTATTTACCACCTTTCATGTGTTTTTAACAACCACTGTCAACATACCAACCACATTTCTTCTGCTTATCTTATAGAGCGAGTGTTCATTCTTCATTGCTATATTGATTATGCTTTCTTATCCATGCTCTCTTTCGAGGTTCATGTTTGTGACTGTTGTTATTTTGTTGTGGTTCTCTAGGAGGAATTTTCATTCTGTAATATTTGGCCATGTGTCCAAAGTTGTTACACTTTTATCATTCCACTTTATTGCTCAATGATTCAAACTTGTTGTAACTTCTTCTCTGTGTTTCACTAGGCCTTCTTGGATAGCCCTTTTGTGTATAACTTTCAAAGTTGTTTATGTTCTTGTTGTTAGCTCTGCAAATCATAGTTTTATGTACAAAATTATTGCATGTATAACATAAACAAAAAAAAATAGTTTGATACATGGGAGTTGAAGATCTTCTGAAAGGAGTTTCTCTTCTGAATCTTTCTTCTTCCCGAGGCCTATCTGTTGGTTGTTGATTTTGAAATCTGAATCTTCTCGGTGGAGGAGTGTCCCTATAATCTTCTTTGTAGGTATTCCTATCCCTTTTGATTGTTTTTGCATATCTTTTTGGATATGTTTCTTGTTATGTTGTTTTGGAGCTTGATCCATTTTTTGTCTAATTGTATCCAAGTCTGGACTTGTCATGATGAGGATTTTGACTACTGATAATTTTATCCAAAACTTTTGAGTTGTTTTGCATATTTTTATTTTGAAGATCCTTTCTTAATGTGGTAATCTCTCCTTCCAAATTCTCACTGATCTTGTCTCTTTCTTCTAGTTGTTCTTTGAGTGCTTCTTCAATTCTTTTATCTTCTTCTATTTGAACCTTAAAATCTGTGATCATTTGTTCTAGTTTTTTAGTGTCTTCTTTCTTGTCCAGGTTTTCTTGTAGCTTCTTGTTTTTCTTCTTTTCTCTTCTTATAACTTCTATGGCAGTCAAAAATTCTTCTCAGTAGTCAACTTCTGCATCTTCATATTATTCTTCATTGTCTTCTTTATCAGAGTCTTCTACTACCATGAATAGAACTCTTTTTGTCCCACTGTGATTGTCTTCATCTTCATCTGATGAGGAGATGTATTATTTGGTTCATAAGATTTTCTTGAAGGCTTTCTTTATGATTCTTTTTCCTTTATATGTTTGTTTTCTATTTGAGTAATCTTCATCATTCCTCTTATTTTTATTATGAGGCATTTGTTAGTAAAATGACCAATGCCATCACAATTAAAACAAATAAATGGAATCTTACCTTTATAATTGTCGTTGGTTCCCTTGTTCAATCTTTTGACAAAGTTGGCCACTTCTTCATCTTCCGAGATGTCACTGTTTTTGCTATGTTCTTTTTCCTTTTTCTTTCCCTTTTTCTTTGACCTTTTGGATGCTTTGAAAGCTTCTTCTTTTATATCTGGATTTTCCTTTTCAGTTCTCATTTCATATGTTGTGAAGATACCATGTAGTTCGTCCATGCTTATTGAGTCTAGATATGCTCTTTCTTCTAGTGTTGATATCTTGGAATTAAATCTCATAGGAAGAGATCTTAGTAACTTTTGAACAATTACAGATTCTTTAATTTCTTCTCCCAATCCTATGATTGCATTTACTATTTCATCAACTCATAAGAAGTAAGTTGCAATATTCTCATATTCCTTCATCTTTAGTTGTTTGAACTGACCTCTGTAAGTTTGAAGATTTGCGGCTTTGACTTTTGAATCTCCTTCATAAATAATTTGAAGCGTGTCCTAAATATATTTAGCGGATTTACAATGTATAACTTTGGTGTATATTGATTCACAAAGACCATTCAGAAGTGCATTTGTGGCTTTGGGATTATTTTGACCGAGTTTTATTGCTCTTTCATTTGTCAGCGGAATTGTTGGTTCTTTGTATCCATCTACAACTGATTACAAAATTTAAAATCCCTATGCTGGTATATATGTTTTCATCCTTCTACTCCAAAATGCATACTTTTGTCCATCAAATTGTGGTATTCCATTTTTATACATGTTATTTCTCTCCATGATCTACCTTTCAGTGATTAAACTGATTTCTTAAGGAACCTGCTCTGATACCAATTGTTGGATTACTGAGGGGGGATGAAATAGTAATAGAGAAATAGAATCTGTTTTCACCATAAAATGCAAGTGTTATATCAATGTAGCATTATCATCCAATAGTTGCATAGTAAATAAACAATGAACAAATGAACAATCACACACATACACAATACACCAAAGCGGGAGAAAACCACAAATTTATTTTTCTGATATGTATTTAAGAATTACATTCATTGGAAGCACCAACTTCCTTTGTTTTCCAACTGCAACTGGAAGAAGGCTCCAACCCCCTAGTTTCTCAGGCTAAAACTTGAGGGAATCTCCAACTCCCCAATTCTCTGGCTACAACTATAAGGATGTTACAACCCCCTATGTTCTCTGGCTACAATTAGAAGGTGGATACAACCAAAAGGAGGTTACAACCCCCTATGTTCTTTGGATACAATTGGAAGGTGACTACAAACACCTGTCCTTTCCTTTTCCAACCGCCCTGACGTAGAAGTATAATTATGGAACCACTTGTCACACTATCACTGTGAGATATTATGTTGTAACACTGTACCAACCTGTATCACTGAACTACACCCAACCTATACAACTTCCCTGCAATCAATTTGTACCTGAACTGAACATGTATCAACCAAATACAACAGATACACAACATGTAGTTCTGCATTGTGTGTGTGTGTGTGCCCTATCTGTTATGCAACCTGGGTATGTACATGACCTATGTTTTATGCATCTTGCGTATGCCTTCTGAAAACTAGGTTTTTTTTCTTCTGAAAACTTCTAACCCTATACAACTTATTTCACATAGATATGCAGCCTGTCACTATATCCAGACTGTAATTGTACCCTGTGCATGCATCCTCATACATAACCTTCACCCAAAGAATCTATATCTCTCTCTAGTCATGTGCCATATATGTGTGTGTAATCATGAACAAGTATAATAACCTTCACATGATCTAGACATCAAGCCCTTTCTGATATTCAACCTCTCAATATATCAACCACTTCACAAATAAAATATCTCAACCATGTGCCACAAAAACCCTTAGCCATATTCCAAGAAATAAAAGATGTGACTTAACTCTAACAATAAGTATCAATGATAAAAATATACCAGCACTGCATTTTTGTATATCTGACTTATACAGAAGATCCCATGCATCCACTAGTCTCTCTAGGGATAATCCTCAAATATCCATAACCATTTCTCATGCATACATCAAAATCCAACTACTCATAGAAATAAGACATAACTTTTGAACCAATGGATAGATATGATGTATCTGATCACTATAGACCTTCCTGGGATCTTGATCTCATAATCTAGAACCTCAACATCGTCATCTTCTTAAGTTTCTATGTCTTTACCCTCATGTATGTGCCCTAATACACTGCTAGACCGCGTATGTACGCACCCTAATACATTGTTAGCCTGCATACACCTAAAAAATTAGGGTTTTTTAGTATTTGTTGTAATTCTGAAACTTTCATCATCAACCCCTTTGTGCTATCTCAGACTTTCGCAACTTTAGATGTATCAATGAGTACTTGCAATAAGCCTTACACAACAATAGATATTCAATATGTTAAAGTGTGTTTGAATGAGAGAGCCTTTCCTCTTATTTATACTTTCATGTAGCATCCTCAAGGGGTTACCTTTTAACCATTTTAACCCACTTTCATTATTTTAGGGTTAACCCACTTATAACCACTTGTCCACTTAACTTAACCACTTTCCATAATTAGTAAGTTCTCCATTAACTTTACTATTTTAATAATTTATTTTGCATCCTCTTTGACTTATAGTACACTCATCACTTCACTTTATTATTTAAATAATTTCTTCTTTGCAAACACTTTGACTACTTTGACCTTTTGGGGCTTCTAGATGACTCATGAGGGTTCTCCAACTTCACATGGCCATAACTCTCTAACCGCGAGGAGTTGTGTGACGTTCCACATACCACCAGAAATGGTGTGACATGTACTATCCATATAGAATAGTTTTACCTAAAAATATATCAAAACATGTACCATTATCCATAAAACAAACTTGGGTCCATCACCCAAACCTTTGTGATACCAAAATTTGCGATCGGACTTTATTCAAGGGTTGACATCAATGACAACCAACCCAATTAATCAACAACCATTTACAATTAAAACTATGATTTAATCTCAAAATGACAACTTATTACCATATTTAATTATCATTATGCCATTAATTAGGTGAAAATGGGAAAAAATGGAGGTCTTGATGTCAAAATTGGAGGTGAATGGGCCCGGTGAAATAATCAAAACTAGCACCCAACAATGGAAAAATTCCATGAGCCTAAAAGGATATATAATAAAGGAGGATTAGGATTGAGAGCAGAAAGTTTTGCACCCTAATGTTGGATGGATGTCATAATACTCAAATTTTTCTTGATGGGTTAGTTTTGAGTTTGGTCTAAAAAATGTGGAGACCTCAAACAATCTAGAGGAGCCACACATTCTACATGCTAGTATTTTTACTCTTTTCACACAACCCATTGAAGCTTGGGGGTCTCTAAGGAAGAAGAGTACACATTTAGGAGTTTATAGGATGGTCAATCGGTAAAAAAATATTATATTTGGAAAACTATATATAGATATAATACTTGTAGAAAGCTTGGAATTAAAGAATTGTCAAGGGAGGATGTTCTAGAACCATTAGAAACATTATGTAATTCCATAAACTTCAATTCATATATAGGAAACTTGCAACTTGATATTCTATTGGGGTTTTGTTTTATTTTATAAATTGTGAGTTGAATCTCTCATGGGAGAGTTATAACACTAGAATATAGTTTAAAAACTATCTTTCTAACTGGTCTAAAACTTAACTAAAGACCTCAACCCTAATCAGGATCTGCATGATTGTTTTTGGGTAGTTTTCCTAATTTTCTCTTGTAAAATGGAGGGGTTATCCCCATTTTGTGGGATAAATAAGGAGATCATGTCTCGAGGCCCTCAGGTTGTAGATATGGAGTGTCGAGAGACTACATGACCAACAATATCCACTTGCACAGATGGAGACCCTTCTCACCACCATAGAGGTTAGGATTTTCAGATGGCATCCACCACACCAGCTGGCTTCCGAGAGGCATTGATCCTTGCTCCATGAGGTACAATTCAGGTATTATGGTGACTGTCATTTCAATATTTGAGGCATTTTGAGTATGTTTTATCTTAGAATTATTTAGATTTCATGACATATGCTTGGACATTATTCCTTTTTCCCCGTTTCACCTTGGTGGTTGACATTGATCCCTAGTAAGTGGTATTCCTAGGGAATGGGTTTTCTACTAGGAACTCCCTTGAAGATCCATTGTACAATTCCCAACCATAATTACCACTTTACATTACCTAAAACCTCCCCGTTTATTTGTCTCTTGGGATTTTAGGGTGTATTTACCTAGGAAGGGGTTGCCCCTCATTCTACGGGAAGAAGGGGATGAAGGCCGAGAGGGATTGATGTTGGCTAAAAATATAAAATATTATTTATATAGACCTTACAAATGCTTTACCCAAGGATCCACCGAGGAAGAAATGAAGTGCTTCTATGTAAGAAAAGGGGGATCCACAAGAATAAATGATTATGAATGCTTAAAGGGTTAGTTGGAGGATAGGAGGTCTCATGATGAGTTGACCTATCATTATCATGGGTGTCTAGTGGTATGAAATTACCATCATCTGGTTAGGAATCCAGGGTAATGGCTCTCAGTTGCATGGCTGAGAGAAACAGGGTCTCATCATGAGCCAACCTTCTCATTTTTGCAAGATACTTGTGAGTGACATTGTCATTATATAGACACCACACCATGGAAGTAACATTCAATTCATCCTTTGAGACATGAAAGAAACAAATAATGGAAAGATGATGGGCTTGGAAAAAGTGCATTGCAAATGAAGGTGACACACACCCTCTATAAGGGCACCCATGAATGAGACACTACAACCCCTTGTATTTCATGAACCCCATGCCTAGTGAGTCTTGACCCATAACCACTTCATATAATTCACATTTATTATATAGGGATCACTTAAGAAACACTCCTTGACCTAGGGAAAGATCTACCCAATATGAAACATCATCAACCCTCCCATGTCCAAGCTTGGCAAGTTGCATAATTTCTTTGAGCACTTACTTGTTTGATCGAGTAATATTTGATGCACATGATTAGGTGGCTCATTTATTGATTTTATTTAATCACCATGATATTATTACTTGAGATCCTTGGAGGGTGTGCTGATTTGTATTTGCAGGACCTAGTTGGTGGACAGTTTTGGAGGAGCAAGCCTAGAATGGGATTCCATGGGGCTTCGAGCCCATAGGTTGGATGCCAAGGGTACACATGAGGATGAGAGAGATGTACCTTTGGAGACATAGAATATGAATTACAAGACATAACCTATCCCTTACATGCCAAACACTTTTCCTAGTAGAGGAAAAAAGTCACTTTTGGAAGCTTGGCGTCACATAGAATGGATAGGGTTTGTTGGTGAAGATGTTGTTCATTGACACATAGATGTTTTGAGGAGAACAAGACCTTGACAATGAGGATATGGAAGCTTAGATGAGTTACATGTGGCATTTTTAGGCCTAAATATGCATCTCCAACTCCAATGACTTCCTCCTAGTGTCAAAATGTCTCCTAAAGGGGTGACATCACCTTTAGTTAGGGTTTCTTTTATGTAAAAGTGAATTTTAAGTGAATTGTTTAATATTATTTTGTTGCAAGGGGTAAGATAAGGGTTGTGGAATCCTTATATTATATTTTACCCTTGCTAATTTGGACAAACTATGTGAATGACATTTTGCATAAATAGAGATCATAAGATCTCATTTTAAATCCCAACTCTTCCATTGTGAGATGTATTGTACTAAAATTTTCACTATCTTTAGCTAGTTTTCTCTCTTGTTCTCTTGTGTATTGATCCAGATTTTATGAGAAGAAAAAAAATGAGTACAGATTATTATTATTCTTAACACAAAGACACAATAATAAAATAGATACAGTAAAATTGGTTTCTATTCAATAAGAAAATGTGTTGAAACTGTAAAATGCAGTGGAAAACAAGCTTGTTAGAATGTTGGAGGTTGATCTCTGAGAAGAGATGTGATGGTTGCGCTCATTCATAATAAGATGGTTAAAATGAGGCTCTCCAAGCCTTTTTACAATAAAAAGGAATTCCAAAGCCCTATACATCCAAAAACCTAATCCTAGGAGATGAAGTGCCAAAAGCCATGTGAGCCCTGTTGGGGTAAGCTAGCACATAAACTTCTTGGGGTCGTAAATTTTGCATACGCTCTCCATTTTAGGTGCATGATAGCCCATTGGAAAGGTATATCCTCGGAATACACATTTTATGATCAGAATATAAATTTCTCTATAATATAACCATGGAGAGCCATAAAAACGTTGTTTAGGGACTCAAAACGACCCCAAAAGTCAAGGACTCAAAAAGTAGGAAAAAACTACCAAACTGGAAAACTGCCAAAATGAGCAAGTTGGAATAGGTGGAAGGCCATAGAAATCAATCTGGATCAATCCTCCCCCCTTAGGAAGCAATGGTATCCATTGTGTTGATTTCCCCCATCATATGAGGAAATTTCTGTTGAATTTGGCCCCAGGTGAGCCACTTGCCTTGGTGCAGGAGCTTCCCTGCTTTGACAAATAGATAAAGTTGGATCCTTTGTTGGTGAGTGCCCTTGAATCGTGTGTACAAAATATGATCACTAGAGTCCTATTACATGTGGTCATGGTTTATATCTATTGGTTTTAATTGTTCTGCTATCTCTGAGGTGTCCAAAAATGGTGGGAAGTATGGCCGAAGGAGATCCACGTTGAACACTTGGTGTAGGCCAAGGAGGAATGTTGAGTTCAAAAGCATTGTCACCCACAACCTTGGTGATGGTGTAAGGTCTGTAACAGAGTGGGAGAATCTTCCGATGGGGCCCTGTAAGGCGTTATTTCTACAAGTGTAACCACACTTTGTCTCCCACTTCAAACTTATGTGGTACCTCGTGTTGATCATGGCACTGCTTGTACTTGGAATTGGACTTCTGTAAAATATCCTGAACCTGTTGGAAAATGTGTTGGATCCGCTCAATGAACCAGGAGGCTTTGTCAGCTTCAGTTGGATTAAGTAATGAATTAGTCGGGGTGGCCACAAGAGGTAGTGCAACATCCATGGGACCCAATGGTTGGAATCCCAACCCGACCTGAAAGGGGTTGTGGTCGGTTGAGCTATGTAGGGATTTGTTGTAGCTATGTTGAAAATAGGGAAGACTCTTATCCCATGTGCAGGGGTTCTTGGAATTGTACATGTGCAGGATATGCACTATCATCTGATTGACGACCTTAGTTTTTCCATCTGTCTGGGGGTGGAAGGTAGTGGACTTGGTGATATTGGTGTCCAGCAGTGACCAGAGGCTCGACCAAAATGTGTTGAGGAACTGATAGTCCTGAACCAAGAAAATGGTTTGTGGGATTCCAAAATGTACCCAGACTCATTCAAACAAGATCTTGGAAATGGCCTCTATGGTGATGCTCTTCTTGCATGCAACCAGGATCGTGATCTTGGAAAAGAGATCAAAAACCACAAAGACACAGTCATTTCCCCTCTTGGTGGATGAAAGACCAAACATGTAGTCCATTGAGATGGATTCCGATGGTCTATCAACATTAGGTAGGGGGGTCTACAGGCCCTATTTCTTAGTGGTCAGTTTGGCAACAACGCATGCAGTTCAGGAACTAATATACTTGCCGACATCCTGTCAAAGTTTAAGCCAGTAGAAATGTTTCTGCAACACTGCCACTCTATTTTCTATGCTGAAGTGTCTTGCCACCTGACTATAGTGGGCTTCCAAAATAATATTCACTCCCTCACTTGATGGAATGCAGAGATGGCCCATTCGACACAAAATCTCGTCCTGAAGATGGAAATTAGCGACAACTGAGTTTTTGCCCAACATCTGGTATGTGGTGGCGAATTCAGGGTTTGTCTCATAGAGGTTGGGCCATCCATAGGTCTCATGGATGAAATATTCTAGAACCATGGTGATTTTCGTGACTACAGGTCAGCTGAGGAAATCAGTGAATCGATTGGTACTACCTATTTTATACTTGATGTTGAGGTGGAACTCTTGCAAGTATGTGGACCACTTCTGGTGGAAGACATTCTACAATTTACCTTGTGTCTACATGAAATTCACTAGTTTATCATCTATGTGGATGATTGTATCCTTCCCTAGAATGTAATGTCTCCACTGGCGGTAGGCTTGCACAATGGAGTACATTTATTTTTCATAATTCGGGTACTTACAGATAGCATCTGATAGTGTCTCACTATGATAGGACATGGGGTGATTGTGCTGAGTGAGAACTGTGCCCACAACATATTCTAAAGCATTTGTCTCAATCTCAAAGGGTTTTTGTAGGTCCAGTAATGAAAGTATTGGGGCTGAGCACAAGCATTGCTTTAAACAATCGAAAGATTTTTTTTGGGACAAACCCCACACAAATTTTTCCTTACCACCACCCCTGGTTACTTGGCTGAGGGCCCATGCAATATGGGAGAATCCCAACACAAACCTGGGATAGAAATTGGCAAGGTCTAAGAAGCTCTAAATTTTAGTGAGTGTGGTTGGGGCTGGCCAGTCACGAATGACCTGGATCTTGGCTGGATCCACATGCACACCATGATGATCCATGATGTATTCTAGGTACTAGACCCTTTCCATGCTAAAGGAGCATTTTTCCAATTTGGCATATAGCTTGTGTTACCACAAGGTGTGCATAACCTACTGAATATGCTGCAAGTGTTTCTCCCAAGTCTTGTTGTAGATGAGGATGACATCCAGATACACCACTACAAAAGTATTGGTGAAATATCACAAGATATAGTCCATCGTTCTCATGAAAGTTTTTGGATCATTTGTCAAACCAAAGTACATGAACAACCATTCAAAAAGACCTTATGTTTACTTGAAGGCGATCTTCCATACATCTTTTTGTTCTATGGGAACTTGGTGGTAGCTAGAATGAAAATCAATATTACCGAAGTATTTTCCCCCCTTGAGCTGATCAAGCAGATCGTCAATTCTAGGAATCGGGTATCGTTTCCTTACTGTGATTTTATTTAGGGCCTGATAATCAATGGAGATTCGCTAGGTCCCATCTTTCTTTTGCACCAGCACGATTGGACTCCCATAAGGCGATGAGTTGGGATGGATGTGCCCCTTGTGGAGAATTTCTTGGATCTTTCACTTGATCTCCTCATTCTATAACAGAGAGCGACAGTAGATTGGTCCATTGGGTAGTGATGCGTCAGGGGTCATATCTATGGGATGATTGACCTGACAGTGCAGAGGTACCCCGATAGGTGAGGAGAAGATATATTTGTATTCTTCCACGACATTGTCCACTTGCTTCTGTTGTGTGGAGAGGTCGGCCACAGAGGCCTTGGATGTGGCTACAATCTTTGGCTCACTACGAGAACGAATCATGAAGAATAAAAACTTTCTGGTTTGAGAGATGACCTTCTTTCATTACTTGGAAGAGATCAAGGAAATATCACTAGGTGGGACTGCCTTGGGTATCCTGTATAATTTCATGTTCAAAGTAATAATAACATTGTGAGGCATACACTCATATACAACATGAAGTTTCCATAAATAAGGTTGGCCCAAAAGAACATTACAAACTTTGAGAGGAGAAACATCACACAATACCTCATCTTTGAAAGGTTTGATGTCGTATGACAAGTGCCATTGTTGGCTGATGTGGAGATCGCTTCCTTGGTGGATCCATCCAATTGTGTAGGGATGCGGGTGCGATGTTGTTAGCAGGGCTAGCTTCTTGAAAACCTATTTTGAGATGATTTTCTTCTGGCTACCTCTATCAATGATAAAGTGCAGCATGGTGTCTTTTACCCACATCTGTGAATTAAAGAGGCACTCGCCTTCTTCTGGATCCTCTGGTTCACCGGGCTGGATCTTGGTGGTAGAAACATTGGCACTGGGTTCCGCATAAGTGATCTATCTCCCCATTTTTGCTTCCGACTCAGAGTCAGAACCTGCATTTGATTCAAATTCTTTCACCTTAGCCACCAATGATTGCTTGGAGCAGCAATCAGAAGTTTTATGCCAAGGGATATTATGGAAGTCCCACCACTTCCCGGTGTCTTTCTTTGTATTTCTGGTGTCTTTCTTTGCTTGTGGCCTATATTGGAGGTCCTGAGGTTTTTCGTATTTTCTCTATCCTTTTTTATATGGGTTGGGGATTCCTTTTACTTTCTTATGATGTGAGGCGTTCCCAGGCCCAAATTTTCGCATCCTTTTTTAAGATTTTGCTCGATTTTGACAACATATCGATAGGTCTCTCCCAAGGATGAGATGTCCAAAAACTCCATTTTGTCCTAGATGTATCTATGTAGACCATTTCTATACTTAAGCACCATATGCCACTTATAATATTTGATACCCATCTTGGTGCGTAAGGTATGGAAGATATTTGTGAACTTTGGCACTGCTTGGTCTCTTTCCTGTCACAGTGTGGTCCATTTTGTAAACATGTTGTCATAACTTCCGACATGGTAGTATTGTTCCTTGATAGTGTCCCTAAAGGACTCCTAGGTGACCGTGACTATAAATAATGAGGGTTCCTCTGTTTCCTTTTTCTCACAGAAAGTCTCTCACCAATATTTGACATGGGGGACGACTTTGAGGAGAACAAACGTAATCTTTTCTCTGTTCAAAAAGTTATGGACATAAAAATACCCTTCTAGTAGATTTAACCATTTGTCTATAACATATGCATCTATCTGACCTTCAAATATGGGAATATCAATTTTGATTTTTACCTTTAAGGAGGCGGTGCCTTCATTCGAGGAATATGTGTCGCCTATTGGTAGTCGCTGAAGGATTTGTGCAAAACTATCCATCATTTCGTTCCTCTGTTATGTGAGGGCTTCCTCAAGAATTTTTTTGAAAGGATCTCTTGTCCCATAATATTTCTTTTCTCCTACCATGAGAGTTCACTTGGGCATGCGAGATATTTTTTCCTCAAGATAAACAAGCTCGAGACCCAATTCATTGTACCCTAACCTCATCGGGGACATGCATTAAGAACGACAAGGAGAAGACCACTCTGATACCACTGATCCGGATTTTATGAGAAGAATGAAAATGAATATAGATTATTATTATTATTAACACAGAGACACAATAATAACAAAGATATAATAACAGAGATACAATAAAATTGGTTTCTATTCAATAAGAAAATGTGTTGAAACTATAAAATGCAGCGACAAACAAGCTTGCTAGAACAGTGGCGACTTATCTCTGAGAAGAGATGTGATGGTTGTGCTCATTTGCAAGAATATGGTTACAATGATTCTCTCCAATCCTTTTTATAATAAAAATTAATTCCAAAACCCTAGACATCCAAAAACCTAACCCTAGGAGATGAAGCACCAAAAGTGATGTGGGCCCCGTTGGGGTAAGTTAGTACATCAACTTATCGGGCTCGTAACTTTTGCATATGATCTCCATTTTAGGCACACAGTAGCTTGTTGGAAAGGTCTATCCGATGACTACACATGTTTTTGTCACAATATAACCTTGTCAATAGTATAATCGAAGTGAGCCCTAAAAACATTGTTTAGGGCCTCAAAACAGCCCTGGAAGTCAGGGACACGAAAACTAGGAAAAAACTACCAAACTGGAAAACTGTCAAAATGAGCCAATTGGAATAGGTAAGAGGCCACCAACATCCATATGGATCATGTATGGTTATCTCTTTGGTTATTGGTTGATGGAAGTGATGTTCTAGACTTGGAAGGCTCTTCTTTGCTATTGTGGTGGTTTGTGTTAGCTTTTTTTTCCTTGAATTGGAAAGGATTTTTACATTGTACTATCATTTGTTATTCAAGTCATGGTTATTTTAGAGATATAGGTGGGAAGTATAAGGGAATACAACCACACATTATTATCCATCATTTTATGCTTACATTTTATTGGTTTAACAAGGGTTTGCTAAGAGAATTATAAGTGCATACACCCTCTTAGACTAAACCCTAGCTAGGGGTACTTTCCTTGGGAAGTAAGAGGATTTACACCCCCAAGGAAGTAGTACATATAGATATTTATTTTCTTGAATTCACTAACCCAATCATTAAAGGCACTAGTCATTACTTGTTGCATTGGAGAACAAATTGATGCCACCTTGGTAAACGTGAAATTTTCAAGTTTTAAAGTTGTTTCTTTGGGAAATTGTTCCTTGAGACTTTGTCTCTCTTGCCTCATTGAGGCATCCCCTTTCAAAAATTAATTATTTATGTTGTTACAAAACTAAACTACAACCATCATGGATGTAGACAACTAACCCGTTAACCCCTAATAACTCATAAACTAACCCTAGGATTAAACCCTAACTTTTCCCTAACTCTCTATTGACCCTAGCGCACCTATTGAGCTAGTTAGAAGTGGATTCCAGTGGATGATTTTTATGCTATAAATCTTGGTTTTATACAGCCATAAGGATGATAAATAACATTGCAGAAATCCTTTTTTTTCAGCCTTGCGTTTTTGTGCTAGAGCATTGCTTAATCATTGTTGATTTGAGTTAGCTTTCACCAACATGTCTCTTGTTTAATTTATCATATGATTAGAAATTATATTGAAGCATTTTCTATCTTTATTGAGCTGATATATATCATTTAATTTTTATGAAATTAGGGACAACAGGATTAAATTTCTTGTCCAACTAACATATTACATTAAATGCTTGGTTTTTCTTGTGTCTTGGGAAGGTATTCACACTTGGCGGGTCACCCACCTCATTTGACAACCCAAGAAATTTCCCAAGACCATTTTTAAATATATTCCTACCATTTTGAATTGACCTCTAGGGACATCCACTCATACTTATCATTTTCCATCTCAATCCCCCATAGGGTCATCAGGATTCCCCCCTTGAGGCGACTACCTCACCTCTAAAGTGACGGGAACACCTACCTAAGGTGACAGTGGGTAGTTTCTCTCTTATTTGTCATCAATTGGTGGTTGGGTTGGGATTTTCCCAACCTACAACTCATGTGATAACATTTTGGCATTGTTGTCGAGGAGGATTTTGAATCCTCTTTCGAACCCTAACGACACTTTGGAAAGCTATCCCAAATAATTTACCCTGGCTTTCCTGGTGACTCCACCCAAGGGATGTTCCCTTTCCACCCTTTGATGATCCTTGAGCTCATCTAGAGACTCCATTAAGGTGTCACCCTAAGTAATGGAAACATAGCCCTGTGGCGCTTTCATGAAGAATACAAGGCCTTGGATCTCAAAGCTATTGATGGATATCCAAAAAAGTTCTCGATAAACCAATTCAATCTCCTCCTAAATTTTTATGGTAATCCATTATTGGTCATAGCACACATTTTTGAGTTTGTCAGATCCATCTCCATTTTAAGTGCACAACATGAGGATGTATGCTTACAGTTATTTTTTCTATCCTTGGGAAGTGAACATAGGGATTGGATAAAACATTCTTACAAGACAAGAAGCATATATTCTTTGACAATCCTCATTAGAGAGTTCCTTAAACGTTGGGAAAAATAATTGAAGATACAATTCAGGACCTAGAGGATGCTTTTTATAGAGAAGGATTTGACCTTGATCCTATTGAAGGCTTGAGAAAAATGTTTCTTTTGGAGTTTTTTGAAACAACATTTGAAAAACAGGAAGTTGACAACAACAATGAGGAAATTTTTTTGTCTCAAGAAAAGTAAATATGAATATTTAGAGTTCTTTGAACAACTAATGAGACTTTTCCCTAACAAGGAATTTCTGGTTAAGTTTTGTCAACAAAGAGAAGAATATCTTGATGTCATCATCGACAATTATGAGAAAATGCCAACCCAAAACTCATCCTGGGAAGTGGCCATTACATATTTTGGAATAGATTCATTATACAATGCTCTGAACAAGAAGTACGGGTACCAAGAAAGCTTCCCAAATGATGATGAACCACTCTTCATGCCCTAGGAACTCTACAAACTAGTTATATATCAAGATAAATATGGTGAGTTCTTTGATCCTATTGAATATGACAAAGACTTGGCTGAAGAACATATCCATGAAGAAAGTTTTCAGGAATATTTCAATGATGAAGATCCCATTTATGACATTGAGTGTAGCTCTTAGGAAGAGGGAATTGAAGTGTCATGTTCTGAGGACTTGTCTTCATGATGTATGATTAATATATTTGGCATCCTAATGATGATATGATTATATATTTATTTCGTCCACTTGAGGATGATCTGACACAACATTTTAAAGATAATTTTCAGCCATCCCTTGGGACTTGTGATACATATCTTTTTAGGGATACAGAATTGTTGTATGAGGACTCTCAACCACCTTTAGTTTTATATCAGGATGTGGCCATCTTAGAGAGATCATAATTCCATGTTACCGAATGAAAGTACTTTCATATTGAGGATTTTTTTGAGGATTTGTAGATAAAGAAGAAACATTCCCTAAACTCGAGGAAGGAGTTTTTCTCTAGACATGAGGTTGTGATTTACCCAATTTCCCCTTGTTTGGGAAATCAACAGGTTTTATTGGGATCTCTTATCATTTCTCATCCTTCATGGAGCAGTGATTTTATGAGTGAAGATGAAGACGAGTCATTGTCTACATATGGTATACCTCTTCAAAAATGGATTGATTGGGCTTGTGTATATGCTTTCTGGAAAGATGATCGAGATGATGGTTTCTCTTTCCAGTGGGATTTCCTCCCTCCCACCCATCTCCATGAGTTTTATTTCATGCTATATTATATGTGTATCTATACGGATGATCATTATGTGCTTGACTTATCTTTGTTGTATTACATGATTAAGCACAGGGGGAGATACTTTGACGAGATGATAAGCATGTTTCACTGGTTGTATGACTTCACTTGACATCTCCCATCACCCGATATTCAAGGCCCCAATGCCCTAGGTAAGTAGGTAGGCCATTTTGATTTCCTGCATTTTGCATCTTGATTTCATGCTTAGTTTAGAAGTTTTTTAAAAAATGCCAAAATTTTCTTTTCTAGATTAGTTTTCATTTGGATTTTTATGTATATGGATGAAGGGTGATAGCACTACCCTATATGCTCTGATGATTTTGTCTAAGTTTTGGCAGGAACAAGTCTACTAGGAGATGTTGTGGTTCTCATGCACTCTACAATGAGCACATGTCCCCAAGTACGATCCAGATGTTATCCCCATTTTGTGGGATAACTAAGGAGATCATGTCTTGAGGCCCTTAGCTTGCAGATATGGAGTGTTGAGAGACTACATGACCAACAGTATCCACTTGCACAGATGGATACACTTATCACCACCACAGAAGTCAAGATTTTCAGATAACATCCACAACACCAGCTAAATTTTGAGAGGCATTGAGCCTTGCTCCATGAGGTACAATTCAAGTATTATGGTGAGTGTCATTTCAATATTTAAGACATTTTGAGTATGTTTTATCTTAGACTTCTTTAGATTTCATAACATATGCTTGGACATTATGCCTTTTTCCCTGTTTCACCTTCGTGGTTGACATTGTGCCCTAGTAAGTGTTCTTCCTTGGGAATGGGTTTTCTACTAGGAACTCCCTTGAACAACCATCGTACTGTTTCCAACCATACTTACCACTTTGCATTACCTAAAACCTCCCCATTTCCTTGTCTCTTGGGATTTTAGGGTGTATTGACCCAAGAAGGGGTCTTCCCTCATTCTATGTGAAGAAGGGGCTAAGGTCCCAGAGGGATTGATGTTAGCTAAAAATATGAAATCCTATTTATATATACCATACAGATTCTTCTCCTAGGCATACCCTGAGAAAGCAATGAAGTGATTCTCTATAAGAAAAGGGGGACCCACAATAATAAATGGTTATGAATGCTTAAAGGGTTAGTTGGAGGATAGGAGGTCTCATCACAAGTTGGCCTATCATGATCATGGGTATCTAGTGGTATTACATTACCATAATCTGGTCACCGAGCCAGGGTAACGACTCTCAATTGCATGGCTAAGAGAAAGGGTTCTCATCACGAGCCAACCTTCTCATTTTCGCGAGATACTTGTGAGTGAATAAGTCATTATCTAGAAACCATGCCAAGGAAGTGGCCTTCAACCTGTCCTTTGAAACAAATAATGGAAAGAGAATGGGATTGGAAAAAGTGCATTGCAAATAAAGGTGCCACACACCCTCTACAAAGGCACCCATGAATGAGACACTACAACCCCTTATATGTCATGAACCCCATGCCTAGTGAATCTTTACCCATAACCACTTCATTTACTTCACATGTCTTAGAGAGGGATCACTTGGGAAACACTCATTGACCCAGGGAAATATCTACCCAATAAGACACCTCATCAACCCTCCCATATCGAAGCTTGGCAAGTTGCATAATGTCTTTGAGCACTTACTTGTTTGACCAAGTAATCTTTGATGCACATGCTTAGATGGCTCATTTATTGATTTTATTTACTCACCATAATATTATGACTTGATATCCTTGGAGGGCGTTCTCATTTGTATTTGTAGGACCTAGTTGGTGGACAATTTTGGAAGAGCAATCTAGCTTGGGCTTCCATGGGATTTCAAGACCATAGGTTGGATGCCAAGGGCCCGCGTGTTGTGTGAGAAATATGTACCTTTGTATGCATAGAATATTACTTGAGAGACATAACCTATACCTTACATGCCAAAATGTTTTCCTAGGAAAGGAAAAACGTCACTTTTGGAATCTTGGCATTACATAGAAGGGATAAGGTTTGTTGGTGAAGAAGTTGTTCATTGACACATGGAAGTTTTGAGGAGAAGAAGAACTTGAACATGAGGATATGGCTTAGATGAGTGAAATGCGACCTTTTTAGGCCTAACTATCTATCTTCAACTCCAACAAATTTCTCCTAGTGTCAAAACATCCCCTAAAGGGGTGACATCATCTTTAGTTAGGGTTTCTTTTGTGTAAAAGTAAATTTTAAGTGAATTGTTTAATATTGTCTTTTTGCAAGGGGTAAGATAAGGGTTGTGGACCCCTTATCTTATTTTTAACCCTTTATAATGTGGAAAAACTATGTGAATGAAATTTTGTATAAATAGAGATCATAAGATCTCATTTTGAATCATAACTCTCCCATTATGAGAAGTATTGAACTGAAATTTTCACTATCTTTGTCTAGTTTTTCTCTTGTGCTCTTGTGTATGGCTATCTCTTTGGCTATTGGTTTATGGAAGTGATGTGGTATCCTTGTGTTGCAGGGTATGATATCCCTTCAACTCAACAATAGGAACCAGACCTGCTTAAGAGGCCCAATTAGACTCGTAAGTGTTTGATGAGTGGTAAGGTTCTACAGATTTGTGATCTGGTTGGAATTATCGATGGTCTTTAATCGTGACTGATAGATATGTATTTTCTATGAAACCTTTCCTCGGGTTATGCAGTTCTCTTTTTGGTTATTTTCTAACATTTGTGAAAAAGAAGAAAGATGGAGCTTAAAATAAATGGTAGAGGGAAGTCAAAATATGTTGGAGAAAGCTAGGTTTTGGGATAACCTTTATACCTTATCATGCAGATGAAGAAGATATAAACTACTTCAATCTAGAAATGATACCATTTTTTACTTGTAAACATTCAACATCGTCTAATATAACGGTTATAGAAATAAAATATATATGTGACAAGAAGTTAGTGCAGGAAAAGTAATTTTCAATGTGCCATTATCAATCACTTGTTAACACAAACAATTTATATTCATCAACTAGAATAAAAGAATTGTTACAACATTGTAAGATAACTTAAATAATTGATATGACAACTCTTACTTAATACAACAACAAACATTGAATTCTAAGATTGAAATAATCCCCCTCGGTCCAATAACATTTACGCCTTAGATGAAAGAAGTGTCTTTGGTTCTAAACATAACTTGTTAATTAAAATAACTTGCACAAAAGTAATTCTCTTACAATATTCTAGAAAAAAGTATTTCTCTCCAAAACCATCGATCTCGATGATCAAGGTTGATTCTCTTATTTATAAAATAACTCTAGAATAAAAGTAGCTACTAAGTTGTATTAAGTCAAGAAAATGACACATGGCAGACTTTATTTATATGTTCTCTTTTTCTTTTCTTGAGATCATCTGGTCATTTTACTGAAGTGGATTGTTCCTGTTGTATTTTGACCATCTGCAGAAGAGATCTTTGCATGTAATTTCATATGGGAACCTGTGTTGATCCATCGGAGTGAAGAGGACCTCCTTCATCTCAATTTCCCATTCTTTGTACTTGATTAGTTTAACACTCAAGCATTGTAATACTGCAAGATATTTAATTGAAGACTCCATGAACTTCTTCACTTGAACAGGGATCATGCTTGAAACCTACAAAATATTCGCTTCGTACACCCGGTCTTGCTCTGCATGTTTCTTAACTATGTCACGTAGATTGGTGAAATCCTCTGGTGGGACAAACTCTGGCAAGTCAGTATTCCTCATTTCCTAATTAATTTTCTCCCACCTTTTCTCACATTCTTCTCATATTTCCTGCATTTTCTGTCAGGGTTTTTGGACCATGCCTACCGAGTGTTCATCTGCCTTCCTTATTTGAGTGATACTGTTGTCCATCATCACTCGGATGCCATGATCTTTTGTATCTCAGAAATTTTGTACTTTTCTGATGTAGTCTATCCATTCTAAGGCTCGATGTGCCTTCTTATACCATCGCTTCATGTATTTACAGGTTTCCAACCCCATGAGGGTATCTTCTTGGAAATCACCTATGCGAGCGGTGAAGAGGTCTCTATCCCTTGTGAATTATGCATACATCTCTTAGAACACACACTTCAAAAGTACCATCACCTCTATTGAATTTTGGTAATACTCCACTTGATGTCGTAGACGGTCCAGTTCTTTCTTCATGGTGGCCACCTCCCTTTCATCCCTTTTTTCCCTGTCTAAAGTGGCATCGGTTATGGCCATTCTTGCTTCGATTAGATTAGTCATCTTAGCACTTTCTGTGTAAAACATCATCTCCTCTGTGTTTATTAAAAGTGTGCTATCGAGCATGAGATTCCTTTTCTTTATTGTTCTTCTCATCATAGCTTTCCTTTTCCTATCATAAGAAATTTTCTGTATATCGGCTACTTCTTTAGGAATCTGTTGATCTTCCCAAGACAAAGTATTTCCTATGCTTCCCTCTATATAGAGGTGTTCCATAATAGTTTCTCTATCCATTTTGAGGGTAGGCACACAACCTCCTTCCTTATCAAGTAGTGGTTTCTGTGGTAATGTTGTTGCATCATCTTATTTTGTTCCATGGCTTGGTTCACTTAGTTCCCTAGCAGGGGAATTTCCTATATGTTTCGGTGACCTGGCCTTTCGCTGCTCCTTGTCGACTGAATGAGTCTTTGTCCTAGATGAAGAATTAGGTGAAGGATCGATATTGGTTGGGAGTTCGGTCATTGGGATGTCGATTTCTAGCTGCCCTATTCCTTCTTCTAGTTCACCTATATTCAAGTGGCTCTTAGAGATATCATCCTGAGGCTATGTTCCTAGTTTATTAAGAAATAAAGCATCAAGAGTGTTTCTAGCTTCCCAATCATCTGCTTGGGGATTTGGGACCAAATCATCAGAAGCGGGAGCAAATGTTTCCCATGTTTCCTCCTCATGTGTGATTGGCCCCGAGGCTATGTACGAAGCTTCTGAACCTTCCTCCTCATCATATATGGTGATTAAAAATATGAGGACAGTAGGAATACATGTCCCACTTGATGCTCTCGCTTACCTTCGCTGAGTTGTAGTAGTCACTGACAATCCTGTCTAT
This sequence comes from Picea engelmannii, assembly GCA_009831015.1. NCBI lineage: Eukaryota > Viridiplantae > Streptophyta > Pinopsida > Pinales > Pinaceae > Picea > Picea engelmannii. Next base: position 119,960 of record ML790919.1, on the reverse strand, counting down.
GGTGACATAGGGATGGTGTTTTCTTGGTCAACACTCTCTTCTGGTGGAATTTTCTTTGAATTATGTAGTTCTTCCTCGTCGATTGTATTGGTCAGGGTAATTCTCAAGGGTCTTATCAAAGGATTAAGTGGTGGATCTTCCCCTAATATTCGCATAAATCTCTTGGATTATTTTAGTAACAATGTCCCCCTTCTCTATGCTTCGGTCTCTTCTGCTACTCGGTTTTCTTCTCTTACCTTAATGGCTTCTTGAGCAGTTTTCTCTATCATCTCAACTTGTTCATCCATGGTCATTTCTTTGAATTTGGTCATATTTGGGTTATACCTTATGTAGAGCACTTCCTCCCAGTCTTGGGAGCCCTCGGTAAATATCTCATCTTTGAAGCTATCATGAGCATATGGCCAACATGATGACACCTACAACACGTGCTGGAGTACCAGGCATTTTGGATCATGCTTGCAAAAATGGTCTATGGGGAACTGATATTCAATTTGACTCAATCCCTCTTATTTCTCATGTGCAGTGTCTTTTACCATGTAAAACCCAATATGAAAACCATAGGCTATGAAATCCCTCTTCTTATCCTTTACCAAAGAGGCATTATAGCCTTGCAAAATGGTCTAGTAACAATTTTTTCCCAAAATGAGACGATATGGGACATGAACGAGGAGTAGGTGTGGTGCTCCAGTAGCCTCGAACACTCTTATATAAGTGCTTGTTTCTTCAAAATACCAGTGGCCCACTTTGGAAATCATGTTTTTGGTTGTCGTTGAAATCCTTGGGAATTATTTTCTAAATATAATGAAGTTCACGTAGGCTATGAACTCATCACATATCATGGCATAAAAAAATGTATACCTATTTTCCCACAAAATGTTGAAATAAATATGCATGGGTAACTCAACAACGCGTCATTTTAAATGCATACCTGCAAAAACATATCTTGCACAGATTAGGTCCAATAGGTTTGATGCCATGTGGAAAACTAGTGTTTCTCCATCCTTTGGTGTCTAGGCCTGTAGGATGTTGATGCTCAATTGTTTGGAAATGATGGCTCCCCAATTAAAACTGCTCCCGGAGATTACCATGGTATATGCCAAGGGCATCCACGCTTCTGAAAACTTTGAGCAATATTTTTCCCCATACAATCAGAAGATTAAATCCATTAAATACATATAAGGCTCACTGAGGTTTACCGTGTTGTACCAACCATTTCTCCTGTTTGTGAATTTATTATCTTCTTTCCACCATGAGGACAGTAACCTGTTAGTGTCATGGAACTCATAAAACCTGACCACAAATTCAGTACTCAGTCTCTTCTCTGGGTCTCTAAGTTTGTAGTATTTTTGTACCTCTACTAGAAGAAAGACACCAACACACTCACCCTCCCCATTATTGACCATTAATTTCAACGTGTATGTGTGCTAAATTATCTATCATAGAGTTTTGATGTAGGGAAGAAATGGGGTTCGATAGACCACCATATGCAAGTATGATCGCCTAATGTTCTAGAAAACCTGGTCATCCAATATCTTGACGTCTGGGTCACTGTGGGTGTAAACTCCGGGTAATCTTCCTGATTGATTTTGTTAAAAAGATCCCCCCAATGTGGGAGAATTAATTTAGATCCATTCTTCGCCTCTGTTTCCCCAAAAGATGGAGTCTAGGTAAACTATTTTTTAGTGGAAGTTTGGATAAATGACTCCATCTTTGAAAAATAATTAATTTCCCTCGCGGTCACCGATGTTGACTCTTCGTCAATCTCTAATTCTTTAATTTTGGGCGTTCTTGGTGAGCATCTGGTTGTTGGCTTTCACAGAGCCATTTTCATCTTCCTTATAGGAAATAATCTAGGATTACTGGTAATTGAAGTGGCACAATGACCTGTTACCTCTTCGATTCTCTCTCTTGGGCCTTCATCTTCTTGGGAGATCAATGATTTGCGAAAGGGATACCATGCTTGGGCACGAAATTTGCAGATTTAAAAAATACCTACCTTTTCGCATCGAGTCTTAAATTCATAAGTATAGATACGGTCTATACAATCTATAACAGAATCCACATCATGCTCAGGATTAAATGCAACACAGGTTGGCGATGCAGGAGCGTGTTACTTTTTAGAGTTCATCGGCGAATTCAAATTTTTGAAAGTTAATCTATGCATGATGTCGTGTTATTGGTTACATGAAGCTCTTAATTGTCTAAAATATCACAGATCTCATCCTTCACTTAGCTAGAGGTGTCTCCTCAAATTACTCGAGCGTTTTCACACTCCAATGAGACTAGTATGATCGGTATCAGGGATAAGAAGGATCATTAAATGGACAATGCAAAATGACAAGGATAGTTGGTGTCGACAGATAAAGGTTTGATCTAAAACCAGAAGTTCAATGTTCTAGCAATCAGTCGGTAGTTAATGAGTGTATCAACGTCAGTGGATTGTCTTTGACGTTATTTCATTGGCGCCTCTAGGAAAAAGTTCTGATGTCAACCCAAAACTGCCCCACAACGATGACATTGAGGTGCTGACATGGAAGTATAGGTATGAATTGGAGGACATCAAAATATGACATGGGTAATACTCGAGCAATACAGACTGTTTACGCGGTAAAACATGTGGCGGTTTATTTGACCCCTTGGGCATGAGAAGCATTTATTTTTGGCGTTGGTGATTTTATTTTTGACATATGTTACCGTGCAATTTCTCTCTCTTTGTCGATGCTGACGATATATCAACGATCAACAATTGACGATTGTTGTCGTCTATGTTGATGGTTTATCTTTCAGATTTTTCTGATGTCGACAGTACATCGACGATTTTTAGAAAACTTTTTCGCATGCCGAAATCACCGATCGGTGCGCCCTTTCTCCCAATTTTCTGATGTCGACAGTACATCGAGGATTTTTTTTAAGGAATTATTTTGGCATACCAGGATCATCGATCGACACATGGCTTTTAATAAAACAAATTTTAAGCTATGTGCAACTTAGTCTAATGCCACATTTACTTAGATAAAAATGTCAAATTGTTCAATAGACTTTGGATCAAAATGAATGTGATCGATGATAATACAAAACAAAATAGAAGAATCCATTGATCCCTACACAACTGACTCCAATAAAAAATGACAAAGTGGTACCCAAAAGAAAAATTAACAAAGAATTTTAGGGTGTGTTGAGTGCTAAACAAATGGTGATTCTCTGGGTGAAAACATGATCTTTTCTTCTTCCCTCGTGCCTAGCCTATGCAAATTGGTTGAGAAACTATCTGGCTTTATTCTATTCCTTTTCAACAAAACCTTTTCTATCAATGTGTACACAAGTTCCCTGGTTTTTGAATCTAGATCCACCAATGGGTTTTATTTTTTCCATCCCCTTTCCTATTAACCACAATCCATGTACTTTCTAGACAAGAGCCCGGTGGAGCGTCCATTGGCGTGAGGCCATTTAGCTACCATTCCTTTCTTACGATGTTTCTCTGCTTCCAATGAGCATCCATAGCCCCGACATCACAGAACGTTCTTTGCTACCAGCAAGTGTTCATATCCCCGACAAAGTTATCTACAGACCCTCTCAGACTTTACACTCTTTTTATGGATAATATTTTTTTGGCATAAATACCAAGAATGAGTCAGAGAGGAGGATATATGTTTTTTGACAAGGTGAAAATGTTAAGGTGCATCTTTCCCTGGATCTCTCCATAGGTACATGTGATCCTTTCTAGCGATCCATCTTTCCATTTATCTCTACAAAGCCACTAAGAAGATATTTCATCGCTTCCCCAAGTAGTATGCTTACAAACACAAATATGATTTTTTGAAAATTTGTGTTTGCCTAGTGTTTATTATTTTGCATGTAAGTGCAGGTCAGGAGAAGGTGAAGGTCAGGAGAATATTTTGCTTCACTGTATTCATTAAATTCAACCATTGATTTATGAAACACAACTTAATTAAAAGAAAACAACAAGAAAAAATAAATAATGAAAAAAGGAGTTCGAAAAATGGTCTTCCCTAAACCCACACATTTGTCCGGAAAAAAAATGTATGTTGAAAGAAACAAAAACTTGAACAAAGCATCAAAAGTTTTTTTTTTTTAGGAGAAGTATTGTTTTAAGGTCTGGCCATTCAACGGGAGGGTTTCAAATTCCCCCCTCATATTATGCAACCAGTATGTGCCTACCCCGATATTCTCGGCCACCTGAAAAGTTCTGAGCCACAGATTTTGGAACTTTGAGTTTTTTCCTTTGGACTTGTTTTCTTTATCCCACTTCAAAACTAAGTCCCCTACTTCAAATTTTTTTTCTTTGGCCTTATGTTTTCCGAACCATCTTTCGACTACTTTTTTATGAGCAGTGAACTTAACTTTATCCTTTTTACTTTCTTTTTCTAGCATGAGAAGGGTATCATTCCTTTGTTGAATAGTGGATGAGGTTTGACCTCTTGATGCCTGGGAAAGTTGTAAAGATGGAAGATACAATCTGTTTGTGAGAATGGATTCTTTTCCACATACAAGAAAATGTAGAGAGTTTCCTATGGCTTCTTTAGGCGTTACTCTATCGACCCATAGGACATTATGAAGAAAATTATGCCAATTCCTTGGATTCTCAACAATTGTTTATTTTTAATTCTCACTAGGTTTTTATTAGTTGACTTTGCTACCCATTCCCTTGCAGATAGTAGTTTGCAGAATATATTATTATGATCCCCTTATCAAGGGACAATTATTTCAAGAGCGTGGAAGAAAAGTAGGCAGCATTTTAAAAAATGAGAATGGAAGGCAATCCAAACCTTGTTATCCTTTGTTTTTCTAAAAATTGGATTACTACCTTTTCATTAATGTGCATGAGAGGGATATCCTTCGTCCATCTTGTAAAATAGTTTGTGGTAGTCAAGACATATTTATGTTGTTTCAAAGAATTGGGAGTAATTTATCTTATGACATATATTCCCCATTGTTCGAATGGTATGGATATGGTCACTAGTTGGAGTGGAATGACTGCCTTCTTTTCTCTACCGACACTCAACTGGAAAGATTTACATTTCTTGGCATATGTGTGAGCGTCCCTGAACATAGTAGGCCAATAATAACCAACCCTTAATATTTTTTGATATGTGGTTTCTCCTACAACATTTCCACCCATTGGACCATCATGGAGTTCTCTAAGTACCTTTTTTGCATCATCATGTTCAATACAAGGAGTACTCCATCATATTTAACAAGGAAAAGCACAAAATTTATGAGGTGATATTGAGTAGATTTTAACCTAAGTGCTCTCCTTTCTCTAGGGTTTAGGTTTTCCAGACAAGTTCCATGATGCATGAGATAAGACAAGTTTCCATACAAGGATTCTTTCCCGAGAGGTACGTATAAGGATTCATTGTACCATAATGATAGCTCAGTTTCCCAACCAAAGTCTTCTACGTTAATCAGATCTTGGGCCTCAACAACTAGTTTACATAATCCTTAACCTTTGACTATTTTGGCAAGTTTAATGTCTAGATCAAATTCTTGGATGACTGCCATCTAATTTCCCCGTATTTCCCCCATCTCTTGTTGAGTGAATAGATATCGGGCCGCTGGATGAGGTACTATGACTTTAGTGTGATTCTTTAGGATATAGGGCCTGAAATGTTTGACCGCTTCATATACCGCGTGTTGAGGAAAATACATGAAATGATCTTACTCAAGCATTTTCAGATTCTTCTTGGCTAAAGAAAAATAGATGGGAATATCACCCTATGTTTATAGCCAACAAAAATAACATCCTAACTCACAAGTATTAATTACAAGTTCTTAGGCTAGTATTTTATCAACAAAAAGCTTGCTGGAAATTTACTTTTTATGTAATTTTCTGAATATAACAGTTTCTGAAATAAATATAAAGACAGAAGTAAAGACACCAAGATGATAATCAAGACAGACGAGACATAAAGAAATCCTTTATTTCATTCCAATTCACCAAAGAGTCATTTTCTTTACAAAATCTCATACATAAATCTTGGACCAAAGTCAAACTTAGACATCCCCGATGGAACATACAAAAGGACCTCTGACAGAAAACCAAAACTAAACTCTAAAATTTGGATCAACTTGCCACAGATTGCTTCCCACTCAAATCTTCACAATAGCCTTTGTCAGTCATGAAAATTAATTCACAAACAGACAAGTCTACACAGACTATCAAAGATAGATCAACACATTTGAAAAACAAGTGGTTGAATGATGTGATTCAGCCCTGAATATTGTTGTCTACAATAAGACCCTGCTATCATAAAAGAGAATTAGGCTTGTGATGAGTATATGAATGAATGAAAACTGAACTATCTCAACATAAACTCAAAGAGAAAACCTTAGTATGCTTCTTCTTCTATATCCTTTCTTCCTCCCTTTTCCTTTTTCTTTTAAACAAATTATAATTGGTTGAAGTAGTTGAACCAAATCATTAGTTAAGTTAATTAAAAGACTCAACCAACTTTAGTTAGGGGGGAATTAATAATCATAATAAGGGTTATAAATAAATAATAACTAGTAGTTGGGACCCCTTGTGACTCCCTTTGTTCTTAACAATCATAACATACTAGTCAATTAAGAAAAACACACCTCCTTGTGACTCACATCATCATAGTAACATTTGGCAATTTATCTCAATAATGTTTGAAATTATTTCCAAAATATATTACCAACATATCCAAGAAACATGCCATATGAAAATCTGAAGTCAATTGTCATCAACAATAATAAACAAAAACTTAAAATCCATATTTCTCGATTTGTGATGCAATCTTTCCCTTGCTGGTGCTATCATCTTTTATTCCTTATGAACCTGCCTTAGGATGTGTGGAATATGCAAGCCTCATATTGTTGATCATATGAGGGAAATCGTCCTTCTAATGCAAGTGGAATGACATGTATTTACCAGAATTATCTGAAGATGCGGAAGGGGCAGTAGTGGCCTTCTCTTTGACAGAGGCATAGTAGGCCTCAATTTTCATCCTTTTATTTGAATAGTGCATCCATGTATGCATGATTGATTAGAAAATAATATTTTAAATAACCATAGATGACAACTCTTAAAAATATTAAATAGATTTGGCTCATCAATGTATCAGACTCATGCAATCCAATCCATACAAATTGTTTTAATGTTCATCAATGAGAAGGGGGTGAATAAAGGGTCCTGGGATATGTGAGGGGTTTGTATTGAGAGAAACATGATATGATGGGGGGGGGNNGAGAATACGATTACATGTCAAAGACAATAAAAATCAACTACAAATCAAAGAAAACATCACTGTAGTTCAACCAAGACACTGCTATTGCCAACTGTTTCAACACATATTTTTTCTTGACTGTAATCAATTTTGGAACAGGGAGTGAAAAATGAATGTGGGAAAGTGATGGGATTGTAATTAGAGAAAAGTGAATTAATGATGGGGAATGAGAGCGGTTACTATTCACAAAATTAATCAAGTAATCCATATAGCCATTCTGTTAAAAGGAGATACGCCAACCAAACAATCATCATGACCAAATAACAATTTATGTGTCGAGCCGCCCAAATAACCTAAATAACCTAAAAATTATCCATATTATACACAGTAACAACCACCCAAAACACCACGATGCAACATTCCCATTCTACAATTCCAAACACACAGTCACAGTAATAACTCAACCCATCGTGTCGAGCTATTAATCTAATACAGTATTGCTTCGAAATAATCAAACTGCAATCAACCATGCTATGTAAAACTTAGGCTCATTCCTAATGACACAATCAAATAACCATAACACATATGGTGTATGGAAATTCTACAGTCATCCCAGTTACAACAATCACTCCACCCCAAAATCTCATATTTATAATGACTATTTATTCGTGGTGAAGGAAAACCACACATTCATTATGCACAAACATCATTAGACAATTGTAACCAATGCCGAGTCAAACATCCAAATAATCTTTAGTGAAAAATGACAGTGACTGTGTATCAACCAATCAACCAATTCAATGTTGAGCCTATACTTGGACTGTCGTAACAATCAACAATCGAATTAACATGCTATGACAACCACACATACCCATGCAACGACATAGAACGACATTGTGACCTTCTCATTTAAAACCATGCTGGATTATCAAACACAAAGACAATGACTATGTATTTTGAACTTTCCAATTAACAATGCAGGGTTTATCCATTGTGATAACACCGGCAGTAAGTATATATCAAAACCAACACAATTGTGACATGACCAACTAGTTGAACCTGTACTCAATTTCGTTGACAATACAAAATCCTCCAACAATAACGAAGTATAAAACCCGATAGAATATGTTGGTCATCTCTATCAACCTTCAAACCTATAGAGTTAAGGGTTTGCTTTGTGACCAACACGGGGAAAGCTAGAGCCAACTTCTTTCAATGGTGAAATCTTAGAAGACCAACAATGAATATGTAGAGAGATCCACAACTTATTCATGAACGGGTAATAAATCGCACGACATGAGGGCTAAAACATAAGGGTGAGGCTCCAATTTGGCCTAGCAATGATATTTAACACATCCAGGGTATAACCCTCGTGGTTCTCCAATCAAACAACCACAATGCTAAAGTGAAGACAAGGTTGAGAAAGAACCCAATAACCCACTACACAACCTTTAATGGTGAAAACAAACCAATGCTCAAGTGAACAGAAAACAGTGACACAAGGTGCTTCCAACATTAAACCCACAAAACCCAAAGACTGGATATAGCGACGAATGCGTGAAGATAGCTAGGCACCCAAGACCAAACAAAAACCCTCCTACTAAACCAACAAGGATAATAGAGAGCCCTTATGGCTGCTAACACCTAGGATGGCCCAATACAATTTAACTTCAGACATTATCACAAAGAAAGCCACCAACAATTCATTTCAAAATCACAATTTTACACAGTCACAATACTTAAGGAAAGCATAACCCATACATTCGAGCCAATATCTATTTCATAATAGAAAAGACTCATGGATGGACAAAAAAAAGACATACCTGTAATCCAATCACTTTAAAACGTGAATTGGTCAAACGATTCCTCCCTGCTTGAAAATCGGAGCATAACCCCAGCAACAAGGTTGAACAATAGCCTAGTGACTAGGGTGGCGACCATTGGAAGGAGTAAGGGTGACATGCAGTAAATGAACATCACCTCCAAACTTAAGTTCATTCAATTCATTAGTACACGCCAACCCCTAATCCAACAAATCATTCGATTGAACCATACATTGAAACCAACAACCCTTAATTGCCAAGAGCGCTACCCACATCTCGTATTACCATTACAAAACTATATTGTAGTGCATTTTAACTATGTTTTATATAGGTTTAATAAATTGCATGGCTGTCATATGTTAGCTAGGATTTACCATGATCCTTTTAATGCATATAGTGTAGCATGTTAGTATAGAATAGTTCCTTCCTTTTGCATTTTTGTTTACATTGCTTAATCTCTTTTAATTTTCCTTTATTTGTTGTTACTAACATATATCTGTTGCAGGTGTCACGAGTAATAGATCCACGAATAGAAAACAATGGTACCATCAATAACATAGGTCACTGTAACATAAAACTTGGGCTTGGAGTAGCAAAAGAGACACGCATAATATGCCTGATCCATCATCCCAATAAAATAAGATGTCATCAACCATGTAAGCAGCGTCGAACAGTAGCAAAGCATAAAAAAAAAGAACTAGAAATGATCTCCAATCTACAAGGTGGTCCCACGTACTAGTATTATTTAGTGTTATAATAATAGGCTTTAGCAACACTTTGCGGGCAAAAACTTCGTTGTGATTTTAATCGTCAACAAACTGGCGACTCCACGGGGAAATTTTTTTTTAACAGATTTAGAACTCAGAACTCATGGTTTTGTAGACCAAGAAGAGTAATTTTATAATATCTAACCCGAATAATTATGCAACAGGGGGAACTGAGCGAATTTAATTGAAAAATGATCAGAATTGGGAATAACTCATGAGAAATGGTAAGTATGAGGGGGGTTATCCCTGTATGCATAATCATTCAACCAGAATCGACTCTTAATTCAAGGAGAAAAATTAAATGCTCTTTTATTTTCAAATGGATGAAGAAATGGAAAGAAGAAGCGGGAGATAACCAAACTCTTTATAAGACAGCATTGGAAGTAGATAACAAATTCAAGTGTGTCCTCAGGAAAAACATCATAACAACTGTATAAGCTTGATTTTTATTGACTAACAATATCTCGCAGGAGTGTCACTGTGGCATAACTGATCCAACATCTTATTTCTGACTAAACTAAAAGATGACAAAATGTGAAAACCAACAAAATAAAATTACAGAAAATTAAAATAGCATAAATAAAGTGACAAAAAACCGTAGGAAATTCTAAAAACAGAAAACGGAAATCAACTACTGTAAGCAGAAAAGAAAAATAGTGAAAAATGAAAACAGAGCTAGATTACTAAAATAAAGAAAATCGAGTCAACGTTAGATATTTTCAAGTTGGTTCCATGTAATGCTTTAAGTGAGAGCCGTTAATGTTGTAGGAAAACAATCGCTCTTGTAAGTCTTTTAGAATGTAAGAATTTATACCAAGACAAAAGTGATCTTGAAAGGACCCAGCCATAATTTCTAAAATTTTGAATGTCTTCCCTTATCAACGTGAGTTGAATCCCATAGAAAGACTTTTTCATTGACCTTAAACTTGACAGCCTTGACACTCTTGTTGAAAAACTTCTTGACAGTTTGTTGTCTCCTTTTAATATTATCCAAAGAAAACATCCTTTGTTCTTCCAAAGCTAGTAGTGCATTTATCCTTTGTGAAACATATGAAGAATTTAATTCTTCGATCTATATCATCAACCTTAAGGAAGAAAGTTCCAGCTCAGTTGGCAATAGGTATTCTTGACCATAAACAAGCTAAAAAGGAGTAAAACTAGTGCTTACCTTGGCGGTAGTTCGATCTGCCTAGAGGGCATAGGTGAGGAGAGTATGCCACTAACGAGGCTTATATTCGATGAGCCTTTTGACGATTCTTACCAAATTTTTGTTGGTAGATTCAGCCTGCCCGTTTCCTTGGGGGTAATAAGCTGATGAGGTGAAATTTTTAACCCCCAACTTGGCTAGAAATTGAGTCAACTTAGAAGAAATGAAAGTGGGGCCATTGTCCATAATAATCTCTAATGGAAGACCAAATTTGGAAAAAATGTTATTTTCAATTAAAGAAATTACCCGATCGTCTGTGGAATGCTTAAGTGGGACAACTTCAGCCCATTTTGTAAAATATTTTTTGGTTGTTGAAGTAAAAACTTGTCCAGATGAAGAAGGGGGATTAATAGGACCAATAAAATCCAATCCCCACTTTGAAAAAGGAAATTCTGGTAGGACAGGTTGTAATGGCATCGTTGAAAGGCATTCTTTCCCAGCAAATTTTTGGAACTTGTCACAAGACCTCAAAAAAACATAAGAGTCATGAAAGATTGAAGGCCAACAATATCCTTTTCTAATAATCTTGAAAGCAGTATTTTTAGTAGAAAAATGACCCCCTACATGAATGACAAAATTTGATGAGCCATGAGCTTCTTGCAACAGTTTTTTTGTGTCTTCATTGTTTACACAACGAAGCAACACACCATCAACAAATATTCGAAATAAGAAGTCTCCTATAATGACATATCTTGCAGATTCAAGATAGAGTTTTATCCTTTGATGAGTGTCTAAGTTGTATGGACATCTTTGGTTTTGTAAATAATAAACTGAATTCTTGTACCAAGGATGTTCAAACACAAGGAGCATCTGATCGTCAATGTAAAAGAGAGTTGACAGGGAACTATCTTCTTAATCAATTTCTTCACCATTCTCAGCATGTTGAGCCAAGTGAAGGGCTAGGTCATGTCCCTTGAAAGTGGTATAATTCACGATATTCAAATCATGTTCATGGATCTTGGCAAGCCAATGTGCAAGTTTTCCTGAAAGATAAGTCTGTGAGAGAAAAAACTTGACAGCAAGAAAAGGGACCTTTACCAACGTATGCTTACCTAAGATGTAGTGGCGAAACTTTTCAATGACCTTAACAAGAGAGAAAGCATGTTTCTCAAAAAAAGAATATTTAAATTCATCATCAGACAAACTTTGACTCATGTAAGCCACCAGGTCATCATTTTGCATGAGGAGAGCAGAAACTGCCTCTTAAGTAGCATTAGTATATATCATGAATTCCTTCTCAAAATCTGGCTTCGCCAAAACCAGTGCATAACCGATTGCTTTCTTAATCCCTTCAAAATCATTTTCAACATCGTATGTCCAAGAAAAAGAATGATATTTCCTAAGAAGATTATGAATTGGCTTGACTGTCATAGCAAAATCTGGGACAAACCTACGGACAAAGTTAATAACACCCATAAAATCTTGAACTTCTTTCTTAGAAGTGGGACCAAGAAGATTATGGATAACATCAATCCTTTCAGGATCGATGCTTATGCCTGAATCAGAGATGATGTGTCCCAGGAGTTTTCCCTCAGTAATACCAAAAATTGACTTGGAAGGATTTAGAGAAATGCCAAATTTCCTACATCTCATGAGAACTTTTCTCAAATGACCAAAATATCTGATCAGATTTTAGAGTATATCGTTAAGTCATCAAGGTAGATTTGAATGATCTTACTGATCAAATCATCAAAAGCTAATTTCATAGCTCTTTTAAAGGTGGCACATGCATTAGATAAACCAAAAGGCATACGTTCATAAGCAAAGGTACCCCGACGAGTAATAAAGGTGGTTTTATATTTATCTTCCCTTTTTACCTTGATTTGATTGTAACCAAAAAAACCGTCAAGTAAGGACATCATTTGTGACCCTGCAACTTGTTGCAAAATCATTTACATGTTAGGGAGAGGGAAGTGATATTTTATGCTAGCTCGGTTTAATGCACGAAAATCAACACATAATCTGATATGACCAGTTGTTTTCTGAACAGGAACCAGATTTGAAACCCACTCAGAATACTTTACCAAAAAGATGATTCCAGCCTTCAAGAGTTTTTCCAACTCCTTTCGAATAGTTGCTTCTAGCGCAAGGCTAATAGGTATTTGTTTTTTCCTAACTGGTTTTATGCCTTCCTAAATGGGGATGGCATGATGTATAAGACCAGGATCAAAACCACGAAGATCCTCATAAGACCAATAAAAAACATCTTGAAATTCACCAAGCAGCTTGGAAAACTTCACTTTCTATTCATCCAAACATTTGGCACATATTTTAACACTATTTGGAGTCTCAGGTGTCCCAATGTTCAAGGAGATGGTTTTACCCACCTTCCTTTTTTACTCCTCTTCTTTCTGTTTCTCCTTCTTGCCTACATCACTTGAAGAAAATGAACTCTCTAGAGGAGTCAAGCCTTTAGGAATCTTGTTATCTTCTATGGATATAATTTCCTTAGGCTTAAAAGGTTCATTTTGGATAAAAGCACAAATGTTGGCATCATTAGGGAAGACCTGCCAAGATTATATATTGTTGGGTATATGTGGACGATACAGATATTGGAAGGTACAATGAAGTTTGTGTGGCAAAAGTTGCCAAGTAGGAGAAGCTGCGAAAACAACTAGCTGATCAACCATTGAGTTTAGTTCCCTCTTTACATGAGTGATATTGAAAGATAATAGGTTTGAGATAATTGCCCAAACAATTAGGGTGTACTATTTCATCAACTTGTTGCTAGGGGAATAAATCTTACGTACAAGTTTAACAACAAGCTCGGAATCCCCAAAAATTGAAAGGTGACCACATCCCAGATTATAGGCATTTTCATTTCCTAATAATAAAGCTTCAAATTCAGTGACATTGTTTGTGCAAGCAAACTCCAACCTATAAGAAAAGTTGTGGATTTTTCCTACAAGATAAATCAAGAAAATGCCATCTCCATTACCTTCATTAGAGCATGAACCATCAAAGTGCATGTGCCACATACCATCATCTAAATCAATTTGTTCCAAAGGAATATTATCACCCTCAGCAAAGATGGAATACACTCCTAGGTCCTCTTCGATATAGTTTGCATTAGGTTGTGGGACACTCTCTATGTAAGGTGATATCCTTCCTTCTCTGAGGACTATAATGTTTTTTTCATTCCGAGGAAAGGATAAATGTGTTCCATCGAGTGAGAGGTATCCACCTATTAAATATTTCCAATCTCTTCCTAAGATTATTGAATAATTGCTTACATGAATATCAATTACCTGAATGTTGAGGGTTGTTCTTATCTCAGGATGAGTGCACAAAACCAAGGTCACATCCTTAATATTGCCTATGGTTGTTTGTTGTAGACTATTATAGGAGAGCATGCTTCTGACATTTTCATTTGTACAAGACAAGCCTAGCTATTCCATAATAACCTTCAACATCACACTTGGGCTTGAACCACCATCAATGAGGCAACAATGGGCAATCTTATCCATAATATTTACAAAAATATAAAAAGGGGGATTTTTTACAGGGTATCTAAAGTTATGTACACCTACTTTATTTACAGAAGAATCCTCTTCGTTAACCTCTTCGGAAAGATTGGCTAGAATGGAAGCTTTTCCTTCCATGAATTGTTTCAGATGCACTTGTTGTTCAGGGATGACAACCATGTCTAGGAGGGTTGCATCTACTTTGATGTTGGACAACTGATTCAAGATATTGTAGTTGGAAGAGGGGAGAGGGGGAGTGACTCTTTGACTCTCAGGAACCTTAGGAACATGGAGAGTAGCATTGGTTGAGGATGAGCTCAAGCTAGAAGAACTACGAGAGGATCAAATTTTCCCTTGGGAGCATAGGCTTTGTTTCTAGTATTGATGACCATGACATCTTTTGGCTCTGCAAAATCTAGGAAAACAATAGTAGATTCTGGTCTTTTACCAAAGATCTTATATGTGGCATTCTTCTTTACCTCACATGTGGTTTCCTCATGGTGTTCCTCGCAAAAGTTACACCAAATCCGAGGCAGGATAGACTTAGGCTAAAAATTATTTTCAACTGGATTTCTAAAGGGGGGTGTAGAAGAGGATGAAGCTCTACGGGTGAGAGGGGAGACAATACCCTTCCACTCAAACATTATCATACGGTTGTTCATATCTTGTACCAACTATAAGAAAGAATACATGTATGTCTGTCTAACTGATTCTCCCTGGGGAAGACCGGTTCTTTCAAGTTGTTCTTCATACTTTGAACAGGTATGCAGAGCATAACCGAGTTTATCAATGGACTTTTCCTCAAGTCTATGATGGTAGGGAGAAGGAAATGCATTGTAGTAATGTGGGTTGGTTCTGAGGGAAGATAGGTTTGGGGATTTGATTGTATAACTTGGTGAAATTCAATTTTAAAGACTTGATGGTCTCACCATCCTTATAGGTGACTTTATTGTATTCCCTTAAATTCTCAGTGAGGCTTTTGGATTGTCCATAAATGGATCAAAACCAATATATTAACTCCTCCCAAGTAGACAGAACCTTAGGAGGAAGGTCAAAGAAATCAGTCATAGCCTTTCCTTCCAAGGAATTGATGAACAAACTCATGCATGTGTCATTGTCATTGGCCCCTATGTTATGAAAAGCATTAGAAAATTCCACCAGGTGTTCATTTGTACTGACAATGTTATTTCCTGAAAACATAGGTAGGTGCTCTTTAAACTTTAGAAGTGGACGAGTAGCAGGTGCTAGGTTAAGAGGAGCGAACACATGCCATGAGGTAGTTGTGGCATCTTCTTCAAACTGAAAAAACCCATAATTTTTAATGACTTTGGTGGGATTTGTGGTAGATTGTACAGGGATATGGTGGCTATATAAGATGCCAATCACTGATGATGATGAAGATTAGGAATATGGAGCACTTCCAAGGCCACCAGAGCCACCACTAGATGCCATCTTGTGGATGATAGATGAGGGAAAGAAAGACGAGCTGGATGAATCAAATAAAGTTATCCTTAGAGAACTTTGTTGGGAAGATAACACAACTTTTATTCTTCCTATTTCATTAATAGGATTGATTTTATGTGACAAGCCTCTTCTTCTTCTAGAATCACGTGAATCTATGAACATGAAATAAAGGCCAAAACTGAAGAATGATGGTTACTGTTGATTTCTGGGTTGTCTACGTCTAGCTTCCAATTGTTCTTGAGCACTAATATCTTGTTCAATTGCTTCCCAAGAATGGTTAAGCTTAGCACGGGTGTTGGCAGTGTCTAAGATGGTATTAAGCAGATTCAAAGCAATGTTGGTTTGGTCTTGAAGGCCAGGTTCAATATTGGGTTGTCTTGCAACAAGAATAGTCATTAAGTATAAACAATCAAAGAACCAATATCAGAAAATAAATATGTATCAATGAAAATTGAGTATAAAAATTAGCAAGAGAGATATCGAAGATCTCCCCAGTATGGTCGCCAAATAAATGTTGAGGAAAAGAAATGAAATGATCTTACTCAAACATTTTCAGATTCTACTTAGCTAAATCAAAATAGATGAGAATATCACCTTATGTTTATAGCCAACAAAAATAACATCCTAACTCACAAGTATTAATTACAAGTGCTTAGGCTAGTCTTTTATCAGCAAAAAGCTTGTTGGAAATTTACTTTTTATGTAATTTTCTAAATATAATAGTTGTTGAAATAAATGTAAAGACAGAAGTAAAGACACCAAGATGATAATCAAGATAGATTAGACATAAAGAAATCCTTTATTTCATTCCAATTCACCAAAGAGTCATTTTCTTTACAAAATCTCATACAGAAATCTTTGACCAAAGTCAAACTTAGACATCCCCGATGGAACATACAAAAGGACCTCTGAGAGAAAACCAAAACTGAACTCTAAAAGATAGATCAGCTTGCCATAGATTGCTTCCCACTCAACTCTGCACAATAGCCTTTGTCAGTCATGAAAACTATTTCACAAATAGACAAGTCTACACAGACTATCAAAAATAGATCAACACCTCTGAAAAACAAATGTCTGAATGATGTGATTCAGCCCTGAATATTTTTGTCTACAATAAGACCTCGCTATCATAAAAGAGAATTAGGCTTGTGATGAATATATGAATGAATGAAAACTGAACTATCTCAACATAAACTCAAAGAGAAAACCTTAGTATGTTTATGCTTCTATATCATTTGTTCCTCCCTTTCCTTTTGCTTTTAAACAAATTAGAATTGGTTGAAGTAGTTGAACCAACTCATTAGTTAAGTTAATTAAAAGACTCAATCAACTTTAGTTAGGGGGAAAATTAATAATCATAATAAGGGTTATAAATAAATAATAACTAGTAGGTGGGATCCCTTGTGACTCCCTTTGTTCTTAACAATCATAACATATTAGTCAATTAAGCAAAACAAACCTCCTTGTGACTCCCATCATCATAGTAACATTTCGAAATTTATCTCAATAATGTTTTCAATTATTTCCAAAATATATTACCAACATATCCAAGAAACATGCCATACAAAAATCTGAAGTCAACTGTCATCAACAATAATAAACAAAAACTTAAAATCCATATTTCCCAGTTTGTGAGGCAATCTTTCCCTTGTTGATGCTATCACATTTTAGTCCTTCTGAATTTGCCTTAGGTTGTGTGGAATATTCAAGCCTCATATTGCTGATCATATGAGGGAAATCATCCTTTGATTGCAAGTGGGAGGACATGGATTTACCATAATTATCCGAAGATGTGGAAGGGGAAGTAATGGCCTTCTCTTTGATAGAAGCGTAGTAGGCCTCGGTTTTCAGCCTTTTATTTGAATATCTCTTCCATGTATGCATGATTTATTATCAAATAATCTTTTAAATAACTATACATGACAACTCTTAAAAATATTAAATAGATTTGGCTCAACAATGTATCAGACTCATGCAATCTAATCCATACAAATTGTTTTATTGTTCATCAGTGAGTAGGGGGTGAATAAAGGGTCCTGGGATATGTGAGGGGTTTGTATTGAGTGAAACATGACATGATGAGGGGGGTGGGGGG
>ML790919.1:85284-98845 GCA_009831015.1 Picea engelmannii | reverse complement strand
AAAAAAAAAAAAAAACGGGAAAAAAACCTTAGCATTGAGCTCCCGCGCTCTTGTCTCTCTCGTAGGCTGTCAGACTGGTGCCTCCTGCCCCCCTCTTCCCTCCTTCGCAGTAGTTGCAGAAGCTCCAATGGTAGCTCCCTCATCTCCAGCGCATGGTGGTGCCTCTCCTGGTAAAGCCGCGGTAATGGCTATGGGCCTCCCTCCCTTAGTCGCGACCTCCACGTCCGGGTCGACCTCTCTTGCAGGTACTTCCCCTGGTGCTCCGTCGGCAACAACCTTAGACTTTCCCCCTCTGGTGTTGGCCCTCTCCTTTAAAGAGGTTCTTCACGCTAAGGGTCTCTCTCCGGCCTGCATGCATCAGCATCGAAGGCTGCTTCTTTTCAAGGTCGCCCCTTCGAGCTGCATGCAGTAGTCCCTGAAGCTTCGACAGTTTCCATTCCAGTTTCGCAGGATGCCTTAACTCATGCTCTCCATTACAGCAAGCATGCTCTAGTTTCCAGGTTTAACAGGTTTTGGCCCTCTCTTCCAGATCTACTCTTCTGGTTCTCCTCTGAATGGTACCCATTCTTAGATGGAGAAGTCATTACCTGACCCTGTGCAAAAGGGTTTTTTGTGGTAGTTTTTGATTCTCCAAGCGACAGAGACAAGGTGTTTAACTCCGGGCCATGGTTCTGGGGCAAAGCAGGCCTATCCATGCAACATTGGATCACTGCCTTCGACCCCTCCACAGATTGTATCTCTTCAGCCCCAGTCTGGGTGAGACTTCCTTATTTGCCCCTACATTTTTGGGGGGATGATTCTCTTCAATCTATTGGCAATGGCCTCGGCAAGTTCCTCTGCATAAGTCTGGACTCCAAACCTTTGCCTGAATCTGTGTTGAAATGGATTTCTCCAAATGTTTCCCAGCTGAAATTATTCTCCAAGGCAAGGACTACTCAAGGACCCAAAAACTCGACTATGAGAATCTCAGTTTCAGGTGTAGGAACAACTTCGAAATAGGGCACTTAGCCCATAACTGTGGGAAACCACCCGGGAAAAAAAGGTTGTCCAAGTCCACCTGGTGGTTGAAGGTGTCAAAGGAAATGCGTTCTGAAAGAAAGACCCTGGAAGTGGAAGAAGAAGCAGAAGTTGAAGCTGAAATCAAATCCTCTGCTAAGGGGGAAGCAGAAGAAGCAGAAGTTGAAGCCGAAATTAAATCCCCTGCTAAGGGGGAAGCAGAAGATACTCCCAAGTCACCCACCCAGCAAGAACCCCTGACTGCAAGCTGGGAAGACTTAGTTGAAAAGGAAGACCCTTTATGCCTAATGGAAAGCCAATCCACGGACTGGAGCAATGAATGGAAAATGATGTCAAAGAAGAAAAAAAACTTTCAACCTAGAAGTGATGTAATGACACAAAGCCATTCAGGCTCGCTGAAATAATCTTTTTGTCCACGAATTAGTATTGAGTTAGGATCTTTAGGCATATGTTTTCCAGTTTACAAGCAATTTCTATCAATGTATTGAACCCCAGTGGCATGTCCACTGTTATTAATACAAATCTCCATTAATCGTTTCTGTTAAAAAAAAAAACATCAAAAAAAAGAACCAGGCCTGATCTCCAATCTACAAGGGGGTCCCACCTACTAGTATTATTTAGCGTTATAATAATAGGCTTTAGCAACACTTTGCGAGTGAAAACTTCATTGTGATTTTAATCATCAACACGGCGTAAGCCTATTTGTCTATAGAGGGGTAGTTTAGTTCGTCTCCTTGGAGGTTAGTGCTCATAAAGGCTATTGGTGCTTCATTGTTTTCATCATCTTTTTGGGTAAGTACTGCAACCAAGGATTGGTCAGAAGCAAAGGTATAAAGGAAAAAATCTTTGTTGAAATCAGGGCTTCGTAACACTGGTGGTTGGGAGATGGCAGTTTTGATGTTATTGAAAGCACCTTTATTCTCTTCATCCCATTTAAACTCTATGTCTTTGTGAATCATTATTTGTAAAGGTTTGATAGTTTCAACAAATTCAGGAGTAAAGTTTCTCACAAAGTTGATTTTCCCAAAGAAAGATTGCATGGCCTTTTTATTGTGAGGAAAGGGGAGTTGAGCTATCGCTTTTATATGCTCAAGGTTGATGCTAATTTCTTCTTGATATATAATATTACCTAGTAGATTCCCTTCCTTTACGCCAAAGAGGGTTTTATTACAGTTCAAAGATATTCCATATTTCCTACACCTTTCGAATATCTGAGTCAAATGTTGAATGTGGTCTTCCTTATTTTTTGAGTATATTGTTTCGTCATCTAAATAGATTACCACACACGTGTTAATAAATCCCCAAAAATCTACATCCATGGCCCTTTGAAAGTTCGTCCCTGTGTTAATCATCCCAAATGGCATGCATTTATAATAAAAGGTTCCCCACTTGATTCAGAAGGTATTTTTTAATCGATCATCTTCTAAAACTAGGACCTAGTTATATCCTGAGAAACTGTCTAGGAGAGAAAAAATTCCAGATCCAGATAGTGTCTGTAAGAGTTGTTCCATGGGTGGGACTAGGTAGTTATCTTTTTCTGATGCTCTGTTAAGGTTTCTGAAATCCACACACAAACCGATCTCCCCATAATTCTTTCTAACAGGAACTAGATTGGATACCCATGCAAAGTGTCTTACCTGAAAGATAATCTTAGCATCTAATAATTTATTCGGCTCTTGATACATTAGAGGTTCTAGAGATGGGTAGTACTTCCTAAGATTTTATTGGAAGGGTTTTATTCCACATTTCAATGGGATCATGTGATGGATAATGCGAGTATCATACATTTTCAATTCTTGATAAGACCAATCAAAGACATCTTGATATTCTTTAAATAGTTTAAGATAAGCTTTCATATATTCTTTGGACATTGTCTTGCCTAGGTTGACATTCTTGGGATTCTCGGGGGTGCCTAGGTCTATAGTTTTGTATATAGAGCATGAGCTCCCTATTTTTTCATTCTTTAGTCCTCTGAATCTTTCCCTCGAGTCAAAAAGGTTCTCCAGATTGGTCACTCCTTTAGGTATCGTGTGAAACTTGGGTTTGTCATCCCGATGATCTATTCCCCTCTTTTGTTCGTGGAGATCTGATTCTGTGAGTAGTTCTTGGAATACGTCATAATCAATGGCCAAATCCCTAAAATTCTCCTAGTTAGTCAGGAAATCTACAATGTGTTCATCCCCTTCAAAAACTTTCCAGTTAGAGATGTTGTTAGGTACCGAAAGTTTGTAGAGAAGTTCCACTGCGAACCTAGAGGCTTCATAATATTCTAAAGGAGATAATATTGAGTTTGTGGTGGCTAGAGCATCAACAAGGGTATTTTTCATCCTGGAAACAATGGAAATGTTGAAGGCCTCGAATTTTCTATTAGTTGTGTACCTCTTGTTGATAATTTATTAAGTGAGGTGAATTGCAATGGATAGTATTCTTTACTTGCCTAATGATAATTTCAGAGTCTCCAAAAACCTTCAATTCCTTGATGTTTAATTTGATGGATTTCTTTATTCCATGGACTAGAGATTCATATTCAGTAGTGTTATTAGCACATTCAAATTCTAATATGTAGGATAAGAAGATTTGTTTCCCATTTGGGTCAATGAGGATGCATCTCATCCCCTATCCTTCTTGCGATGTAGAACCATCAAATTTGTGGAGGGAAATTTCTAACTTATTCATATCTGGATATTTTTTCAATTTCAACCTCCTTATCTGCTACTCCTGTTAGAGAATCTTGACAGAGGATGCTTTCTTCTGAGGCTACTAGTAATTCTATTTGAAATATCATTTCTGATTTTTGTGCGGAAGGTATGTTAGACATGTGGGGGGAGAAATTATTGAAATCGGAATCACATGAGTAGTTTCCTAACACATGGAACTATGTTGATGAGGGTTCATTTGGGGTCTCTAAATCATTGACGATATGTTTGAGATATCTTTGTTTATCAATCATGATCATGTTTTTAAGTCCTTTCAATGGAAACCAAAGGTGAGCCTAGTCAGTATGAAAGTACTCGTTTAATTTCTCAGACTAGTCTCAGATAAGTAGCATTCCATAGGTCTCCGGGATGTCTACCACGATTATGTCAGTTACTCTAATAAATTTGGGGTGTGTAGCAATTTTGATCATGACATCTTTCAGTTCCCCAATGACATTTACCTAATTTTTATCTAGTTGTATAACATGTTTATCACTTTTGATCGGGGTTGCATTCAATTTCTTACAGATTGTCAATGGCATGACATTTGATGATGCCCCGAAATCGACCATGCAATTATGTATATTTTTGTTAAAAACCTCAAACGTCAAGAGGAAAGGAGGAACAAAAGGCCTTCCTTTTTTATCCAAATAACAAGCATTCACATTCGGCTTATTTGTTAAGTCTTTGGGAGATGGGGCGTCACCTTGGTTAATGTTTGTCATAGAGGTATCTGCTAATTTTAAGGCCTGTAAAAAAAAATCCTTTTGGTGAGGAATCCTACACATGTCCATGATAGACACGTTAGTTTTCATCTTCTTCAAGTATTCTACTATGTTGTAGTCTAGCTTATGTGTTTCTCATGTGTTTCTCATGTATGTATGTTTTTGGGGTTTCTTTGGGAAGAAAATAGGCCTTTGGGGTGATTGTTCACTTGATTTCCTCGAGATGATTGAGTAGTGATGGGATTACTTTGGACAGGTTGACTTTTACTTTGTGTTTGTACTTCCAGAATTTCAATTGGGGGTCCCTACATCTTAGTGACATCGTTGAAAGGTATCGAGTGATCGGAATCCCATATCAGCATGGAAGTCTCTTCAAGTGGTTCTTGACTTTCTTGATTGGTAACACCCATTGTCGATCCATTGGGTTGTTCTGTTAGAGATCATTCATATAGGAATCTATTAGCCATTAGATTCATAGCATGCAACCATTGGGAGAAGTCCCTTTCTGAATGTTTTTCTTGATGGTACGTGTAGAAGGAGTCAGATGCTACGTTCCCTAAGTCAATGTTCAGGTTGGCTGGGGGAGGTTATATAGCCTTGAAAGGTGGGTTCCTTCTAAAAAAAGGTTTATAATTCCTTTTACTTTGGTTTCCTTCCCTGACACTCCTTTTCATATCTACGATCTTGTTGGAAAGTTTTTTTTATCATCTGCTGCAAGTTTTCTATATTCCCCCCCCTCTTTCTCAGAACCTTGTTCTATTTTTTTTCTCGGGGGTCTTGTTAACAAAATTCCTCTCTTAGGTAGAGGTTGGGTTTCCTTTTTTATTATTTAGATCTGACCTTCTTTGCATCCTTTCATTTGGAATTCAATCGTTTTAGCTTCTTCAAAATTTTCAGCTAGAGTATGTTTGGTAGCCCTTTTTACGAACATGGAAATAGAAGCTGGGAGAACATTAGCATATACTTCAATCTGCAACTCCTGGGTAGGTTTAGCTTCACGTTGAAATTTGTTCAAAATGGTGGTGAACCTTTGGTTGAAATCTTTGAACTTTTCTTTCGGACTCATAATGGCAAAGAAAAGTTCATCCATTAAATCTCTTGTAGTAGTTTCCTCAGCAAATTTCTCCAAGAAATCCTTTTGAAACTTTTTCCAACTAGTTATTG
Organism: Picea engelmannii; assembly: GCA_009831015.1. Lineage (NCBI taxonomy): Eukaryota > Viridiplantae > Streptophyta > Pinopsida > Pinales > Pinaceae > Picea > Picea engelmannii. The sequence goes on along the minus strand of ML790919.1, from coordinate 93,243 downwards.
AACCGACTGGTAGGTTGAAATACCAAGTCAAGGCTGAATTTTCAAAAATATAAGGGAAAATTCTGCATACCACATCTTCATGTTGCACATCCATTAACCTTATAGCTAATATGAATTTCTTAATAGGGTATTCAAGCAATCCAGAGGTTTTGGGGTCAAATTTAGGGAGTATTTTTTCTGGATGCTTGGGTAGGTTATGCACTTGTCCTGGAATTTCTAGAGAATATATTTCCAACCATGGTTGGTTATCTTGAGTTTGATCTCCCCTCTCTCCATAGTTATCATTATTATCTACCATGTCTTATGATTCAGAACCTGATCGATCAAAGTTGGACCCTTCCTCTACAGATTCAGAATCGCTAGGTTCAGAGTAGTTACCAGTTGGTGTTTCGGGTATCAGATTAAGGGGTTGTTTGATCTTTGTGAGGGAAAAATATATCAGGTCTTCTACTGTGTGAACGAAAACCTGTTCAATGGTGTCAACAATTGTTTTTATTATTTTTTTTCTTCTAGGAAGTAAAGGAGATAAAGTTAATGCTTTGATCTATCGGGCATAAGCCTTGGTGATTCTCCTGGACTTATTTAACTCTTCATGGGGAAGAGCGTAAGGTATTTCAAGGTACAGTTGTTCTTCCTCTTCGTGTTGAGGTGAGTTACTCGTATTGGGAGTACTCTTTGTGTGTGGATTGTCTTGAGAGTGACTAGCCATGCATGCGGGTTATTTTGAATCTATAGGCTTTGTGGAATGTATTATCGGAAATATTGTTATCCATGCATTTGTTCACACCCTCCTTATAGAGCCAATTCTATTGAGGGTTCTGAGATCACTTTAAGTCAACAACAGGAACCAAACCCACTTAAGAGGCCCAATTAGATTCGTAAGTGTTTGATGAGTGGTAAGGTTATACATATTTATGATCTAGCTATAACTATCGATGGGATTTAATCGTGACTAATATATATGTCTTTTATGTGAAACCTTTCCTCAGGTTATGCAGTTCTCTTTTTGGTTATTTTCTAACATTTGTGAAAAAGAAGAAAGATGGAGATTAAACTAAATGGCAGAGGGAAGTCAATATATGTTGGAGAAAGCTAGGTTTTGGGATAACTTTTATACCTTTGAATGCAGACAAAGAAGATCTAAACTACTTCAAACTAGAAATAATACCATTTTTTACTTGTAAACATTCAACGTTGTTTGAGATAATAGTTACAGAAATAAAAAAAAAAAAATATGAGTGAAAATAAGTTAGTGCAGGAAAAGTAATTTTCAATGTGCCATTATCAATCACATGTTAACACAATCGATTTCTATTTGTCAACTAGAATAAAAGAACTATCGTAGCATTATAAGATAACTTAAATAACATATACGAAAACTCTTACTCAATGCAACAACAAACATTGATTTTGAAGAAATAGATAATCCCCCTTGGTCCAATCACATTTATGCCTCAGATGAAAGAAGTGTATTTGGTTCTAAACTGAACTTCTTAATTAAAATAACTTGCACAGAAGTAATTCTCTTACAATATTCCAGAAAAATTATTTCTCTCCAAAACCATCGACCTTGACAATCAAGGTCGATTCTCTTATTTATAAAATAACTCTAAACTAAAAATAGCTACTAAGTTGTTTTAAGTCAATAAAATGACACGTGGCAGACTTTATCTATTTGTTCTCTTTTTCTTCTCTTGAGATCATCTGGTCATTTTACTAAAGTGGATTGTTCCTCTCATATTCTGACCATCTGTAGAAGAGATCTTTGCATGTATTTGCATATGGGAACCAGTGTTGATCCATCGGAGTGGAGAGGACCTCATGCATCTCAATTGCACGTTATTTGTACTTGATTAGTTTGACATGCAAGCATTTTAAGATTGTGATATATTTAATCATTTACTCCATGAACTTCTTCACTTGACCCGGGATCATGCTTGAAACCTGTGAAATATCTGCTTCATACACCTGGTCTTCCTCTGCATGGCACTTAACTATGTTGCGTAGATAGGTTAAATCCTCTAGTGGGCCAAACTCTGGAAAGTCGGTATTCCTTATTTCCTCATTAATTCTTTCTCAAATTTTCTCACATTCTTCCCATATTTCCTGCATTTTTTGTCGGGGTTCCTAGACCATGCTTATCCAGTGTCCATTTACCTTCCTTATTCGGGTGATATTGTTTTCCATCAGTACTCAGATGCCATGCTCTTTTGTATCTCAGCCCTCCTGTACTTCATTGATGTAGTCTATCCGTTCTAAGGCTTGATGTGCCTTCTCATAGCATCGTTGCATGCCTTTACAGGTTTCCAACCTCATGAGGGTATATTCTTGTAAATCATCTATGTGAGTGGTGAAGAGGTCTCTCTCCCTTGTTAATTGTACATACATCTCTCAGAACTCACACTTCAAAAGTACCACCGCTTGTGTTGAATTTTGGTAATACTCTTCTTGATGTTGCAAATGGTCCAGTTCTTTCTTCATGGAGGCCACCTCCCTTTCATCCTTTTTTCCTTGTCTAAATTTGCATCGATTATGGCCATTCCTGCTTTGATTAGCTCAGTCATCTTACCACTTTCTGTGTTGAACAACATCTCCTTTGTGGTTATTAAAAGTGTTCTATTGAGCGTCAGCTTCCTTTTCTTGATTGTTCTTCTCATCACAACTTTCCTTTTCCCATCATAAGCAATTAATTGTATATCGGCTACTTTGTCTACTAGTTCAGGAATCTATTGATCTCCCCAAGACAGAGTATTTCCTCTGATTCTCGCCTTAGAGAGGTGTTCCATATTAGTTTATCTATCCCTTTCGAGGGTAGGTGCATGACCTCCTTCGTTTTCAAGTAGTGGTTTCTATGGTAATGTTGTTGCATTAGCTTTTTTTGTTCCATGTCTTGGTGCACTTAGTTCCCTAGCAGGGTAATTTCTTGTATGTTCTAATAACATGGCCTTTTTCTTCTCCTTGTCAGCTAACAGAGTCTTTGTCCTAGATGAAAAAGTAGGCGAAGGATCGATATTGTTTGGTAGTTTGCTCGTTGGGATGTCAATTTATGGCTGCCCTATTCCTTCTTCTTGTTCACCTGTATTCAAGTTTCTCTTAGAGCTATCATCCTTAGGTTTTGTTCCTAGTTGATTAAGAAATACAGTGTCAAGAGTGTTTCTAGCCTCTTAGTCGCCTACTTGGGGATTTGGGACCAAATCATCAGAAGCAGGAGCATATGTTTCCACAGGTTCCTCATCTTGTGTGATTGGCACCATGGTTATGTGTGAAGCTTCTGAATCTTCCTCATAGTCATATATGGTGATTAAATCTATGAGGACAGTAGGCATACCTGTCCCACTTGATTCTCTCACTGACCTTCACTGAGTTGTAGTAGTCATCGACCATCCTTCCTGTGGTGACATAGTGATGGTGTTTCATTGGTCAACACTCTCTTTCGATGGAATTGTCTTTGAAGAATCTAGTTATGCCTCATTGTTTGTATCGGTTGGGGTAATTATCAAGGGTCCTATCAAAGGATTAAGTGGTGGATCCTCCCCTAATCTTTGCATAGCTCTCTCGGCTTCTTCTAGTAACAATGTCCTCCTTCTTTGTTCCTCGATCGCTTCTACTGCTCGGTTTTCTGCTCTTACCGTAATGGATTCTTGAGAAATGTTCTCTATATTCTCAACTTGTTCATCCATGGTCATTACTTTGAATTTGGTCATATTTGGGTTATCCCTTCTATAGATAACTTCCTCCCAGTCTTGAGCACCCTCGGTAAAGATCTCATCTTTGAAGCTATCATGAGCATATGGCCAACATGAGGACACATGTGATGTGTGCTGGAGTACCAGGGATTTTGGATCATGCTTGTGAAAATGGCATGTGGGGAACTGATACTCAAGCTAACTCAATCCCTCTTGTTTCTCCTATGCAGTGTCTTTTACCATGTAAAACCCAATATGAAAACCATAAGGTATGAAATCCCTCTTCTTATCCTTTACCAAAGAGGCATTATATCCTTGGAGAATGGTTTGGTAACAAATTTCTCCCAAAATGAGATGGTTTGGGACATGAACGGGGAGTAGGTATGGTGCGCCAGTATCCTCGAAGACTCTGATATAAGTTCTTGTTTCTTCAAAATACAAGTGGCCCACTTTGGAAATCATCTTTTTGTCTTTCGCTAAAATCCTTGGGAATTCTTTTCTAAATATAATGAAGTGCACTAGGGATATTAAATCATCACATATCATGGCGTAAAACTTTATATACCTATTTTCCCACACAATGTTGAAATAAACATTCACAAGTAACTTAGTAACATGCCAACTTAAATTCATACCTGTGAAAATGTTTCTTGCATAGATTACGTCCAATAGTTACGATGCCATGTGGAAAATTGATGTTTCTCCATCCTTTGGTGTATGGGCATGTAGGATGTTGATGATGATTTGTTTGGAAATGATGGCTCCCTAATTAAAATTGTTCTTGGATATTGCCACGATATATGCCAAGGGAATACACGCTTCTAAAAACTTTGAGCAATATTTTTACCCATACAATCGACAAATTATATCCATTAAATGCATATAAGGATATTTGAGGTTTACCATGTTGTACCAACCATTTCTCATGTTTGTGAATTTCTTATCTTCTTTCCACCACAAGGCTAGTAACCTGCTGGTGTCATGGAACTCATAAAATTTGACCACAAATTTTGTATCCTGTCTCTCCTCGAGGTCTCTGAGTTTGTATTATTTTTGTACCTCTGTTGGAAGAAAGACACCAACACACTCACCCTCCCCATTATTGATCATGCATGTCATTGCATTTGTGTGGTCAATTATCCATCCTAGGGTTTCGATGTAGGGAAGAACTGGGGTTTGGAAGGCCACCATATGTGTATGATTTCCTAATGTTCAGGGAAACCTGTTCATCTAATATCCCGACGTCCAGGTCATTGTGGGGTGTAAACTCCGAGTAATCTTCCTAATTGATTTTGTTAAAAGGATCCCCCCAATGTGGGAGAATTACTTTAGATCCATTGTTTGCCTTTGTGTGCTTGAAATCTGGAGGCTAGGTAAATTGTTTCTTAGTGGAAGTTTGGATAACTGACTCCTTCTTTGAAAATAAATCAAGTTCCCTTGCGGTCACTGGTGTCAACCCTTCGTCGATCTCCAATTATTTAATTTTGGGAATTCTTGGTGAGCGCCTGGTTGTCATCTTTCATGGAGGAATTTTCCTCTTCCTTACAGGAAATAATCTGGGCTTACTGGTAATTAGAGTGGCACAATGACTTGTTACCTCTTCAATGCTCTCTCTTGTGCCTTTGTCTATTTGGCAGATCAATGATTTTCAAATGGAATACCATGCTTGGGAATAAACTTTGTAGATTTAAAACATACCTAACTTGTCGCATCGAGTCTTAAATTCAAGAGTACATATATGGTCTATACAATCTATAACAGAATCCACATCATGCTCAAGATTGAATGCAACGCAGGCTGGTGGTGCAGGATCCTGTTACTTTTTAGAGTTCATTGGCGGATTCAAATTTTTTAAAGTTAATCTACGTGCGATGTTGTGTTATTGGTTACATGAAGCTCTTAATTGTCTAACAAATCACAGACCTTGTCCTTCACTTAGCTAGAGGTGTCTCCTCAAATTACCCGAGCATTTTCGCACTCCAATGGGACTAGTATGATCGATATCGAGGATAAGTAGGATTGTTAAATGGAAAACGTAAAATGGTCAAGATCGTTAGCAACGACGGATAAAGGTTCGATCTAAAACCATAAGTTCAATTTTCTAGCAAGTAGTTAGTAGTTAATGAGTGTATCAACGTTGACAGATTGTCTTTGACGTTATTTTGTTGGCGCCTCTAGGAAAAAGTTATGATGCCGACCCTAAATTGCCCCACAGTGCTGACATGGAAGTATAGGTATGACACAGGGGACATCAAAAGATGACATGGGAAATACTTGAGAGATACAGACTGTTTACACAGTAAAACACGTGGTGGTTGATTTGACCCCTTGGGCGTGAGAAGCGTTTCTTTTCAACGCCGGTGATTTTATTTTTGACATATGTTATCGTTCCCTTTCTCCCTCTTTCCTGATGTCGATGGTATATTGACGATCAGTTATTGTTGTCTCCTATGTTGATGATTTATCTTTCAAATTTCTTCGATGTCGATGATACATCGATGATTTTTAAAAAACTTTTTTGCATGTCGGAATCACCGATTGATGTTCCCTTTCTTCTGATTTTCCAATGTCTACGGTACATCGATGATCAGAGATTATTTTAAAGTAATTATTTTTACAAACCAGGATCATCGATCGACGCGTGGCTCTTTATAAAACAAAATTTAATATATGTGCAACTTAGTCTAATGCCACATTTACTTAGAGAAAAATGTCAAATTGTTCAATAGACTTCAAATCAAAATGAATGTGATTGATTATAAAACAAAACAAAATAGAAAAACCAATTGATCCCTACACAACTAACTCCAATCAGAAATGACAAAGTGGTACCCAAAAGAAAAAATTCACAAAGACTTTTAGGGTGTGTTGAGTGATCAACACTTTGGAAGGCTCTTCTTTTCTATTGTGGTGGTTTGTCTTAGATTTTTTTCCTTGAATTGGTAAGGATTTTTACATTGTGCTATCATTTGTTATTCAAGTCAAGATTATTTGCTAGAGTTAGGTGGGAAGTATAAGGTCATACACCCCCACCTTAGTCTCCATCATTTTATGCTTACATTTTATTGGTTTAACAAGGGTTGGTAAGATAAGTACAAGTGCATACACCCTCTTAGCCTAAACCCTAGCCAGGGATACTTTCCTTGGGGAGTAAGAGGATTTACACCCCAAAGGAGGTAGTACCTATATCTATTTTTTTTCTTTACCCCATTAACCCAATAATTAAAGGAACTAGTCATTGCTTGTTGCATTGGAGAAATAAATTGGTGCCTTGGTAAATGTGAACTTTTCAAGCTTTAAAGTTGTGTCATTGGGAAATTGTTCCTTGAGCCTTTGGCTCTCTTGCCTCATTGAGGTGTCCCCTTTCAAAAATTAATTCTTTTTGTTGTTACAAAACTAACCTACAACCATCAGGGCTGTTGAAAACTAACCCTTTAACCCCTAATAAACCCTAAACTAACCCTAGGATTAAACCCTAACTTTTCCCTAACTCTCTACTAACCCTAGTGCACCTATTGAGCTAGTTAGAAGTGGTTTCCAGTGACTAATTTTTCTACTATCAAGTTTGGTTTGCTACAGCCATAAGGCTAATAAATATCATTGCAACAAGATTTTGTTTCAACCTTGTTTTTTTGTGCTATAACATTGCTTAATCATTGTTGAGTTGAACTAGCTTTCACCAACTTGTCTCTTGTTTATTTTATCATATGCTTAGCACTTATATTGCATCATTTTCTATCTTTATTGAGATGATATATATCATTTAATTTTTCTGCAATTAGGTACAACAAGCTTAACTTTCTTTTCCAACTAACATATTTACATTATATGCTTGGTTTTTCTTTTGTCCCGGGCATGTATTCACACTTGTCGGGTCACCAAACTTATTTGCCAACCCAAGAAATTTCCCAAGACCATTTTTCAAGCTCTTCCTACCATTTATAATTGACCTCTAGGGACATCCACTCATACTTATGATTTTCCATCTCAATCCACCCTAGGGTCACTAGGATTCCCCCATTGAGGTGACTGCCTCACCTCTAAAGTGACGGGAACACCTGCCTAAGGTGACAGTGGGTAGGTTCTCTCTTAGTTGTCACCAATTGGTGGTTGGGTCAGGATTTTCCCAACCTAAAACTTGTGTGATAACATGAGGCATACACACTTTTTTTTACATACTCTTGATTCCTTCATTAAAGGCACATACATACTCTCTCTTACTTCATTAAATGTGCATATATGGCATGTAGCATGTTTTCCAAGCTCAAAAATT
>ML790919.1:47509-85246 GCA_009831015.1 Picea engelmannii | reverse complement strand
ATAAATGAGGAGGTAATATATGATTTCTTAGGTAGTATTTTACTCTCTTATAAAGTGTCTTAATACCTTTTATTATATTATTATAAGTCGTCAATTTATCTAGAAGAAACCCACAATGAGAAAACCTTGGGAATTTGTCTTTGGGGTCTTGCAATATACCAATTGAAGTATTTGATTCTACAGATCTAAATCAATGTTACATACATTATATCCTTTTGATATAACGTATTACAATGTTTTCATGCTTGAAAAATAGATGTAATTAAGTATATACATGCTCTTGAATCTCTTTATAACCTTGTCTCACTAGTCAAAACAGAAAAATTGTCAGTGATTATATAGAATGTTTTTTTATCACTTGATCTTTGATCAAGTTTGAAGGAGTAAGCACTTGTATGAATTCCTAGTTGAATTATTGTTCATATGAATTAACCCTACAAGGAGGGATATTCAATTAAAATAATATTTACAAGAAGAGTGATGGAACAAGTATCTTTCTAGCCATTTTATAGAGAATTATATTTGAAAATTTGTATGCACTATGTACTTGAATGTAATAGATTGAGTGATACACTTATAATGATTAAAGGTTGATTGTATATGGCCATTTGAGGAGAGATTTGTTGTATTATTGTTGTAAAAAATAACTATGAACCATTGAATGATTAGTAGTGGCCTAACCATCGTGGTCTAATATTTTTTTTGATTAAATTGGTAATTGATACAACTTTGCTACTTGTTGTTTGTTCCTTGGTGGTAATTGAAATGTTTCAAGTACTAGTATTGTGTATTTGAGAATATACAAAGCATACATAACATTGTAATGAAAAATAAGTGATTATTGGAATCAATCTCGTTCGTATGTTATTACTCTAATTATTATATTGCTTAAAAACAAAAAAACCACTTTTGTAGGTTGCATGCTTTGTTTTAGGTTAATGTCACAATGAAGCATTACATGAACCAAAAGAGGATGAACCAAAGACTCCATCCTTGACAAGATAAATTTGGGAAAGAAGGAAATCATAAAGGTATATCTATCCTATTTTATTTTTTTACTTTTGTTTTATTTATCATTCATGATGATAATAGAATTGATAGGGAGGCAGTGGATTCAGAGGGTAGTAAAATTTGGAAAAAGGCCATGGCTAAAGAAATGGATAGCTTACATAAAAACAAGGCTTGGAATATAGTCAAGTTCTCGACTTGAAGAAAACTTGTTGGTAGAAAATGGATGTTTAAGAAGATTAAGTTGAATGCAAAAGATAAAGTAGAAAATTACGAAGCCTGCCTAATAGCAAAAGCATATTCCCGTGTGGAAGGAATTGATTTAGGTGAAATATTTTCTTCCATTGCTAGGTCAAATTCTATTAGATTTCATTTATCCATTGTTGTTGTTTTTTATATTGAAATAGAGTATATGGATGTGAAGATAACATTACTACATGGGAATCTTGAAGAAAAAATCTATATGAAACAACAAGAATGTTTTGAAATAAAAAGAAAGGGGTTAATTTGCAAGTTGAAGTCTGTGTATGGATTAAAATACTATCCAAGAATGTGGCATCAAAAGTTTGATACTTATATATTGGGACTTTGTTTCTCAATAGGAAAATTCAACCATTCTATGTATTCCAAGTTGATTGATTATCATTTTATTTATGTGGTATGTATGTTGATGATATATTGTTGATTGGAAACAACAAGGAAATCATCAAGGATGCCAAAACCAGTTGTCTTATGAATTTGATTTGAAATATCGTGGTGATAAAAATTTTATTTTGGCCATGGAAATTAAAAGAGATCAAGAAAATAGGAAATTCTTGTTGAATCAAAGGAACTATGTTGAGACAATATTGTAGAGGTTTAATATGCAAGAATGTAAACCAATCAAGGTTCATATTTTTGTAGGTGTAAAGTGATTTGTATATCGGTGTCCCAAGACACAAAAAAAAAAGTAGAGGAAATGTCCCATGTTCCTTATGCAAGATTTGTTAGAATTCTAATGTATGCTATGTTCTATACTAGTCCAGACATTTCCCTTGCAGTGGGAGTTTTGAGCAAGTATTTGTCAAAACTAGGAAAGTCCAACATTGCACAATTGTAAAGAGGGTCTTCACATATTTTCATGGTACTTCACATTATGCAATATACTACCATGGAATACTTGGACTTCATGTGTGTGTGTGTGTGTGTGTGTGTGTGTGTGTGTGTGTAAAGGGCTTATTTTATGCAGATTGGGACATATATATTGATTGTAAAATATGTACAAGTGGTCAAATTTTTAACTTATTTGATGCAATAATCAGATGGATAAGCAAGATGCAATCCATAGTTGCATTGTCAAATATATATGTTGAGTAAATGGAAGCCACTCATGGAAGTAAGTTGTGTGGTCGTAAATATTTTGTACATGTATAGGTTTTGTCTAGAAACTTGTGAGGATAGGATAGAATATCTCTAGTGCAATCTTTCTGGTGAAGAACCTTGAGTATCATTCTAATGCAAAGCATATTGATGTGGAGTGTCATTTTGTTAGATACATGGTTGAACATGACAAGGTATTGATCGAAAAGGTTGATACCTTAAAAAATGTCGTAGACTCATTGATGAACTATATTATGACTGAAAATTTCTCATTGTAAAGAATCAATGAGCATTTCTACCCTTAGTAATTGATTATATGAATACTTTCCCCCTTTCCCATTTTTACAAAGCATTAAACAAGTGGAAGAATGTTGAATATTTTTTGTATCATTTGCATGTAGACTTTGTCACATCCCAAATGTGGTTCACGGGATAGCCCTTGAATGAAGGGGGTCCAGCGAGAACCCACCCCTGTAGATAGGGGATTATAGGGGGCTAACAATCCCTCAAGAAATAAATTTTTGATCCATTATATGTTATTTTTTCCAACAGTTTTGACCCATTGTAAGTTATTACTAGTTAAAAGGTTAGAATTGTAAACTAATATGGGTTAATGGATTAGGATTTAGGATCTTGTGGAATACCTAAATATTGTATTTTGAATGGTGAAGTCAATATAACAAAGAATAGAGATGTGACTCAAAGCATTGTTGGTTTTCCCCATTAATGGTTTCTAGGGTAAATCTCCATGTACCATGTGTGTGTGTCATTATTTACTTTATGTTTTCTTAAGAGTATGTATGCATTTCTTAAATTGAAAAGGTTTAAAACTTACAAAATGATCTATACTTAGGTAAGTGTATGTATTGCTTCTCACATTACTCGTTTCTCATTTCAAAATTTACTTTTCACACTACAATTTCATAGTTTAGTTATTTCTTTCTTGCATGATAATTAGATTTATTTTTTTCTCCTTTCCCCTTCCCAACTTTTATTGATTTTCATGCATTTTCCGTATGTCTCTTTTCTTTTTCAATTGTCACTCTATTTGTCATCATTTCACTCACATGTGTCTCTTGTGGTTCTACACTAGTGGGTCAATGTTTGTGTATGATCACCTCCATAATGGTTGGTAGGAAAAGCCTTGCCACATGAGAGACTACATTCCTTATGTCAAGGCATTCATTCATTCCAAATTTTTCAATGGGCACCTTCCCCTTTTACCAATTGATGTTGCATTTTTGGCCTTATCTCCATTTTCTTCCATTCCTTGTATTCACCTTCCTGGAAATTCATCGTCATTCCCTCTTATGGATAGAAGCCCCTACTATGGGCACAATATGCAGTGTACAAATTCCATAATTCACCCTTCATACACAAACCCCTTAGGATGTGGGTGTGGGGAGTATTGACAATACAATCCATGTACACAACTACCCCCTTCCTCCCTTCTGGTGGAAGATCAGAAGGGCCTTTTGCTTGTCCTTGTGATAACCCATTTATATTGGTTTACCCTCCTTTATGTTACCTTGTCTATTTTAGGCACAAGACTATGGTACACTAACTTGATGTCTAATTCCTTGGAAAGGTCCCCCTTTTCCTCTATCATTTGTCTTGAATCTTGGTCAAAAAAAAATTCTTGATAGACCCTTTGGGTTCTCAACTTGGGAAACCTTCCAAGTGACTTGATCCAACATTTGGTTCCATGACCTTAATTTAGTATTAGTTAGTTGGAAATGTATCATTTTGTCACCAATAGGCCCAAACCCATTTGATCATGTTTTCAAGGGGTCTACTTGGTCAAAACTTCATTTTTCCTTCCTTATCCTAGGGGTGGGTAGAATAAATTATAGTAACTAGTAACCTACCATGTGTCACATTATGCGTAGATCAAAGAGCTATTTTTCCTAGAATTATTTGTGATATGGTTAGTAAAGTGTGGTACCTTGGTTTAAACATGTGGTGTGGTTTTCTTATCACTCAAAATTATGCCTTGGACCACTTAGAACAAGTGTATCATTGTAACCTACAATATCCTCTTGTTTCTAGGTGAGTACACTTCTTACCTAAGTGAAATATGTCTGGAAAAACTTACAATTTCAAGGCAAATTTTGAAAATTGATTTGTACCTTTAATCTATTGTGGATGTAGTGAAAAAAATGAAAATCATTATTATCTATTTGAAAATAACTATTACCTCAAAAAGAGAACTTTACGATCGAACCCACTTAATTTAGTCAAATTTTCTTGAATTTTGTTTCCAAATTAAAAAAATTTGCTACACTATCACCACCTTTTTTTAGGGATACTTTTCATTTGTTTTTTCAATGTCAGTGTTGGGTCAATTAATTGTCACTTTAATACACCATGTACTTGTCAATCTGGTTCGTAAACTTGTGAGTTGTATACACAGTATGTGTAGGTAAAATTCCGAAGTCCAAACTACTCTAAATTCTTAGGAGACAAGTAAACCACACTTCAAATCAATCACTTATCAAAATACTAAGAAATTATCAAGAAACCCCTTATGAACAAACTCACTTTGTCCACAAGATTACTATCAATTAAGAGTAGAAATTAAATAACTATGTATATCATGCATAGATATTTGATCTATGAATGATCACATTCTCCGATCCGTTCTCATCCTAATTCTCAATCAATGGATGTTTAAGTGTTCACAAACAAAAATATTCAAGTGCTGATAAATAGTTTGAAAACAAAAACTAATAGCTAATTCTTTTGTCAAATCTCCTTCCAGGATTCAAGATCTAATATTTCACTTGGAAATCTAAGTGTTCATGCTCTGTTATGTGAGTTTAGATTTGATATAAATAATCCTAGCTACTGTCCAAAAAAAAAAATGAAACAAAAAACTAAATGTGACCTCAAGTTTTACTTCGAACCATCCTTCTGAATCAATCATCTATAAAGGTATTTAATCCCTATTCATAAAATATCAATCTTAAGTTGGACTTCTCAATTCAAAGGTAAATCTTGTTGGTCCTAAAGTCTACACCTTACTGCTAAAGGGAAGAGCTAGGCCACCTCAAATTTAGAATGGTTGGCTTTTTAATTTTGTTGGCCAATTAGAGGGTTGGTATTACCAAGACAAGAGCATGGTTGGGTTGGAAAAATGATATGGCTGAGGGTCCTCCTAGGTTGGTGGCACACAAATGACAAACAAGTGAAATAATAGAGATAAAAAACAAAGAGAAACAACAAACCACTCAATGAATAATTTGTTGCAAGAAGTTTAATACTTAAAATCTCATTTCAAGACATTAAACATGTATCAAAAACACAATTGCTCCCATAGGTTGCAATAAAAACAAATATTCACCAAAGCATTAGTTGTTTTATAGGTTGCATATTAGTAAAGATAAGTTATACAATAGCTAAAGGAAATGAAATGTACTTCGCACAGATCAAAACTACATTCAAGATAAGATAAAAAAACACATGAAGATTTGGACAAAAACGTTGTCATCAAAGTATGTTCACCAGGTAGAGAACTTAATCCATGTATAGAACAGGTTAAGCCAGTTGATGTATTGATCTCCTTTCCCAAAAATCGAACCCAGAAAACATACAAAAACTACATATTTATCAGAGTTTCAAAGTCTCTCGTCCATATGGGACTGAGGCTTCACTCTGTGCTCACAGTTGTGAACAACTTGTTAAATTAAAAATGGCAGTGTTGGAGTGTAGTTATGCATACTTAAAAATTAACTTAATTAAAAGGGATGTGATTCATATCAAACACAAATGACCACTTATTATGCATTAACTTGAAATGTTTCAACTTAAATAATTGAAAATTGTTGCTAATAGTAGACCAGGCTAATGCATAAGATGAATTGCACTAAGCCTTTGACAGAAATGGATTCAGAGTGACAGAGGTGAGTGATGTGTTGAGCATTGGAATGCATGCGCATTGTTTGAGGCCACTGGAAATGACTGGATGTGTTGACATCTCCTTCTTGAGCTATACCATGATTTGCAATCTCGGAACTGTTCTTGAAAGATTAACATTCAGGCGTATTTTATTCCCGAAATGAATGTGAGTCATTGATTAGTTTTTCAAATATGCAATCTAAGGGACCCTGCTACCTTAGCGCCCCTACTAAAGTTTCTTAGTTTTCCAGTTTTAGTCTTCATCTAACCTTATTTAGCGATAGTGCCAATTCAGAACTTAGGGAGTTTTTGGATGTGCAAAGTGAAAATCTCTCGGAGTGATTTTCTCCCAGAGTCATTAACTCGTATTTACTATTAATTAGATTGTGATTACTTTAAGGATCAAATTTAATGACTTTGAGACTCTGTAAGTTCATCCCTTCAGTGATTTTGGCCTATGTTGAGTTGAAAAACTCCTAGAGTAGTACGGGCCCAGAGTGACGTGGTAGCCTGATGTCACTTCGGGGCTTCGGTGATTCGAGACTTCGGCATTTAGGAGTTTTTGGATTTAAAGAATGGAAATCTCCCAGAGTAGTACGGGCCTAGAGTGATGTGTCTCAGAAAGAGAGTGACATGTGTCACTCAAAATTGAGAATATGACGTGCCCCAATGTTCCTGAAATGAATGCCATATTTCAACACCAAATGGATACCACGTGTCAGTGCTAGATGGTTGCCACATGTCTTGACGGATGAGTGGCATGTGCTTCGACACTTCAAGCTTTAAGACTTTGGGGCTCTATGATTTCTTTGGACCAAAACCTCCCGAATGAATGAACTTGCGAAGTGATGTGGCAGTGAGGGCCCACTTCGGTACTTTAGAGCTTCGACTCTTTGGCTCTTCGGTTCTTCATGGTTTGGGAGTTTTCGAATGTAGAGTATGGATATATCCCAGATAACTGACCACTTAGAGTGGTGTGGTAGTTTGGGGATTTGGAACTTTGGCACTTTGGCTCTTCAAAGATCTATTCTTGTCATTAAACCTCACGCGATGTTGAAAACCTTATTCAATGATATACCTTATTCAATTTTGGTTTATTCAGGAGAGTGAAATTGTACAAAATGCCCCACGCTCAATATTTAACATCAGATTCTGAAACTCGTACAAAAGAAACTACAGTTTGTACTCTTTCCAATGAATTTAGTCTCACTTAATTTTGATTCTATATGAATAATTTATGATTGTTTTACCCAGAACACTTGTTTATGACTAGCTTCAGGACTAGTCAAAAACCTTATCTTCCACAGAGTGTATCTCTAAAATTATAGCGAATTAAGAGATGAAATTTTTGTTGGGTATGTGTTATATTCTTTGCATGTGTGTGTGTGTGGGTGCATCAGATACGACAACTGTGTCTAACGATATGACAACTACGTCAGATACGACAACTGCATCTACGGTTTTTTCTATTTTTAGCATATTTTGCTATTTTTAGTGGATTTGTAAATTAATCCCGGATTCAGGAATTAGGGTTTTGGTATCTATGGAATACCTAAAAACATTGTATATATTGTATGGCGAATGGTGAAATTCGATATAATGAAAATGAGAAAGGTTTTCCCGATTGAGGGTTTCCGATATAAAATCTCTGTGTATGAGCGATTGATTAATTTATGTATTGCTTAAGAATCTATATGCATTGCTTTACTTCGTAGGTTTAAAACTTACAATTTTTACCACAGATACCTAGATATGTCTTCTAAATACCATATCAATTTCACCATCTAAATCATTCTAGAAAAAAAATTATAGTGAAAATGGTAAGATGACCTGTAAATAACATACCTAAGAACACATCACGAAAGGACTTCATCCTCCCTTGAAGTCCATCATTCTTTACTTCAGATTTCCTCTGAAATTCAACTTGTGTGTGTAAAATGAATGTATAATGATATGTATTTACATCCTTTATGTCACTTCCTATTAACATTAGGGCCAACATGTACTTCCTTCTTCAATTCACTTTGTCATCTTCAAAAATTCATTTCTCCTCAACCATGAGGATCCACTTGACGTGTCACCTACCACCAGAAACAACATGATGTATACTATCCATCCATGGGTGTTGTGTTTGTATGTGCATTGTCTTTAATGTCCAAATACCTTCATCAATCTTGCGGTCCAAAACTAATGACTAGCATTGACATCAATGACAACAACCAATATTCCAACAGATGGCGTAAAGAATCAATTAAAGAGAAAAATTAAAATGTGGAGAATAACTTAGCAAGAACAAAACAAAGAATCGAGATTTAAGAAGATTTTATAGGTGAATCGAAGGGGTAAGGACGCAATGCAAACCTAATTCCCAACATTGCCTCCAACCGGGTATAGCACTTCCCTGTGAGGTGCTAAGAACAATAGATCAGGTACCTTACTTCTCAATAACTTGCTCCCACCTTCCTTTTCTTACCTCTATTTATGTCTGTCAGCCATGTATCTCTGCCATTGTTTCTCATTCATGCATATATGGAGTTCAAACAACAACTACACCCCAGTTCCTTTATTGGGCTATGGAGTCATTATTCAATATGAAACTTAATACTGTATCTACACCCCAGTTCTTTTGTTGGACTATGGAGTCTCTTATTCAAACAAGTTACTGAAAATAAACACACTGAAAAACAATCTGTGAACTAAAAATTAAATGCTCGAACTATGAGCTTATTCTCCCACTCCTAACAAGCATAAGTCTAGCTTCTCACATAACATGAAATTTCCAATACAACCAAGCAAGCAGGTGTCTGACAACATAACTTTTCTCTTTGCATCTAAATAAAAGAATGCAGAAATACAAATATTTTTTCAGCGAAAATTGAATGGTAAGCTTATACTTACCATTGCAACTTGACTGCAAGACAAATGTTGTAACATTTAAGACCTCTAGGAAAACTAAATCCATGCAAGTGGCCACCGGATCTTGAAAATCATGATGCATGTTCAGTTCATACCAAAAATTGAGATGCTTCCATGTGATTTCAATCTCATATCCTCCACTGCTCTTTAAAATGAATGTGAAACACTGATTAGTTTTGCAAATATGCAATCTGAGGGACCCTGCTACCTTAGCACCCCTACTAAAGTTTCTTATTTTTCTAGTTTTAGATTTCATATAACCCTATTTAGCAATGGTGCCAATTCAGAACTTAGGGAGTTTTTGAATGTGCAAAGTGAAAATCTCTCATAGTGATTTTCTCCCAGAGTCATTAACTCGTATTTACTATTAATTAGACAGTGATTACTTTAACCAGCAAATTTAATGACTTCGAGACTCTGTAAGTTCGTCCCTTCAGCTATTTCAGCCTATGTTGAGTTGAAAAACTCCCGGAGTAGTACGGGCCCAGAGTGACATGGAAACCTGATGTCACTTCGGGACTTCGATGGTCTGGCACTTCGGTGTTCAGGAGTTTCTGGATGTAAAGAATGGAAATCTCCTGTAGTAGTATGGGCCCGGAGTGACGTGTCTCAGAAAGAGAGTGACATGTGTCACTCAAAATTGAGCAGATGACGTGCCCCAAGGTTCCTGAAATGAATTCCATATGTCAACGCCAGATGGATGCTACGTGTCAGCGCCAGATGGTTGCCACATGTCTTGACGGATGAGTGGTGTGTGCTTCAGCACTTCAGGCTTCGGGAGTTTGGGGCTTTGTGCTTGCTCTGGACCAAAACCTCATGGATGAACGAACTTGCGAAATGATGTGGTAGTGAGGGCCCACTTCGGCACTTCAGAGCTTCGGCTCTTTGGCTCTTTGGCTCTTCAGGGTTCGGGAGTTTCCGAATGTAGAATATGGATATCTCTCGGATAACTGACCACCCAGAGTGGCGTGGTAGTTCGAGGCTTCGGAACTTTGTCACTTTGGCACTTCGGCACTTCAGCTCTTTAGAGACTATGCTTGTCGTTAAACCTTGCACGATGTTGAAAACCTTATTCAATGGTATACCTTATTCAATTTTGGTTTATTCAGGAGAGTGAACTTGTACAGAATGCCCCGCGCTCAATATTTAACATCAGATTTTGAAACTCGTACACAAGAAACTACAGCCTGTACTCTTTCCAATGAAATTGGTCTCACTTAATTTGATTCTATATGAATAATTTATGATTGTCTTACCCGGAACACTTGTTTATGACTAGCTTCAGGACTAGTCAAAAACCTTATCTTCCACATAGTGTATCTCTAAAATTATAGAGAATTAAGAGATGAAATTTTTACCACAGATACCTAGATATGTCTTCTAAATACCATATCAATTTCACCATATGAATCGTTCTAGAAAAACATTTATAGTGAAAATGGTAAGATGACCTGGAAATAACATACCTTAGAACACATCACCAAAGGACTTCATCCTCCCTTAAAATCCAGCCTTATTTACTTCAAATTTCCTCTAAAATTCGAATTGTCTGTGTAAAATGAATGTATAATGATATGTATTTATACCCTTTTTGTCACTTCCTATTAACATTAGGGCCGACCTGACACTTTCTTATTTTGTAATTCTTTTCTTTAAGTATCTTCAAGGCCGACCTGTATTTCCTTCTTCAATTCACTTTGTCATCTTCAAAAATTCATTTCTCCTCAACCATGAGGATCCACTTGATGTGCCACCTACTACCGGAAACAACATGATGTATATTATCCATCCATGGGTGTTGTGTCTATATGTGCACTCTATTTCATGTCCAAATACCTTCATCAATCTTGCGGTCCAAAACCAATGACTAGCATTGACATCAATGACAACAACCAATCTTCCAACAGATGGCACAAAGAATCAATTAAAGAGAAAAAAGTAAAATGTGGAGAATAACATAGCAAGAACAAAACAAAGAATCATGCTTTAAGAAGATGTTATAGGTGAATTGAAGGGGTAAGGACGCAATGTAAACCTAATTCCCAACATTGCCTCCAACCGAGGATAGCACTTCCCTGTGAGGTGCTAATAACAATAGATCAGGTACCTTACTTCTCAATAACTTGCTCCCACCTTCCTTTTCTTACCTCTATTTATGTTTGCCAGCCATGTATCTCTACCATTGTTTCTCATCCATGCATCGATGGAGTTCAAAACAAAAACTACACCCCAGTTCCTTTGTTGGGCTATGGAGTCTTTATTCAATATGAAAATTAAAAAAGTATCTACACCCGAGTGCCTTTGTTGGACTATGGAGTCTCTTATTCAAACAAGCTACTGAAAATAAACACACTGAAAAACAATATGTGAAATAAAAATTAAATTCTCAAACTACGATCTTATTCTCCTACTCCTAACCAGCATAAGTCCATATCCTCACGTAACATGAAATTTCCAATACAACCAAGCAAGTAGGTGTCTGATAACATAACCTTGCTCTTTGCAGCTGAATAAAACAACACAGAAATACAAATATTTTTTCAGCGGAAATTGAATGGTAAGCTTATATTTATCGTTGCAACTTGATTGCAAGACAAATGTTGTAACATTTAAGACCTCTAGGTAAACTAACTCCATGCAAGTGGCCATCGGATCTTGAAAATCATGATGCAGGTTCAGTGCATACCAAAAACCTAGATGCTTCCTTGTGATTTCAATCTCATATCCTCCACTGCTCTTTAAAATGAATGTGAGTCGCTAATTAGTTTTGCAAATCTATAATCTGAGGGACACTGATACCTTAGTTCCCCTGCTAAAGTTTCTTAGTTTGCCAATTTTAGACTTCATATAACCCTATTTAGCGATGGTGCCAATTCGAAACTTAGGGAGTTTTTGGATGTGCAAAGTGAAAATCTCTCAGAGTGATTTTTTCCCAGAGTCATTAACTTGTATTTACTATTAATTAGACCATGATTACTTTAACCATCAAATTTAATGGCTTCAGGACTCTGTAAGTTCGTCCCTTTAGCGATTTCATCCTATGTTGAGTCGAAAAACTCCCGGAGTAGTACGGGCCCAGAGTGACATGGCAGCCTGACGTCACTTCAGGACTTCAGTGGTTCGACACTTTGGCGTTCAAGAGTTTCTGGATGTAAAGAATGGAAATATCCCAGAGTAGTACGGGCCCAGAGTGACATGTCTCAAAAAGAGAGTGACATGTGTCACTCAAAATTGAGCAGATGATGTGCCCCAAGGTTCCTGAAATGAATGCCATATGTCAACACCAGATGAATGCCACGTGTTAGCGCCATATAGTTGCCACATGTCTTGACGGATGAGTGGTGTGTGCTTCAGCACTTCAGGCTTGGGGAGTTTGGGGCTCTGTGCTTACTCTAGACCAAAACCTTCTGGATGAACAAACTTGCAAAGTGACATGGCAGTGAGGGCCCACTTCGACACTTCAGAGATTCAGTTCTTTGGCTCTTTGGCTCTTCAAGATTCAGGAGTTTCCGAATGTAGAGTATGGATATCTCTCGGATAATTGACCACCCAGAGTGGCATGGCAGTTCAGGGCTTTGGAACTTTGGCACTTCGTCACTTCATCTCTTTAGAGATCTATGCTTGTCATTAAACCTTGTGCGATGTTGAAAACCTTATTCAATGGTATACCTTATTCAATTTTGGTTTATTCAGGAGAGTGAACTTGTACAGAATGCCCTGCGCTCAATATTTAACATTAGATTCTGAAACTCGTACAAAAGAAACTATAGCCTGTACTCTTTCCAATGAAATTGGTCTCACTTAATTTTGATTCTATATGAATAATTTATTATTGTTTTACCCGGAACACTTGTTTATGACTAGCTTCAGGACTGGTCAAAAACCTTATCTTCCACGGAGTGTATCTCTAAAATTATAGTGAATAAAGAGATGAAATTTTTACCACGGATACCTAGATATGTCTTCTAAATACCATATCAATTTCACCATCTAACTCGTTCTAGAAAAACATTTATAGTGAAAATGGTAAGATGACCTGTAAATAACACAACTTAGAACACATCACCAAAGGACTTCATCCTCCCTTGAAATCCAACCTTCTTTACTTCAGATTTCCTTTGAAAATTGACTTGTGTGTGTAAAATGAATGTATAATGATATGTATTTATACCCTTTATGTCACTTCAAGTTAAAATTAGGGCTAACCCGACACTTTCTTATTTTGTAATTCTTTTCCTTAATTATCTTCAGGGCCGACCTGTACTTCCTTCTTCAATTCACTTTGTCATCTTCAAAAATTCATTTCTCCTCAACCATGAGGATCCACTTGACGTGCCACCTATCACCAGGAACAACATGATTTATACTTTCCATCCATGAGTGTTGTGTCTGTATGTGCACTATCTTTCATGTCCAAATACCTTCATCAATATTGCGTTCCAAAACCAATGACTAGGGTTGACATCAATGACAACAACCAATCTTCCAATAGATGGCCCAAAGAATCAATTAAAGAGAAAAAATTAAAATGTGGAGAATAACATAGCAAGAACAAAACAAATAATCGGGCTTTAAGAAGATGTTATAGGTGAATCGAATGGGCAAGGAAGCGATGCAAAACTAATTCCAACATTGCCTCCAACTAGGGATAGCACTTCCCTATGAGGTGCTAAGAACAATAGATCATGTACCTTACTTCTCAATAACTTTCTCCCGCCTTCCTTTTCTTACCTCTATTTCTATCTGCCAGCCATGTATATCTTCCATTGTTTCTAATCCATTCATCTATGGAGTTCAAAACAACAACTACACCCCAGTTCCTTTGTTGGGTTATGGAGTCTTTATTCAATATGAAACTTAAAATTGTATCTACACCCCAGTGCCTTTGTTGGACTATGGAGTCTCTTATTCAAACATGCTACTGAAAATAAACACACTGAAAAACAATCTGCGAACTAAAAATTAAATGCTCGAACTACGAGCTTATTCTCCTACTCCTAACTAGCTTAAGTCCAGCTGCTCACGTAACATGAAATTTCCAATACAACCAAGCAAACGGGTGTCTGACAACATAACCTTGCTCTTTGTAGCTGAATAAAAGAATGCATAAATACAAATATTTTTTCAGCGAAAATTGAATGGTAATCTTATACTTACCGCTGCAACTTGATTGCAAGACAAATGTTGTAACATCTAAGATCTCTAGGCAAACTAACTCCATGCAAGTGGACACCAGATCTTGAAAATCATGATGCATGTTTAGTTCATACCAAAAACCTAGATTCTTCCTTGTGATTTCAATCTCATATCCTCCACTGCTCTTTAAAACATATGCTTCGCAACTGTCATAGACTGGGTCACTGCTAAGAAGTTCCATTTGTATCATTGTAGAACTATGTTCCTCATCATCAAGAGATTTATCAGAGATGGGTTGGTATTTAAAAATTCTTGAAACTTGAACTTCAAAATCTTCCATTTCATGAGATACTTGGGAGATCGACTGCATAATAGTAGCCTGATCTATGTCAACTTTTGTAGCATCAATATCATCATAACATAAATTGTTAGAGATATATAATACAATGTCAAACATTTCTACAGAATCCTTAACAGAGAAACTAGAGAAGATTTCACAAGGGGATGACTCTTCTCCCACTTGTTTAAAATAAACATCCTTCTCATTCATACTACTAGAGGAACCAACTATAGACTTATGCATATATAAATCAAACTCCTCATAGGAAGTTTCAAAAAGAAAATCAGCTGGAAAAAACCTTTTACAATGATCGCTAAATGTTGCATGGAACTATCTCAGTGAAGAAATTCTAGCAAGAGGCAAGGATTAGTACTATTCACGAGGATCTCCCTCTAATGAGTACATGAACATCTTCATTAATACATCGTCATGATGTATACCCAACTAATGCATGCTCTCATGGAATTCAAACAAAGGATTTACATGGTTATCATCTTTATCTTCTCTAAATATGGGCAAGTACTCACCCCACTCATCTATAGTAGGAACAGTATTTGGAAAATCGAGAACAACAAATAAATTAAAAGGAGAAAACCTTTGAGCCAAGATGGATTCCATATGAAAATATAACTTCTTAAAATGGTGGAGTCGCCACTAGATTCTTTAACCATGGAGTCACAAGGTGAATGATATGCAGTCTGAATGTGTCTAGTCTTTATTCACCATCAAAGATCAAATATGTTCGTTGTCATTCTCCCAGTGAAAAATATCTCATTACTTTGTCCCCGACAATAGTGCCAGACGATGTTAGTCCTAAAGTCTGCACCTTACTGCTAAAGGGTAGAGCTAGGCCACCTCAAATTTAGAATGGTTGGTTTTTTAATTTTATTGGTCAAATAAAGGGTTGGTATTACCAAGGCAAGAGCATGGTTGGGTTGGAAAAATTATATGGATGAGGCTCCTCCTTGACTGGTGGCACACAAATGATAGACAAGTGAAATAATAGAGATAAAAAACATAGAGAAACAACAAACCACTCAATAAATAATCTACTGCAAGAAGTTTAATACTTGAAATATCATTTCAAGACATTAAACATATATCAAAAACACAATTGCTCCCATAGGTTGCAATAAAAACAAATCTTCACCAAAGAATTGGTTGTTTTATAGGTTGCATATTAGTAAAGATAGGTTATATAATAGATAAAGGAAATGAAACATACTTCGCACAGATCAAAACTGCATTCAAGATAAGAGAAAAAAAAAAAAAAACACATGAAGATTTGGACAAAAACACTGCCATCAAAGTATGTTCACCAGGTAGAGAACTTTAATCCATGTATAGAATAGGTTCATCGAGCTGATGTATTTATCTCCTTTCCAAAAAATCAAACACATAAAACATACAAAAATTACATATTTATCAGAGTTGCAAAGGCTCTCGTCCATCTGGAACTGAGGCTTGACTCTGTGCTCACAGTTGTAAACAACTTATTAACTTAAAAACAACACTGTTGGAGTGCAGTGATGCGTACTTCAAACTTAAATTAATTAAAAGGGACGTGATTCATATCAAACACAAATGACCACTTATTATGCATTAACTTGAAATGTCTCAACTTAAATAACTGAAATTTTTTGTTGATGGTAGACCAGACTGATGCATAAGATTAGTCTCACTGAGCCTTTGACATAAATCGATTCAGAGTGACAGAGGTGAGTGATGTGTCAAGCATTGGCATGCTTTCACGTTGTTTGAGTCCACTAGAAATTATTGGATGTGTTGATGGTTCCTTCTTGAGCTATACCATGATTTTTAATCTCAGAACTATTCTTAGGAGATTAACATTCGGGCATCTTTTATTCCCGAAATGAATGTGAGCTGCCGATTAGTTTTGCAAATATGTGATCTAAGGGACCCAGCTACATTAGTTCCCCTGCTAAATTTTTCTTAGTCTGGCAGTTTTAGACTTCCTCTAAACCTATTTAGCAATGGTGCCAACTCAGAACTTCGGGAGTTTTTGGATGTGCAGCGTGAAAATCTCCCGGAGTGACTTTCTCCTGGAGTCATTAACTCGCATTTACAGTTAATTAGAATGTGATTACTTTAACCATAAAATTTAATGACTTCGAGACTCTGGAAGTTCGACCCTTCAATTATTTTAGCCTATCCTAGAGTTGAAAAACTCTCGGAGTAGTACGGGATCAGAGTGACGGTGCATATTGACATCACTTTGGGACTTCGGCGGTTCGACACTTTGGCATTCAAGAGTTTCTAGATGTAAAGCATGGAAATCTACCGGAGTAGTACGGGCCCGAAGTGATGTGTCTCAGAAGGAGAGTGACATGTTTCACTCAAAATTGAGCAGATGACGTGACCCAAGGTGCATGAAATGAATGTCATATTTCAACACCATATGGATGCCACATGTCAGCGCCAGATGGATGCCACATGACTTGACAGGTGAGTGGCATGTGATTTGGCACTTCGGGCTTCGGGAGTTTGGGGCTTTGTGCTTGCTCTGGACCAAAACCTCTTGGATGAATGAAATTGTGAAGTGACGTGGTAGTGAGGTCCCATTATGGCACTTCAGAGCTTTGACTCTTCAGGGTTCAGGAGTTTCCAAATGTACATTATGGATATCTCCTAGATAACTGGCCACCCAAAGTGGCGTGGAAATTCGGGACTCCGGAACTTTGGCTCTTTGGAGATAT
Source organism: Picea engelmannii (assembly GCA_009831015.1). Lineage (NCBI taxonomy): Eukaryota > Viridiplantae > Streptophyta > Pinopsida > Pinales > Pinaceae > Picea > Picea engelmannii. The sequence continues at coordinate 67,873 of ML790919.1, read as the reverse complement.
GTGCTTGTTGTTAAACATCATGCAATGTTGAAAACCACGAATGCATGAAAGACATTGATCTAAGGGGCTTGTTGGATCTCCATCGTTACAATTTTAACCTGTATGTTCCCACAATCTGAACCCGAAATTGACTGCTTTTGAATTTTTGTGTTCTTCTTTTGGATGCAACCTGTACAAACAAAGGACTTGGTTGACCTGCTTCATGATCTATTAGTGGTAAATTTAATTACACATATTTCAAACCAAATCAATGACATGCAATTACCCCTCAAGAAAACAATAATATGGCGCAAAGAATCAATTAAAGAGAAAAAAATAAAATGTGGAGAATAACTTAGCAAGAACAAAACAAAGAATTAGGATTTAAGAAGATGGTATAGGTGAATCGAAGGGCTAAGGACGCGATGTAGAACTAAGTTCCGACAAATCTCATGAGAAATAAGTCTTAACACTTGAATTCACAATTAATACTTTCAATGTGACCAATACATGGTGGTACCGCACTTCATGTATCTAGACAAATTTTCTATGCACAGATGTGACTCATTTGTTATACATTGCATAGTATTAACTCTTTATTTGGAACAACAATGAAAAATTTAAAGAACGATTACCAATACATTGGGATAAATTTTAACAAAGAAGGTACATGACATTTCTTTACCGCAAGGATTTTTTGTCTTTCTATTAGTGATTGAATCGTTATTTATAGGAGTGTTCAATTGTAATTGTAAAAAAAACTTTGTGATTTGCATTAACCAAAGAACTAAGCTACGATTTCAATGAGATAGTAAACCACAAAACTGCAAACACTTTTTCTTGAGAGAGTGCAAACATTACTATTCGTTATCTCCTGAGATGGACTAAACTACCAATTCCAATCCCACAAATTGCAACAAAGGGCATACAAATAATTTTATGAACCATTCACAGGTTCAATTGTAATTGTAAAAAAAACCTTGTGATTTGCATTAACCAAAGAACTAAGCTATGATTTCAATGAGATAGTAAACCACAAAACTGTAAACACTTTTTCCCGAGAGAGTGCAAACATTATTATTCGTTATCTCCTGAGATGGACTAAACTACCAATTCCAATCCCACAAATTGCAACAAAGGGCATACAAATAATTTTATGAACCATTCACAGGTTAAAAAATTATTGTAATTATGAAATCTTGGATGGAACATAAGAAATCGAACACCATCATATAAAACGTTAATAAAATTAACTATTGTTATAACATTCAAACTATTCTAGCAACGATATAGCACAAGTATTGTGTCTCAAATTAGTGGGTCCTTTCCAACCGGTAGAAATCCTTTGAAACTTAAAGTAGCATGATCAAGAGAACACCACGAGATTACAGAATGAGTGCTTGCATTAAAATAAAGTATAAACTCACAACATATGTCCATTACATAGATTGATTCCAAATAAAAATAACAACAATCGAGAATGCTCTTGGATCCAAAATAGACAACTACAATATCATTAATTAAATATCTCACACTCTGATTACTTTGAGACACTATATACATATAGAACCCTAAGCATAACTATAATATTATGTCATGCACTCTTGCGAAGAAAAACACCCAAAATGACAAAGGAAATGAACATATCCACCATGTTTAACCTTCCACAATCCATATGGTATACTTAACAATTGAGATGAAATTCGAAGAAATTAGTTTTGATATTTTGCTATTCGTATGACAGAATGCATACAAATAACATATCATTCTAATTTTGGAATATTCCCCATGAATTACCTGGGCACAAAAAATATTTGACTCTGCATTTGATCGGAGATCAATTCTCTCATGGAAGATCTAGAACTCAATCCAAAGGACACAAACCATGTTGGGGACCAAATCTACAAAACCCATATGTCATTTTCCTCCTAGGTGTGTGCATATAGGAAAACCTACAAGCCTATTTACCAAAACTCCATATTTGGTGCATGAACTGAACTACAATTCTTCATAGGTAACATTAGTTCCAAAAAATCATTAAAACCTATCAAAAACTTAGGAAATTAAATATAATAAGAAATTATTATTTATTTAATTCTTGTTGCAAGCTTTTAGGCTTAGAAGCATGGATTTGTAGGATAATGGGGTTTAGTTTTGGAATAACATTGGGATAATAGTGAGAAAAATGGTGTTAAAACATGGAAAAATGGGAGGCCAACATCTCCCCCACACCTATTTTCTTGCATGTCCTCGTGCAAAAAGTATCCTCAAAAACTCAAAAATTGATCCCAAAACTAAAGTATATCGTGAATAGCTAGGAGAGCTAAGTTGCATTGATCAGAATGTTGAGGCCTCCTCTAGCCCTGATTATCCTCTCATTGTGCCACCTCCGTTCTGGCTTACTGGAACTTATGATATTCTAATGCATTTTTCTATTCTAAAAATGTAGCTTCTTGATTTCTTCTTGGAGGTTCTAGCTTTGGGATTTTAGCATTTCATTTTCCTTTTGTATACATCTATTGAGTATTGTCATCTCCAGGGATTCGTATTTCAACCTTTTAATTTTCCAATTCTTCCTCTTCACTTTTCTTGCTAATACATATGAAGGTGGACTAGGTTCATTTTTTCCAATAGATGCATTATCATAGGGTTTAGGAAATGCCTTCTCTAGAGGATTTGAATCCTTACTCCTCTATTTCTTTGGAATTTTAAAAATATTAGTTAATGTTCTATTGTCTTCTCCTTCATTGTCTAAGGAGATACAACATTGTTCCATTGCTTGTTGTTGATATGAAGAAGGTTCCATTTGAGTACCTAGATGAATGGGGGTTAAGACTGGAGCATTGTGATCAACATAAGTTTCCATTGGTGTAACAATTATATGTTTGGTCATATTCCTAGTAAGTCGATGGGTTGGAGGTGGTCTAGGAAATGTCATGCTAACGGTTTGGTCTTCACACCTTTTCTTTTTCGTTGGTATTATGGAGGAGAGATGAATCCCTCAACTCCAGGGGAGCTAAGGTCTTCATCAAGATTATTTTTCTATTATTATTATCACATTGTGTTGCTTGGTTCTCTGCCACCATCTCATCGAGTTGTTTATTGATTTTTTTTTGTCCAATGAAATTTTCCCATGTTTCATTTCTCTTACTAAGATATGCCACAATAAGAATCTTCAGTAGTCCATGATGATACAGGATCTTATAAAGGTATTCATTATTCTTATTTACTTGGATTGAGATCTTGCTTAATATATTTTATAAGTAATAAGGAAAATTCAATTGTTGATCAAATTCAAAATGCAACAAGATTCTAATGTGATACTAGAAGGTAAGATAAAAACACCCCTCTCAAGTAAAATACCTCTGTAAAATTTCCAATGGTGCATTCCATTCATTCTTTATCCAATCCCAGAGTATCCCATTCACCCAATTTAGGTTATGAAACTATGGCTTCAAAAATCAATTGCATAGGTCTTGAGTCACATGTCGATTTTTTAACCATTTTTCTCCTTCTCTCGGCAAGCTTGTGGTACAGTCAATTGGATTTTATGAAACCTCCGTTACCAACTCCCCAATTCGAGCTACACATCCATTAAATCCCATGGAAAATTGTAACGTCACATGGTCATTGAACCCTTGGAATTTAAAAAAGAACTTGTGCCACCCTGTAGCACTAAACATCTTATGACATGATTTATATTCTGGTAGAGATTCCATATCTCGCATGGATGTTGGATCATGGTGATCAACCACCATCATCAATGGAAATGGTTATATCAAGGAGAAAAGGTTGAATTTAATTCCAATGAAGAGGATCTGATAAGAAAATGATTGAATGGTCATTACTATTGAATGCTTGTATGATTTCAATTTTAAACAATATGAATGTAACTCATTTGGGAATACTCTCACATGCAAGTTCATGGGTAATCATGAAATGGTCGGGCCTGTCGATGCAATAAGAATTCCATCGTATCCAAATAACCTTAAAACTCAATCATTTGTAGTTTTGGAAGTGTTGTTTCGTCAACAGGTGTAAACTCATGATGGATTCATATGACCAATAAGTAATGTGTATAATCAATATGCCATATGGTCGATAGGATATTTGGACATATGGAGAATGGATGTAACTATTCTGTACATAGTCATGCAATTTGATTAGTGGAAGAGATTTTGGCCAACACTTGTAATAGGTAACATGTTATATGGTTAAGTTATGAGTTAAGGAAATATGGTGTATGACATAATGGTAAGAAAGGTTTTAAAATATAAAGAAATAAGCCATATTTTTACAATGGTTTAGCAGTGGGATAAAAGGTAAGGTTAAATCAACAAATATAAGAGAGTTGCAAATAAAATTTACTTTGTTTTTAATACATTAAAAGAGTTTAAAAGAAATGTATTTCCTTCTGAATTTAATTTTTCTCAATTACCAACTTACACTTGTGGAAGTCATGAAAGCATGCTAGAAGAATCACTGCAAAACATTAACTCATGAGCTCTATTGTTGAATAGTGTTCAAGTAACACTCATTGTCGATCATTGAGACATCTAGTATGTTGCAAATCCTTGGAATGATGAATGAACACTTGTGACTAGCTATCTTTGTTCCATGAAAATGCAATTACATGATTTCATGTACCTCTTGTACAGTTCTTGTACCAACGCTGCCAACTTCTTTGTATTTTGTTGATACTACTAACTAAAGGAATTGGAGTTAATGAGACCATTGTTGTTGCTAATAAAGTATTAGAAGCATTATTCTGATAAGAGAGGAATGAATTTGACTTCTATACATGTTGTGAATCTCTTAGAAAATCAAAAAGTCTAAACTTATTCATGATGAAAGTAGGAAACCAAATTGAAACCAAAAGATGATAAATGAGTATTAGTGGTTGATTCGGCCACCCAATCACATTTTACACTGAAAATAGATCTGATGATGGAGTGAGAGAAAAATAACTATAGTGGGAACACTGAAGCAAGGAGATGGGGGGCCATAATAAGACTATGCCTCAAGCTTTGCCTTAGCAAGAGACTCGCTAAAGGAAGAGATGGCCTCCTCTTTTGAGGAATTTTTCTGTTTCATATGCCTTGCATCATATTCCCCTTTTATTCACACATTGCAAAATATTGTTAGAACCACGAACAAAATAATCTTTACCGAAACCCAATCTTGGCACAATTTTTTCTATGTGAATGAATTTGTTGAAGTCGAGCATATAAATAAATCATTTGATCACCATCCAATGAAAATTGTTGTTAACCAATGCGGTTCTACTAACCATTGATGTCAATGAGAGTCAAGGTGCCTTGGTACATCTTGTCAGGTATGAATAAATGAGTTGAATTAGGGTCACCTTCAAGATCTGAAAAATAGGGAGAATTGATGAATCTTCGTTGCTTTTAGCAAGAGAACCTGCCATTAATGCATGCAAAAATCTAGGTACCATAAAAAGTATCTAACTCTGACCCTAGATAAGTGTTGGGTATGTGTTATATTCTTTGCGCGAGTAGTAGTGTTTGCGTTGCGGCCGGTGCGTAGGGGGGGTGAAAACCCCTCGCGCAGGGGTTCGGAGGCATCGTCCCTGAGAAATTGTTTTTCCTCGAGACACGTGTCAAAGTTTTACCTCATTTTTCATGTTGCCTCGATTTTCGTGTCCATTGTTGGGTGGTTTTTTGAAACATGATTTTTTTCCGATGATTTTATATTTCCAGTTAAGGAATTAGGTTTGTTGACTAATCTAGGTTATTGAGTTAGGGTTTTGGATGTTGTTGGCTCCTATATGTATATTGCATTGTAAACAATGTATCACTATGAATGAATATAGAATATGTTGGTTTTTCTGGTTTGGGTTTCCAAGGAAAAAATCTATGTGTAATGTTTGTATTTTCCATTGTATATTTTATATTCTTTTACTGAAAATATGTTTGCAGTAAATATTGTACAAGGTTAAAATATACATTTGGTATCAAAGCTTTGTTGGCTTCAGGGGGAGGCCTTTGTGGTAAAGGATTTGGCTCGGGACTGTGATAAGCCTTGTTACAGTGGGAGATTTGTGGTATTTATTTTTCAGGTGAAAAGAAATGGAAATCAATTCGAAAATGGAGATCAAGAAGTTTAATGGGAAAAATTTTGAGTTGTGGAAGCTCAATATGGAAGATCTGTTGGTGGACAGAGATCAGTGGATCACGATAGATCCAGGTACCACACCTACAGGAACTTCATTAGATGACTCGAAAAATTTGGATCAGAAGGCGAAGAGCACAATCCGACTATGTCTCTCAGATTCAGTATTGCTAAATGTGTCAGAGGAAGCTACAACCAAGGATTTATGGGATAAGTTGAGGAATTTGTATCAGTCTAAGTCCCTACTAAATAAACTACTCATGAGAAATAAGTTGTATAATCTAAGAATGAGAGATGGAGACTCAGTGGCAGAGCATTTGAACACTTTCAATACTGTGGTAAGTCAGTTAGTATATGTTGAGATTAAAATTTCAGGTAAAGATAAGTATATCAATTTACTATGTTCTTTACTAGAATCGTGGGATAGTCTAGTTGTGGCCATAGGTAGTAATACAATTTCCTTGAAGTTTGATGAAGTGGTCTCATCCTTGTTGCCAGATGAGATGAGATGGAAGAATATGGAAGGACAGAGCACAGACGCAATATTTGCAAGAGGATGCTCCCAGGAAAGAAATAGATCTAAGTTCTCAATTGGGAGATCTAATTCTAATGGTAGATCTAAATCTCCCAGAAAGTTTGTAAAGGTATGTTGGAGATGTGGAAAAGAAGGGCACTACAAGAAGCAGTGTAGATCCAAAGTTGAGAAAAATAAGGGATTTGAAGAATCTCCTTCTACAGAAGAAAATACCTCCAAGGAAGGAGGGGATGTGTACTTGGATTATTCAAGAGCACATGCATATAATGAGGCATGGTTGGTTGAATCAGGTGCATCCTTTCATATGACTCCCCACAAGGATTGGTTCTATGAATATCAAAGGTATGATGGAGGTAATGTTTTCTTATGTGATGATTCGACAACAAGAATCATAGGACGAGGAAAACTCAAGTTGAGGCTCATAGATGGAAGGATTAGAACATTGCCTGGTGTTCTGCACATCCCAGTTTTGATCATAAATTTGATTTTTGTAAGCAAAATGGACGATGCAAGGGTAAAAACAATATTTGAAAAGGAAACCTACAGGATGGTTCGAGGAGCAATGGTATTGTTGAAAGGAGTTCAGTTTGGAACTCTATATAAGCTGCAAGGAATCATTATTAGTCATGGGTGTAATAGTTCCATTTTTCCTGATATTGGAGTTGAAGAAGAAATAACTCCTACAGTCTCTAGAGAAAAGGTTATGTTGTGGTATCAAAGACTAAGACATATCAAAGAGAAGGGTCTTCGACTACTACACAGTAAAGGTATGGTTAAAGGTATGTCTAAATGCCCTCTGGATTTTTATTTCTGTGAACATTGTGTATATGGGAAGAAGATCGAGTAAGATTCCCTTCTGGTGCAACGAGGGCAGAAGGAATTTTACAACTAGTTCACAGTGATTTTTTTGGACCTATATCGGTCCCATAATTGGGAAAATATGTGTATTGTGTCTCATTTATAGATGACTTCTCGAGGAATACTTAGATATATTTCCTCATGAAGAAATATGAAGTCTTTGATAGATTTAAAGAGTTTAAGGTTCTTGTTGAGATCAAACAGAGAAAAGAATTAAGGTGTTGAGGACAGATAATGGCGGAGAGTTCTACGGGAATGAATTTGAAGAATTTTGTAAGAAGTGTGGTATAGCAAGGCAGAAGAATACTCCATATACACCTTAGCAGAATGGAGTTGCAGAAAGGATGAACATGACGCTAATGGAAAAATCAAGGTGCATGCTCAGTGGTGTCGGGTTAGGGCAAAGGAAGTGGGTACTACATGTTACGTGGTCAACAGATCACCCTCATCAGCGTTGGATGACAAGAATCCACAAGAGTTATGGATTGGTAAGAAACCTTCTCTCACACATCTCAAGGTATTTGGTTGTGATGCATATGTTCATGTTCCAAAGGAAAATAGGAGTAATCTAGATAAGAAGGCTGAAAAGTGTATATTTATTGGATATAAAGATGGTCTCAAAGGTTATAAGCTTTGGAACCTAGAAACTAAGAAGGTAGTGTATAGCCAAGATGTGGTATTTAGAGAAATGAAGGATGGTGTTAAACAGGAAGTCCTACCAAGTAATAGAGTTTGATTTAAAGGATGATGAGTCAGTCTCTATAGAAGAACAGGAATCAGAAGAAGAAGATCCTCATACTCCAGTATTGAGGAGATAGGTTCAAGAAAGAAGGCTACCGGAAAGGTATACTCCATTTGATTTTCGTTCAAATTTTTCTTTGTCTATTAATGATGATGATCCTAGAACTGTCAGGGAGGTAGTGGATTCAGAGGATGGAAATCTCTGGAAAAGGACCATGGACGAAGAAATGGCAGCTTTGGATAAGAATGAGGCTTGGGATCTAGTGGAGTTGTTGACTGAAATAAATCCCATTGGAAATAAATGGGTATTTAAAAAGAAGTTGAATGCAGAAGGAAAAGTGGAGAAATACAAAGCGTGGTTAGTAGAAAAGGGTTATTTCCAAGTTGAGGGAATTCATTTTTGTGAGATTTTTTCTCTTATTGCCAAGTTAACCTCTATAATTTTTATGTTATCCTTTGATGTTGCATTTGATTTTGAAGTAGAAAAGATGGATTTGCAGACAACATTATTACATGGGGATATGGAATAAGAAATCTATATGAAGAAACCAGAAGGTCATGTTGTGAAGGGAAAGAACGAGCTAGTATGCAAGCTGAAAAAGTCCATGTATGGTTTAAAACAATCACCAAGGATGTGGTATCAAAAAATTGATACTTATATGTTGGGACTTGGCTTCACAAGAATCAAAGAGGATCAATGTGTGTATTTTAAATTAATTGGTGATCATTTGATTTATTTGGTCTTGTATGTGGATGACATGTTGTTGATAGGAAACAACAAGAAGATTATCCATAATGTGAAAACTCAGTTGTCCTCTAAATTTTACATGAAGGATCTCGGTGCTTCAAATTTCATTTTGGGCATGGAAATTAAAAGAGATTGGAAAAAGAGGAAACTCTGGTTAAATCAGAGAAAACATGTCGAGACAATATTGCAGAGGTTTAATATGTAGGAATGTAAGCCGATCAAGGTTCCTATTCTTGTTGGTGTAAAGTTATTTGTGGATCAGTGTTCCAAGACATAGAAAGAGGAGGAGGGCATGTATTGTGTTTCATATGCGAGTGAAGTTGGCAGTTTGATGTATGCAATGGTTTGCAGTAGATTGTACATTGCACATGCAGTGGGATTTTTGAGCAGGTATATGTCAAAACTAGGGAAGGAGCATTGGACAACAATAAAAATGGTTTTCAGGTATTTGTGTGCCACTGCTAGCTATGGATTGTGCTACCAAGGAAGACCTATATTGGACAGAGTAGTGGATATACATGGCTTTGTGGATGCAGACTGGGCTGCAGATCTGGATCATAGGAGATCTACTAGTGGGTATGTTTTTAACCTGTTTGGAGGAGAAATAAGTTGGATGAGAAAAAGACATGTTGTAGTGGCACTTTCAACTACTGCAGCTTAATACATGGCAACCACTCATGCAAGTAAGGAAGCATTATGGTTACAAATATTGTGTTCAGGTATTGGGTTTCTACAACAATTTATAAGGATAGATTGTGACAGTTAGAGTGAATTTTTTCTGGCGAAGAACCTAGCTTATCATTCAAAGACAAAGCATATTGATATTCAATATCACTTTGTGAGAGACATGCTTGAAGAAAATAAAGTATTGTTGATGAAGGTGGACACTTTGAAGAATGTTGCAGATTAATTAAAAATATTTGTGAGCACTGAGAATTTCTCTTGGTGTAGAGGATCCATGGGCATTTTTGCCCTAAATTGTTGACTATGTAACCCTGTAACCCCCTGTATGCAAAGAAAACAACAAGTGGGAGAATGTTGGGTATGTGTTATATTATTTGCATGATTAGTAGTGTTTGTGTTCCATCAGGCACATAGGGGGGTTTGAGGGGGGCGAAATCCCCCCGAGCAGGGGTTCGAGGGCAATGCCCTCGAGAAATTTGTTTTTTACTCAGGAAACGTGTCACATTTTTTCCTCGTTTTTTGTGTTGCCTCAATTTTTGTGTCCATTGTTGGGTGGTTTTTCGGCACATGTTTTTTTCCGATGGTTTTCTATTTCCAGTTAAGGAATTAGGGTTCTTGACTAATCCAGGTCATTGGGTTAGGGTTTTGGATGCCGCTGGCTCCTATATGTATATTGTATTGTAAACAATGTATCACTATGAATGAATATAGAATATGATGGTTTTCTCGGTTAGGGTTTCTAGGGGAAAAATATATGTGTAATGTTTGTATTTTCCATTGTATCCTTTCTATTCTTTTACTAAAAATCTGTTTGAAGTAAATATTGTACAAGGTTAAAATCTGCAATAAGGTGTCGGAGTCGATGGGGAAAAGTTTGTTAGAAGGAGGGCCTTAATGAATACTCTGTCATCTAACACGAGAGTAATACAATGATTTGAATAATAGAAGGTAGGGTCAACAAATATATTCCAAATTTTATTGTGGACCTGACCTCCAATGACCTGGTTTTCAAGCAAGTCCATGGCTATCTACGCCACCAAGCTTATTTTCATAACTAGACTGGTTTTTTTTCTTTACTTTTTATTGTTTTCTATTTCTTTTTCTTTTTCATTAGTTTTTTTCTTTTTATTTTTTTTTCTTTTACATATACATATATACACACCTAAAAATTTGGGACAAAACTCAAGTAGAGGTTAGAGAGGGGGAAGGAGACCCCCTATTCACAAACTCCAGGGAAGGAGACCCCCATTCACAATCTCCATCTTTGAATATCGTAACATATCTTGAACAAACTTTTCCTTGGACATGGGCTTGTGGTATAATATTGACCGGTGGTCATTCACCACAAAGGAGATATGATATGTATCTGTTATTCTGATTATCACAGAGATTTTATCAAATATGATCTCAACCTCATATGGTCCCTGTCATCACGTGGAGAGATTACCCTTGAAGTTATTGAATTTGGAACCGAATATGAGATCCTAGTCACTGAGCTTGTAGACCTTATTTCTAATGAATTTGTCATGCCACCTGGATCACTATTCATGAACAATAATGGTATGTTGGATGGTGTCCTCTCGAATTTCATCCAACTCATTCAACTGTGCCACTCTTTGCTTTTGAGCCTCTGTTAAGTATAAACCCAACTGCATTGTTGTTCTGAAAGTCCTTGTTTGGAATTCAATAGATAGGAGAACCTACTTGACATATTACCAACTCATACGGAGTGAGCCTAGTGGTGCTTCTCCATGTGGTCTTGTAGGCCCAAAGTGCCTCTGGAATTCTATCTATCTAGCCTTATTATGCAATTGTATGGTCTTGGTCAAAATGGCCTCCAACACTTTTTTGATAGACTCTACCTGTCCGTTAGCATATGGATGAAATGGAGAAGATTTGTGATGCTTTATCTGATATTACTGAATAATGGATTGCATCAAATATGATGTGAACTATGTTCCCTGATATGTCACAATCTCTCTTGGAATACCAAAAAGGGTAAAAATATATTCATAAATAAAATCAACAATTGATTTTTCAAGAGCTCGATGTAGAGATTTTGCTTCTACCCATTTGGTTAAATAATTTGTACAAACTAAGATATACCTTTTCTTTCTTTATGTAGGAGATATTGGTCCTAAAAATTCCATATCCCACCTCTTAAAGGGCTCAATCAATACCTATGGTTGTAGGGGCATTTCTTCATCTTTTACTAGTCTCCCCATCCTTTGGCAGTTGTCGCAACTCCTTACATATCTTTTAGCATCCTTAAAGAGTGTTGGCTAATAGTACCCCTGACAAAGTACTTTGTAGGTTGTTCTCTTGTCAGTAAAGTGTCTCCCACATGGAACATCATGGAAATCTTGCAAAATGTTAAACATCTCATCTTCATGTACACATATTCTAATAATTAGATCTAGTCCAGTAGAAGAGGTTGCCTATGATCTATGAATAGTTGGAATTGAGCTTGAAAATTTGTTTATTTTCCCATGAAAAAATGTGTTGCGAAAGTTTCCCTATGGCCAAATAGTTTTCTATATCTACGAATGATGGGGATTTAGTACAAATACAAAATAAATGTGCATCAAGAAAACTATCATCTGCAAGAACATTTTCACTTTCATTCTGGATTCTGGAGAGGAAAACTGCATCGATATTTCCCTTCCCATGCATATCTACTACAATGATGTTAAACTCATGTAGTAATAACAATCAACTAGTGATTATACCATTGGTAATTGGTCTATTCATTAAGAATTTAATGGCAGAGTGGTATGTGTGAATAAAGACTTTATAACTTTTTATATAATGTCTAAATTTGTTTATGGCATACAAAACAACCAGGAATTCATTTTCAGTGATGGTATAATTGAGCTCGACTGTTGTCAGGTTTTTTCTTATGAAATAGATGGCATAGGATACTTGATCTTGTTTTTTCCCTAAAATATCTCTGATGGATGTGTTTAAAGCATCTGTACTAATGTGAAAAGGAAGGGACCGGTTTGGTCCACTAAGTATTGGTGCTACGGAAAGTTTTTCCTTTAAGTCCTTGAAGGAATTTTGACACTGTGAGTCTTATACAAAATAAATATCCTTAACAAGCGATTTGAACATTTCTGCTACAATATTTGTGAAATATTCAATGAATATCTTATAACAACTGGCATGACCCAAAAAACTTCTTACCTCTTTTTGTGATCATGGTGCTGGGATGTCCATGATGACTTTGATTTTGGTTGGGTATACTTTGATACCTACACTAGAAATGTTATGACCGATAACAATGCCTTATTTAGATAACATTCTAAATTTTTCATCTAATCAAGACTCTTTCCAACATCTAATCAAGACTCTCTCCATACTATAAAGTGCCTCTTTAAAATTATTTTCGTATACATAAAATTCATCCATACAAATTTCTACACATTCATAAATCAAATCAGAAAATATACCTAATACTTCTTGTTGGAATGTGGTGGGGCATTGCATAAACAAATGGAAAAATTCTATAGGTATATATTCCCCACAAGCATGTGAATGTGGCATTTTCATGGTGCTCTGGTGCAATCTGAATTTGATTATACTCGCTAAAACCATCTAGGAAAGAAAAGCATCGTTTTTCTAACAAAGTATCCAATACTTGGTCGATAAATGGTAGTGGGAAGTAGTCTCTTAATGTTTCCTTATTAAGTTCCCGGAAATCAACACATATTCTTCATTTACCATTTTTCTTGGGAACAATCACAAGTGGTGAAACCCACTTGCTATCGGATATTGGGTATATGAAATTGGCATTCAATCATTTTTGGAGTTCTTCTTTAACGATATCTTTTAGATAGGGGCTCATGTGACAATATGGTTGTCGAACGGGTTTATAATTCTCTTGAGTATAGATATGGTGTGTGAAATTATCAGGGAGAATGCCATGCCTGTCTTTGTAATCCCATGCAAATGCACCAGATCATTCTTGTAGCACCTGAATTAATTATTCCTTTTGATTTTGGTCCAGTTGAGAGTTAATGTTTAAAATTTTACCCGGGCTTATTTCAACATGAATACTATAAGGATCATAAATTTCTTTAATGGATGACACAAGAAGGGATGATGAGATTTCCAAATGATAATTTTTCTGAAAGACATCACTAAAGATGAGATCATATGGAGAGGATGATTCTGGATATTGTGCATCATTATGGTGGATATGAATTGATTTAGCAAATTATCTTCAATTTGTTCTTTCAAACTCTTAGATTGTTTGATGGTTAAGAGGAGTTGTGTAATTTATTCATCTTTGTAAGGGTCTTGTACCCACAAGGAATATTCTACTACTAGTTTTCCAGTTGGACAGAGGATAATTGTATTCATAGATGCCCCATTTGATATAGTCATTTCCCTTGATCTGCAGCCAATAAATGCATTATTCATAGCTAACCAAGTTATTCCAAGAGGTATTCCCATGAGTCTATTGATGAATGCAGCTATGGGAGACATCCTCCAGCTTACATACCTATGAGATGTGGAACATAGCAGCTATGTGAAGTCTTTCTCTCAGCTTACAAACCTAAGAGAAAGCCCCTATGAAGGGTTCATGGTTCCTGCCTGGGGTAGAGTCAAGAACGTAAAGATGGCCTCCTCGATGATGTGAGTGAGAATAACTCCAGATGCTTATCAGATGTAAGATTGATCTATTGAGTTAGTACATGCATGTGGTTGAACACAAGGTGAATGTGGGAAATCCAAAAAGTGTTGGGCACATCATCATGAGAACAAAAATGAAGATGATGTGATGGCCTCCTCTGAGAAGCAACAGAGTTGACGAGAAGACTCCAGATGATCCTCCTATTAGTGGCAGTAGGAAATCATATCTGTAGAGAAAACGTCTTCGTGGACGAGCATGGATGAACGTGTGAAGACCTAGTTCATCTGTGTTATGCAGTGAATCAGGTCCATGCCATCCCTATGGATGTGCCCCTAGTGTATGAGCACTAGTGGGTGTATCATATCCTTTGGTATATGTTTTTCAAGAGTCATACCTACCTGTAAACCTAGTTATTGTGTAAAGGGTACATGTCGGCCCTATCTTATTGTGTCTAAAGATAAACTATAAAATATAATTAATAGTAATAGTAATAGTAATATTAATTATTATAATAATAAATAAATAATATTTCTAAGTGAAGTCGGCCCTATTGTGCCAATAGAAACTTTAGTTGATAGGACAAGTATAATATAAGTAAGAGAAAATCTTTCATTGTAGACACACACACACTTAGGTGTTTTGGAAATTTCAGCAAGTACTTCTCTTTGGCAAAGGTGCACACCTCTCTTGGGCACTAGTGTTCTAGGGCTTAAGCACCCTCTTGTGTGCTAAGTCATTCTTGGTGGTGAAAGTTCTTTCTCTTGAAGAATATAGCAAAGGATTTGGTTGGGTTTCTCTCCCTTGTTTGAGAAGGCTTTCCCAGGATATATCTTGTGTTCTTGTGCATGGTGTTTCTTCTTGTGATCTTGGTTGTTGCATCATTCTTGTTTATGGTTAAGACATGATGAAATTAAATGAACTACATGCTTAACATGTCTTATGAAAAATCAACAGAGTCCATGGTGACAATGACATCATCTAAAACATCAACAGGCTTAATTCGAGATCTATCAGCTAGTTCAAGCACTGTGGGTGTGGGTCGGAGGTCATCCAATTGTAACATCTCCATAGTTATAACAATCATAAAATTTATATTTTCCCCCAAGTCAATTATATTGTTTTCTATGGGAACATTGTTGATGTAAACAGTGACTACAGGGTTTCCAGGATCAACATATTTCTCCATTATAGCTTTTCTGGACATTAGTTCAGCTAATTGGATTATAACTTGAATTGAAGGGGGGTATTTCCTTTTTCTCCCAGGTTTCTTAATACATAATTCCCTTATGGTTTTTTCATATATAGTCGTGTCTTTTCTTTCTTGTAACAAGGGAATGTCCACACGAACATTTTTTGGTTTTGTTTCCAAGTCAAACTCAGGTTGAACCACGGGTTTCTCTAAGGCCATCCTCTTTGGGAAAGGAGGCATTTTGGGCGCCTGAGGTTTCTTTGAATTCAAATAAGAGATTTTTGTGTGGTGGTGACAATACTATCAGAAGAGGGGTCATTATTGGATGTTTGGACAAAATTTTCCTCCTCTTCAAGTTCTTCTTCAATGACAATTGTGGGGTTTTCTTTTTCGAGGACCTTTCCTGACGTTAAATGTATGTCTTACAAGCATACTGAGGTGATAAAGTAATTTGGAAAGGTCTATATCTCAACATTGAATACAAGTTGGACGGTTTTATTATTTGGATTGGGATCCTACTAAGTGGATAATGGCTTTAGTCTTGGAGGGTTTTGAGTTGCAAGTAATTGTAATTGTTGTGGCATTTGAGGAATTGTTGGTTGAGGTGGATTTTCTTGTGCTTTCATTGGTGGATAAGGTGGTGGATATTGTGGATAAGTGGGGTAAGGCATTGAAAAATATTGTGGGGAAATATTTTCATAGGTACTCCCTCACCATCTTTGTTTCCAAGGTTGGTTTTGGGTAGGATTCCAAGTCATCGGAGCATTCCATTGTTGAGTATAATCATTATAAAATACATAAAATTGCAATGAAGGGTCTTGTGCCATACCTTGTGGGTGTGGTTTCCAAGTCCTTCGTTGTGCAACTTGAAAATACGTTTCATTTGTCCCATTTCTTTCTCTATATATAACTTGGAGTCCCGACAATGAGGGGTAATTTTTTGTATCATGATTATCTACACAAATAACATAAAAAAATTCATTATCCGATGGACACTCTCTTAAAAGGATGTATTTTCCTACACCTAGCACAAAAGATAGTTAAAGTTGCTTCTTCTTCTTGTTTCTTTTTAATTTTAAGCGTATCTAGCTGTGAGCTAATAGGACCAAGGATATCTATTTTAAATTTTCTAATAAGTATCCTAGATCCATCCTTGTCACTCCCTTTGCAACAGATTTGGTAGCTCTTGTTAAAGTATTTCTTAATCCCTTACTAGATTTGGCTCTACTTTGTGAATATCTCCTACAAAGATCACAAATTTCTGCAAATGGTAAGTGAGAAACATCACCAGAACCCATAATATTAAGCACTTCTATATAATATTCCTATATCCCCTTCAGAAAAATAGTTCTAACAGTATCATTGTTTAAGGTACATTGTTTAGTCTTTTGAAGGTTGTATAGGAACCTCTCAACATAGTCCCCAAGACTTTCCTCATCATGTTGCTACATCTCACTGATATCATTATGTGAGTCTCTAGTTCTACAATAATCTTGGTATTTCTTTAGAAAAGTAGTTTTCATATCTTCCCAAGACCTAATAGAATTCTTTGGAAGACCCATAAACTATCTCAAGGTAGAATTTTCAGATTTGCAGGAAATAAATTTATTTTTTTAGCATCATCTACATAATTATAACTTCGAAAAAAAATATCAAATTCAAATAAAAAGGCATCTGGATCTTCAGTGATAGTACCTATGAAATTTGGAAGTAATAATAGAGGATTGTTCTTCATATTTACATTTGGTGCTAGATCGAGGATGGGGAACCTAGAGGTTGCTTCTCCTTATGCTTCCACATTTCTTTCATCTTTGTCTTCCATGCTTCCAAGCAATTTGAAATCAATTAGCATTGGTTTCTTGTCCCAATTTAGAAAAAATGGTGGCTCACTAATTGAATTTTGATTAAAATTAAAGTAGTCCTCAATATGTGATTCATGTATCCCTTCTACGACCATAGAATCTACCTATGATATGACCATGTTCTGGGATGATTCAAAGAGTTTGGAAATCTGTTCCAGATTGACATCTTGTTCTATTGTTGGGTCAGTATTTGGAGTCTACTCACTAATATTATTGTTTTCAATTCCTTTATCCATAATTTCTCTATGTACTTCATGCACCTTTTCAAGGTTGGTTCTTGATTGTGGGGTAGTTTTTTTCCAAAGTCACCTTTGATGTGGAACCTTCTCCTTCCTGTAAAGAATTTCATGTATACCTTTCATTCGGATTAATAGGGGGGTCCTAGTAATCCCAAATAAATCACCTGGAATCTTACTTGTTGACTTAAGAAACCTACCTTTGTTATCTCTAGGCCTAACCATTAGTCAACTACATGACAAAAAAGGGTTTGGATAGACTCACCAAAGTGAATACAGGGAGCTAGAACCCTTACATAAATTCAGAAGTGAGGGCACCTTTGTGTCTTACCATCTTGTCCTCCAAAAAATATGCAATGTAGTGAGAAAACCAAATAGAAACAACTAACTAAATTATAATTCTATTGTTTAGCTTTTAACAACTCCACGAAAATGGCACCAAAAATGTTGGGTTGATTAATTGTTACTTTAATACACCTTATACTTGTCAATGTGGTTTGTAAACTTGTGAGATGTATACATAGTATGTGCAGGTAAACGATCAAATTCCAAACTACTCTAACTTCTCAGGAGACAAGTAAACCACACTTCAAATCAATCATTTATCAAAATACTAAGAAACTATCAAGAAAAACCTTTTGAACAACCTCACTTTTTCCACAAGATTGATATCAAGTATGAGCAGAAATTAAATAAAGTTGTATGTCATGCATAGATATCTGATATATGCATGATAATGTTCTATGATCCATTCTCATCCTAATTATGAATCAATGGATGTTTACGTGTTCACACCCAAAAATATTCAAGTGTTGATAAATAGCTTGAAAACAAGAATTAATAGCTAATTATTTTGTCAAATCTCCTTCTATCATTCAAGATCCAATATTTCACTTGGCAATGTAAGTGTCCGTGCTTTTTTATGTGAGGTTAGATTTTATAGAAAGAATCATAGCTACTATCCAAAAACAAATGAAACTGAGTAATAAATGTGACAACAAGTTTTACTTCGAACCATCCCTTTGAATCGATCAGCTATAAACGTATTGGATCCCTATTCATAAACTACTGATCTTAAGTTGGATTTCTCAGTTCAAAGGTAAATATCATGAGCAATAAATCTTAACAATTGAATTCATAATTAATAATTTCAATGTGACCAATACATGGTGGTAATGCACTTCCTGTATCTAGACAAATTGTCTATGCACAGATGTGACTCAATTGTTATACATTGCATAGTATTAATTGGTTATTTGGAGTTACAACAATGAAAACTTCAAAGAATGATTACTAATCCCTTGGGATCAATTTTCACAAATAAGGTACAATATATTTCTTAACCTCAAGGATTTTATGTATTTCTATTAGCGATCAAATCAATCTATACAGTATTGTGCAAATGTAATTGTAAACAAAACTTTGTGATTTACATTAACCAAAGTAATAAGCTACGATTTCAATGAGATAGTAAAACACAAAATTGTAAACACTTATCTCTGAGAGAGTGCAAACATTACTATTGGTTATCTTCATAGATGGACTAAACTACCAATTCCAGTCCCATAAACTGCAACAAAAGGCATACAAATAATTATATGAACCATTCATAGGTTAAAAACTTATTGTAATTATGAAAACATGGATGGAACATAATAAATTAGACACCAACATATAAAACGATAATAAAATTTACTAATGTTATAGCATTCAAACTATTCTAGCAACGATATAGCACAAGCATTGCATCTTGTATTTGTGGGCCATTGCAAACCAGTAGAAAGCCTTTGAAACTTATAGTAACATGATCAAGAGAACAACACAAGATTATAGAATGAGTGCTTGCATTAAAGAAAAGTATAAACTCACAACATATGCTCCATTACATAGATTGAGTCTGAATGAAAACAACAACAATCAAGGTTGCTCTTGGCTCTAAAATAGATAGCTACAATATCATTAATTAACTCTCTCTCACCATGATTACATTGAGACACTATATACATATTGAACCCTAAGCAGAGTGATAATATTATGCCCTGCTCTCTTGTGAACAAAAATGCCCAAAATGACAAAGGTAATGAACATATCCACCATGTTTAACCTTCCACGATCCATCTGGTATAATTAGCAATTGAAATGAACTTCAAAGAAATTGGTTTTGATCTTTTTTCTATTCATATGAAAGAATGCATATGAATAACATCTTGTTCTCGTTTTGGAAGATTCCCCACGAATGGCTTGGGCATAAGAAGGCTTTGAATCTACATTTGAACGAATCCTAGTGCTCTCATGGAAGATATAGAACTTGAGCCAAAGTGCCCTAACCATGTTGGGGAACGGATCTACAAAACCCATATGCTCCTTTTCCTCTTGGGTGCACGCATATAGGAAAACCTTAAAACCTAGGTATCTGAACTTCGTAGTTGGTGTAGGAACTGAACTGCAATTCTTCATAGGTAAACATTAGTTCCAAAAAATCATTAAAACCTATTAAAAACTTAGGAAATTAAATATAATAAGAAATTATTACCTCTTTAATGCTTGTTGCAAGGTTTTAGGCTTAGGAGCATGGATTTGTAGGATAACGAGGTTTAGTTTGGGCATAGCACTAGGATAATAGTGAGAAAAATGGAGTTAAAACATGGAAATATGGGAGGCCAACGGTCGGTGTACTAATTTTTTTGTAAGGGTTTTTTTCTCATTTTTTTTAAATTGTGATACTAGTATCACTACATTTTTTCCAAATGTTCTTTAA